>JANFOE010000989.1:0-2500 GCA_025667525.1 Glebionis coronaria | reverse complement strand
ATATCGACATCGTCCAAAATAATCCAAAGTTATGCAGAAACTGGACTTTTGATTTCCAGTCCACATGGACCACCTAGAATCCGTGGAAACTCAATTTGCACGGATTCTAGATGGATAAAACACACCTATGAGTTTTATTTGTTTAGTTGTTGTCGTGTTTTACTAGGTGTAAAATTCGGTCAGTTAGTATTTGAAGTAGTTGTGAATGCACCGGACAAACAACATCTCGGCGGCACACCATTATATAACGGTCGAGATATGAGTTTGCTCTAACAAGACGTCGCGTTATTTTATCAAAAGAACGATGATATTATTTATGCTTGGGAAGCCTAAAAAGGCGAATAATATACAAAACTAAACAACAAGTATTTGACATTTCACTCTAAATGGTAAATTTTATAAAGAGAGAAACGCAAGAAGCCAAAGTTTGATACAAATGCACAAAGAATAAATAAACAAGGACACATTCCTTGTTAACAGACTATGGCATGAACAAAAACTATATGGCATTGGACAAAGACCCAAGCTCCTAATACGAATACTAGATACAGTCTAAGGAAATACAAGTATAAAAAGCAGAACTTGAAACCTAGACTACAAGTAATACTAAGCATTGCACTCCATTGGACAACCAATTCCAAACTACTTAGTTAAAGATAGGCCTACTTCAGAATACATGAACTACTTGAATCAACCCAGAAGGAAGCATCCAAAATAGATCAATCCATCCCCATAGGACACTTTCTAAGACTAAGTAATAAACGGAAACAAGCAATAGACAACCTGGAACCAAGCTGGAGTACAATATCTTCAAAGGAAGTGACAGAGTAGCAGTATGAGACAAATTCATGTAAGAAACTCATGCTTAAGTATCATATGACTTTGAAATATTCGATTCAACATTTTATTCCATTTGAATGGCGAGCTATTTATGAAATCTATTATTTATATAAACCTCCTTACCGGTATGATTGGTGTTTAGTTTGTTGATCTTTGCTTTTGGCTTCACATTAAACTCGCTTTTCCTTCTTTATTTGTTCATGTATTTGTAATGTTACTTACAATCTATTGTGCTTCGACTTCACATAATAAACATACATATATACAACATACATATATAAAAACATACAAATAAGAGTTAGTTTTACTAATTCCATATGGTAAAGAAACAAAGTCCCAAAAATAATTGCTAACAAACATAAACAAATTTAGATTGAAATTATCAGAAAATATGGGCTGCAATAAAAATACCATAACATGTGCTACATGAATTTGTTTCAAGAACATGACCAGTTTTAAACCGGTTAGGTCGCTTTTGACCAAGGTTTTCGGTTCATTTGCTTAGTCATGTTCTTGAAACAAATTCATGTAGCACATGTCGGTATAGGGTTTAGGGCTTAGGGCTTAGGGTTTAGGGTTTAGGGTTTAGGGTTTAGGGTTTAGGGCTTAGGGTTTAGGGTTTAGGGTTTAGGGTTTAGGGCTTAGGGTTTAGGGCTTAGGGCTTAGGGTTTAGGGCTTAGGGTTTAGCGTTTAGGGTTTAGGGTATAGGGTTTAGGGTTTAGGGTTTAGGGCTTAGGGTTTAGGGTTTAGGGTTTAGGGTTTAGGGTTTAGGGTTTAGGGTTTAGGGTTTAGGGTTTAGGGTTTAGGGTTTAGGGTTTAGGGTTTAGGGTTTAGGGCTTAGGGTTTAGGGCTTAGGGTTTAGCGTTTAGGGTTTAGGGTATAGGGTTTAGGGTATAGGGTTTAGGGCTTAGGGCTTAGGGTTTAGGGTTTAGGGTTTAGGGTTTAGGGTTTAGGGCTTAGGGTTTAGGGTTTAGGGTTTAGGGTTTAGGGCTTAGGGTTTAGGGCTTAGGGCTTAGGGTTTAGGGCTTAGGGTTTAGGGCTTAGGGTTTAGCGTTTAGGGTTTAGGGTTTAGGGTTTAGGGTTTAGGGTTTAGGGTTTAGGGTTTAGGGTTTAGGGTTTAGGGTTTAGGGTTTAGGGTTTAGGGTTTAGGGTTTAGGGTTTAGGGTTTAGGGTTTAGGGTTTAGGGTTTAGGGTTTAGGGTTTAGGGTTTAGGGTTTAGGGTTTAGGGTTTAGGGTTTAGGGTTTAGGGTTTAGGGTTTAGGGTTTAGGGTTTAGGGTTTAGGGTTTAGGGTTTAGGGTTTAGGGTTTAGGGTTTAGGGTTTAGGGTTTAGGGTTTAGGGTTTAGGGTTTAGGGTTTAGGGTTTAGGGTTTAGGGTTTAGGGTTTAGGGTTTAGGGTTTAGGGTTTAGGGTTTAGGGTTTAGGGTTTAGGGTTTAGGGTTTAGGGTTTAGGGTTTAGGGTTTAGGGTTTAGGGTTTAGGGTTTAGGGTTTAGGGTTTAGGGTTTAGGGTTTAGGGTTTAGGGTTTAGGGTTTAGGGTTTAGGGTTTAGGGTTTAGGGTTTAGGGTTTAGGGTTTAGGGTTTAGGGTTTAGGGTTTAGGGTTTAGGGTTTAGGGTTTAGGGTTTAGGGTTTAGGGTTTAGGGTTTAGGGTTTAGGGTTTAG
>JANFOE010000988.1:0-412974 GCA_025667525.1 Glebionis coronaria | reverse complement strand
AAGAAAAATTAAAATGAGAAGAATAAGAAGAAATTCTAATCACAAATTCCATAAAGGAAAGAGAATTTCAAGGGAAGATGTATCTGACTTTGTAGGTGCATCTAAAATGTGTGGCTGTGGTTTCTTCTCATTCTTCTCATTTTACTTAATCTTCTTATTTGATCCTAACTCTCTCTCTCTCTCTCTCTCTCTCTCTCTCTATATATATATATATATATATATATATATATAATATATATATATATATATATATATATATATATATATATATATATATATATATATATATATATATATATATATATATATATATATATGTGTGTGTGTGTGTGTGTATATACCCTACAAAGAGAAGGGGCTTAATACTAGGCTTTTGGCCCGTATAAAAATTATGTGTTCGTTGATGTGTGTCTAATCGAATTGATCTAGGTTTTCTATGTGACTCAGTTTTATTTTGGTGGAAACAAATAATTTTGGTTGTTTTTAAATTTAAATGTGCAAAGACTTAAAAGTAAATGTCGTTGAAAGTAAAGTGGCGTTAAAATAAAGTGCGAGAAAATAAATCTAAGTCTAATTAAAAGAAAGTGTGCAATATTTAAAAACGTGACGGAAAGTAAATTAGTTTAAATGACTAAAATTTAAAGGCGTGACGAGAATTAAAGTTAGACAAGTATTAAAGACTTAAGCTAAAAATTAAACAAGTCAAAATAAGAGATATCACCCTCCAATCGGAATATATTCCGATCACCTTGATCGGAATATTGGAATGGCCTGGTCGGAATGTAGGTCGGAACCCACGATCGGAATAGCTGTCACCTTAACCAATCGGGAATATCCAACATGACACCTCAATCGGAATAAGTACTAGATCTCCAATCGGAATGCTGAGACCTACCTTGATCGGAATACCACTACTATGTTCCGATCGGAATACCAAGAAACACCCCCAATCGGAATGTAAAACCCTTTTCAGATCTTGCTAATCGGAAAGTATAACCCTATTCCGATTTAACCAATCGGAATACGTGGAAGAAAACTAAAAATAAGCTAAATGAATAAGCTATTGTTCTAATAAGCACTAGACTAAATTCTAAGGTGGAACCGTGTGAAAATAAGCTAACAAACTGAAAGTTAACAACTTTTAAACACGAAAAAGTTAAACTTTAAGAAAAACAACTTTTATATAAAAATAACTTTTGTGAAAACTATATAAAACTTGAAAATAAATCAAATAAGCTATGAAAATAAGAGATTTAAAACAATCAAAAGCATAAAATCAAATCTTTAAACAACTTAACAAGTTAAAAATCGTGCAAATCAAGAAAGGTAGAAGAAGAAGATTAACAAGATAAAGTCAAAGGTTCAAGAAATTAAAGAAACACTTACTTGAAATTAAGGTAATTAAAGGTGCAAAACATGTATTTAAATGTGCAAGTAATTAAAGGTGCATAAAATAAAGTGGAAGAATGGTTTGTCAAGCCACCAACAAAACGAAAAAGTGATTAGCTAATGACTATATATAGGGGATTAGGGAGGAGGTTAGAGGAAGCTTCCCCTCTCCTTCCTTTCTTCATTAATTGCATGCTTAGGTCCCTCCTCTTCTTTAATCTTTTTGTTAATTGCGCCATTAGTCCTTAAGTCTTCAAATCTTCTTTAATCTTGGACTTTAACGACTTTTGGCTCGGGATTTCTTTGGACTCGTCCTTTAATTCTTTGATAGATAAGACTTGAGTTCCTCGGTTTAAGCAACTTCCGTCTTTTGACTTTTTCTTCGATAAATCTTCAGAGTTGGTCCTTGGACTTCCGTTCTTTTTGCACTTTGACTTCTTGACTTCGTCTTTCATCTTTTTCTTCAATAAAAGTCCGTAAATGCCCGTGAATTCCCGTGTTTTCTCCACTTTTCACCTTTTCGTCCTAAATCACAACAAAAACACAAACCATGCATAATTCCGACATAAAAGACATAAAATACACGTTTTGGTCCGGTTATTACTGTAATTAAGTGGTAGAAAAGATGGGTGTTTTCACACCTATCAGGGCTTAAAATAAAAAGTGTGAGAAGTCATCTCAGCCATTGGATTTGAGTTACAAGATCAAAAAAGCGGAGTGTCATATATGAAAGTAATGCCAAACTTCAAGGGCAAAAATATAATAGCGTGTTTTACACCCAACCACCTTCTTGGATCTAACCCAGACCAATCATTCCACATTTAAACTTTTTCCTCTCTATCTAGAAATTAACGACCCCTAAATCCAAATCAAAACCATCAAAATATCGGTTGATAATCCAATTGATATTGCATCATAAAAGAATCTATTACGAAGCTACCACATGTTAAACCTTATAATCGTTAACGAATGTTCTAATTTCTAGTTGTTGGATCAACTTGTTAAGATTTGAATCTTTAGATCTATTGTTATTTTAGTCGATTCATCATTTTAAACTGATTTCACATAAATTCGATGGTAAAGAAGAATCTAAGTTGATTTAAACGAACATGTAAGTCGATATGATTTAACCACATGTAAGTCGATCTAAGGCACAAAAACTGTTATTGCATCATTCTGTTAATTTAATTTTACTAAAATAGTGCTTTGTTTCTTAGTAAAGATAAAAGAATTGAACTATTTAGGCAGTACATTATTTAGATATTTACGTAGTAAGTTTATTGAATGTATAATGCAGCTAGATTAAAGCAATGATGCAGTAGGTGGTAGTTGTTGCATATAAGGTTTAACTAGGTTAAAAGTAGATGGCTTTCTGTGGAAATAATTTTTATACGCCTGGGTGTTTGTGATGTGCACTTAATATTAATCTTTGATGCAGTAGGTTCACAATTGTCGTATATATTGATGCAGTAGGTTCACAATTGTCGTATATATTGATGCAGTAGGTCAATAGTAGCATATATTATGTGTGAAAATGTTTATGTATGCCTAGATGTTTCTAACATGCACTTGATTTTGACATGTGATGCAGTGGGTTGTATGTTTTGTGTTTGTACACTTGATGTACTTGGTGTATTGATGTGATGCAATAGGTGAATGTTTGTGGCATATTAGGTTAGATTAAGTTAGAAGAAATGTGTTTTATATGTCAAAAAGTGTGTGTGTATGTGTGTGTGCGCGCTTGCTTGTCGACTTGATGCTATTGATATGATGTAGAAGGTACTTGGTGTGGCTTATGAGATAGATTGGTTTAGGTGAAAAGTAATTATTTGTCAAAAACTATATGCGTGTATGTTGGTATGCTTTGATGTAGATGATATATTGAAGTGATGCACTAGGTACTTGTATGTTTTATTATGTGAGAAAATGAAATTGGTATACACCTGGGTACTAATTTGTCGCTTCTAAGATGAATTAGGTTCATGTTAGTTGCATACGTGGTTATGTTAGGTTAAGATAAGTATGTTTCATGTGCCAAAAGGTCTTGTGTGTGTGTGTTTGAATAGTTATGTAGTTGGTGTAAACAAATAATGCAGTAAGTAGATGTTAGTTACATATGAGGTTATACTAACTGTTTAAAAGAGTGAATGTATGTGTATGAGTGATTGATGCAGTAGTTGTAATGCAATGATACAGTAGTTGTAATGTAATGATGCAGTTGTTGTAACGCACTGATGCAATAACTTATTGTATATGGCATACAAGTCTAAATTAGTTCAGGCGTGTCGTGTTCTAAATTTTTGAAAACTATATATGTGTGTGTATCTTGCTAATGCAGTTAGCATAATGCAGTGATGCAGTAGAGAGATGTTAGTTACATATGAGGTTATACTAACTGTTAAAAAGAATGCATGTGTGTGTATGATTGATTTATGCAGTAGTTGTAATGCACGGATGTAGTAGTTGCAACACACTGATGCAGTAACTTCTTATATGTGGCATAGAAGTCTAAATTAATTCAGCGTGTGGTGATTTAATTGTTGAAAACTGTATGTGTATGTGTATCTTGTTAATGCAGTTAGCGTTATGTAGTGATGCAGTAGAGAGATGTTAGTTTCACTTGAGGTTAAATTAGGTTCGGTCAAGTGTGTTTTTTCTGCCAAAAGTGTATGTGTTCGTTTGAGTGCTTAATGCAGATGTTGTTATGAAGTGATACAGGAGGTTCAATTTAATTCCATACGAGGTTATGTTGGGTTATGATAAGTGTGTTTCATGTACCAAAAGGTGTGCGTGTATGTTTGAATGGTTAATGTCCTTGGTGTAAACAAATTATGCATTAAGTAGATGTTGGTTACATATGAGGTTATATTAACTGTTTTAAAAGAGTGCATGCGTGTGTATGATTGATTGATGTAGTAGTTGTAATGCATGCAGCTACTTCTTGTATGTGGCATACAAGTCTAAATTAGTTTAGGCGTGTCGTGTTTTAATTGTTGAAAACTGTATGTGTGTGTATATTGTCAATGTAGTTGTTCGTGCTGAGATTGAGTAGCTGATCATTAGTTGTTTTTTTTATCCATTTTCATAATTTATTTTTAAAAGAGATGTGGTTGAAGCGGGGTTGTCCTCATGCTAGTGAAACTGAAAATCACGTCTAGTACATGCCATTATCGTTTTGGTTCGAAATTTGGAAGCAATCGAGTTTTTGTAACCTATGCAATTTATTGTTTGATTAAATAGGTGAATACAACTCCGCTGGCAACCTCATTCCAAAAATGGTACCCGTAATCCAAGATTTCTAGCTTGAGGCTTTCCTTCTTAGTCCATTGAAACAAAACACAAAAGGCATGTGTCTATCTTCATTTGGTTGTTGCAACAAAGGCTTTTGGTTGCTGCAGAAAAGGCATTTAGTTGTTGCAGCAAGGCGGTTGGTTGATGTAACAAAGGTGGTTAGTTGTTATAGCAAAGGCGTTTGGTTCTTGTTTTTTGCACCACTAAATGTGCTCAACATGGTTTTCCACATGCTGAGATTGTAAGACACTCAACATAGATCGTGATTGGGAAGTGTACAGATTCTCATTAGCTGAAAATTAAGGAGTTCCACTAACTAGAAAACAAGCGAAATAGGATATTATCAATGAAATTACAAAAACACTAATGGGTTAATAAAGCTACACAACTACTCTAGTGTATCCATTGCTTGTTTCTATAAGATTGTTCGTTTATGGTGTATATTATTTTGATTATTGGTATGTGAGGATGCACCAAGATTTGTTCATTGTTGTTTAGAATAATTTATCCATTTTCTTAAATTAATAACAAGGTGTTAGTTTACTTGTGTACCATTTCTTCTACCATTTATAAAATATGTTGTATGGCACATAGTGCTAGTTTAATTTGAAGTATCAAATCTTATTTCTATATTGTGTGCATTTGTTTGATCATGAGGTTTTAGAGCAAAAGATTACCGCATCACAATGTAAGTATTACTGCATCAAAATCTTTTGGAAACCAAACCAATATCATATAACTTTTCCAAATCTTTAGTTTCATTACCAACCAATTCTAACACTGCATCAAGCGCTCTTGAAACATTGTTTTAAGCTTGACGCAATATATTAAGCATAAACAAATTGAAATTGGTACTAATCATGCCATTTACCAATCTTGGAAAAACACAACAAGTCAAATCAAGAAACAATAAGACGTAACATAACTCTGAATCTCTAAACAAAACATATGTAAATGTAGGAAACATATAATTTTGATAAAAATTTACAACTAAGATTCTTGATCTATTTATTTTCTTCCTTCTCTGCCTCACCTTGCACCCATAGGAAGTTTGTTTGTTCTCTCAATACAGATCTTAGCAAAACAATCAAACAATTTCATCTCTTTGGTAACCTTTACAAGTTCATTTGTTGGCTTCTGCCTTAGGAAGGGAAATACTGGACCTTGAACTTGAATTTTATTGGCAGTCGCTAGCACCGCTGGTGTAGAATGACCTATATAATAAAAAGAAGTGTTAGAACGCTTGAGCTTACCATTCAATAATACAAACACAAGAAAACATGTACATTCGAAAATGGACCAAGTGGTGTTATCAAGTGTGTTTCAAAATCTATTATTTGTTCACAAGAATTACTTTGTATGTTAAGATTTGGCTTCTAATATTTGAAGACGAGATAACATGTTTCATACCAGTTACAACAAAGCTAATATCAAACACAAAATTACCTAATCATCCCTACTGTTAGCCTAATTTTCGGACACTTTTTCTCCTATTGCATCATACATACAACTACACATACATTCATTGTTTACTAATAAAAATAACGAGAAAAAGTACAATTAGATATAACTTTCCACAATAAATATTGCACCAGTATATCAAAATAAATGCATAAAAATAACAAAACAGCTAACTATTAGATATGTATTTGTCATAAACAAACACACCAATTATATAAATTTTTTTTAAAAAAGTGCATCATACATTAAATTATACACACAAACACTATATGCCAAACAAACGCTTACTACATCGCTCCTATAAAATTCAAACATGACATAAAGTGAAAATATATATCTACTTTATGCTTGCCTCATACTATATCCCTTTCATTATCTTTTTTGTTTCACAGGATTCTTATTCTATTCTTATATCTATTGCATCATACTCTAACAGCCAATGTATCATACTGTTATAACTAGTCATCCAAATTGAAAAAGTACACTACAAGAAATCCGATACAAAAAGTAATAACAGTTTAACAAACTGATACTCTTACTACATCATAGTTTTATATTCAATGCATCATAATGAAAAAAACTATTAAACTTAATAGTGTAACAACCACCTAACTCCGCAAATCACACTTTCATATCTAAAACCAGCACATGTCAAAGATCCGCAAATCACCAAATACTATCAGAACCATCTAACTTCATGTTATTACTTCATACGTTAACAAGAACCTATTAACTTTATTCGATCAATAAGTAAGCACAAACATAAACAATAAATTAACATATCATATCGCTTATCGTAACTTACTATCCATATTTCCTTCTCAACATCTACGCAAACTCTTAAACAAAATCAAATTATGTAAGGTTAATATAGTGAGGATAAAAAAAACTTAGTGCATGAATATTGTAAAACAACTGCATCAAGCAATAAAAACACATATTACATATTAAAGTTCTAAAATATAACTAGGACAACTAAATACACGAACAAACATCTATTGCATCAACATTTTTAATATCCTGCATCATACATACAACTTCACATAGAAACCTTTTCCATTGAAAATTAACCACACCAATTAAATTATTTAGCAAAAAACTGAAGCTACTGAATCACTTCTTTATATCAAATGCATCACAATAATAAAAGTCTAATAACACAATTTATCAAACACCTTGTATGCACCATTTTGAATCATATTCTACATCTATTTTCTCTGCACATTGTTCTGATCTAGAAGGAAACAAGATCTATTCTGAACCAAACTTTGATAATAACATATTTATATTAAGAAGAAACAAAAAATAGAATGTAAGTGTTTGAGTTAGGATCATACAATCATTAACTATTGATGAATTATACTAGCTAGTATTGATGAATCAAGTGGTATCTCGAGATTCGCTCTTGAATTAAACAAGGACATCAATCATTAAGCCAAAGTGAATATGCGTGAAGAGACGAAGATTTATGGTGACGAAGGGCGAAAAAAAATGAAGAAGATGATAGTGTCTGGTGGTGAATTACGGTGAAACAATGAAGAGAACCATACTTAAAAATTACAATGAACAAGAGGATAGTGTCCGTGGTGAATTACGATGAAGAATATGATAGTGTCTGGTGGATGGTAAAGAGCAATGAGAAAGATTATGTGGAGAAAATGTGAATAAAGAGTGTATATATGAAACCTTTGTTGTAAAATGACGATAATTCCCCTATTACTTATAAATAAAAGGACGGGTGGGAGTGGACACATGGCGAGTTGACAGTCCTTCCTAGCCTTTTTATTTTAAAGGGCCTTCTCATTATATCCCACCTCTCTCTCTCTCTATATGTATATATATATATATATATATATATATATATATATATATATATATATATATATATATATATATATATATATATATATATATATATATATATATATATATATATAAGTTTATATTACATCTTATTTTAAGACAAAATTTTGTTACTTAACCTTTAACTCATCGAGTACCCATAAAAATCATTTTATATCTATTCTTATTACAAAGTAAGTTTTCCATAAATTATTATTTTGAAGAGTGGTGAGACTCAAAACGAAGACATCATTATCCCAAAATAACCTCAAAACACCCTAAGGATTCTAATACCAAAATACCATCTGAAAACAAACACGTGATATAAAGACTTGACAAAATGTTATGAATTCATAAGTTATAAAGACTCATCCATACCATCGCTCAAAGAACCGAAACCAAAGTGTATCAACACACTTGTCAAAATAAGCTGAAACGAACACATGATGGGTAACATAGGACTTCAAATTACCATGATATAAACAGGGAACTCTAACACGAGAGTTGAGTATCTCAACGAACAACGACTTAACGAACCAACTTAAAAATCTCCATGATTTCCCCGATAGGTATTCACGAGATCCACCAGGATATTTAGGTAATGGAGAACTTACTATCTACACAAAAATCCATAATACCTCCTCACCTAATATAACATACATATACGTATATGTACAATCAAAACTAATCAACCATGCAATCAAAATCAATCGCGTAATCATACTTGCAAGTCCACTTGTGTTGTGGCATATATATAATTATGTTGGCCACCATAATTATATATGTCCCCTTTCACGTATGTACTCCCTCCTATGACGACATTTCTTGGTATTAACACAACATGTATCACATAACACATAAATCAACCAACAAACCACAAGGCAATCATCATATAACTCAAATATAGATCTAGTATAATATCACATGTTCTAGAGAAAAATATCTGAAAATAATAGAAAAGAAAACGAGAAATCTATGTTTGAAAAGTAAATCTGTAGGATTATGTAAATCTTGCTTATACTAGAGAAATAGTAGAGATAGAAAGATGGTGAGAACACACACACTTTTAGAGAGAGAAAGTATGAAATTACACACTTTACTATATGTTTTGTTATTGTGAACCACATCCTCTTCATCAAAGGAGATGGTTTATATACCATGCCCATAAGATGGGTTTGGGCTTACAATATGCGCCGACCATACATGACATGGGCCGGGCTTTTCCTTGTTTGATTAACATAAAGATACAATGACTACATGTTACTAACTAATATACTGTCGGCGTGACCGAATCTTCCCAAATACGTAAAAACGTATTTCCATCAATCTCCCCCTAAGGGAGTTCACTCCAAACAAGGGCGTTACCCAAGTTACAACAATAAAATAAACCTAGCAAACTATGCTTGTCTTGAGCTCGTAGTCTTCATCTTTTATTTCCTTTTTCTTTTCCGGTGAATATGTTTATGTGATCTTGGATATCAATCTTGAGCATTAATCTCTTGCCTTGATCTTGTGCATCCATCACTTGTGATATTCGCCTCTTCGTGACTTCATGTCCCACATACTTATACCTTTGTAATTCTTGAAATCTCCAGAGTTCGATACAATAGAAGACTTGACTTTTAGGCTTTCTTGAATTTGTTGAAGTATTAAGTGTATAAATTATAAGCATGCGGGGACGACTTCTTCTCGTATTCCGCAACGCCACCGTCTAATTCGGTAGCATTTTAACTCCGATCGATGGAGACCGTTCGACGATATTAAATATCGTACTTGTGGTAGGTAGATTTAATTAAAAATCTCCTTGACAAGATTTCGCGGGTAAACCCGTTCTCTTTACTCGACCGTCCAAAGTTGAATACGAACGTAAAGAGTGAATCATTTGGATAAATTTATCCGCATGATTGAAGTCGTCAATTCTGATTTCTGGAACAAGTTTAATTCACTAAAGAATGACACTATCGTTGCTTTCTAGTTGTCATGAGTTTGATTCATATTGAATCTTGCAAGTTACCTACCAAGTGCTGTTTGATGTTAACACTAGAAGGAACATTTGTCACTGTAAATACTAAAAGGTATTACTCTGAATGTTCTGGAAAGAACACTAAGATATTGCATAGAGGCCTGGAACATGTTTAAATTTAGTTAAGAATTAAACCACTGTTGCTTTCTAGTTATCACAAGTTTGATTCATAAAGAATTGCACAAGTCACCTACCATGAGCTTTTTAATGTTTACTCAAGAAGGATTTCCATCTTCATTGTAAAATACTTTTGTATTAATTGGATGTTCAGGCAAGATCATGAAGATTTTGCGTAGGACTCTTAATATCTTTCTTACTTTTCATAGTGTGTCAAGAAGAAAGGAAATATGGAAGTGTGTCCTAATGAGATATTTGATTATCTCAAATGGCTCTAGACTCGATCGTGCACTTTAGATTTTTAGTGATTGGAGACTGGAGAGGAGTGCCACCATTTCAATACAAATTTACTCGGAGTGAACAAATCGATAGATAATGTGCTGATCTCCGTGTGATTAAAACAAATACCTTTTGAGAGATATTTGAGTTAGCTGGGATAGGTTATGCATTGCATCACTGGGTCCATGATGTCTTATCTTCAATATACATCATCATTAAAATGATCTCAATAGCATATGTGTTGACCCAGTTTCTGCCTAAGTTGTAAGGAGGGCTTCTTTCTTTTCATCCTTTATCTTTACAATTCTTTTTCATTATTCAACCCCTTCAATGCTTACCAATACGTCATAACTAGCACCTTGTTGTGATTGTTCCAGTGCTAACATAAGTACTTGGTCGTCATTCAGCTACGTTCACAATCTTTCTCCATCTTTCCTAAGGACTACTATTTCTAGCTATGGAATGTGCTTGGGAAGATTCCTATGATTCTGGAAGAATCATTGGACTTAACCTATCCTATCATCCTTTTGTCACCACAATCTTTATCGTCGTGAAATAAATGGATTGTAGGTAAGTATAAATCACTATGAAATCCATTTTTGATATAGCAAATCCATTTTGCTCCCCCTTAACATATTCCAGGATATTCGAAAACATTTTGCACATGTCGGGATGAACTATCACGTTAAGTCAACCCTTTTTTGATTCATCATTTCCCATATTAAATCTCATTTTCTCCCCCATATTAAAAATATTAACCCAACTGATATTTTTGATGTCAATTGATTTAATGAAGTTTTATCAAAGTTTTGGGAAGAAAATTGCAAGTCCGTTTTATCTCTATGTTACCAATTTGTGAGATATTTTAACACTCCCATATTACATTGCGCAACGGATATACACATTTGGTTCCTAAACACAAACCTCGGCATCAAAACACTTTATACAATCTCAAAATGAGACTTTTAAATTAAAGGATAAAATAATATTATCTTTAGTCTAATGTTTCCAATCCCAATAAAGAAATTTTATAAATATCAGAGTAGCGCTTCGGTCCCTTCAAATTACCATCCCAAAAATACAAACCTTTTATCTACTATATAATACTCAAAATGATATTTATAAATCCTGCAGATAAAAGGTAACATTTAATATTAATAGGAATAGAAAATAGTTTCAGACTGAACAACTATAAAAGCGACACCGCAGCCTTCCCCAGCAAGCTCCTTGATCAACTCATCATATTATTTGAAATACAAGCTTAAAATCATCAACACTACGGTTGAGCGAGTCTATAGGTTTACCAAATCATCATTTGAACACAAGAGAAAAATCATTCAAGATCATTTAATAGAATTGTTGTACATACAATCTATTATTCAGTCATTCTGGCTTATAGCACTAGCTATAGAATTGTATTAAGCTCATGACACCGACCCCCTAACTTAGCCACCCACGCCTAAAGCCGGCATGACTATATGAATTCCATTGCCCCTACTCGGGTATCAATTGCAAGTATACCACATTCTTATTCTCGTAAATTATCCTTCCTAGAGGTTACTCAGCATAAAGCCCTGGTCTCAGATAGGATCGTCAGCCCAATAGTACTATCATTTGAATAAGCGGCTATTCCCAACTCACAACATCAAGTCAGAACATAGTTAACGGCTCATGAATTTAGGGACTTTTGCAATTTAGGTACTTATACAATTCAAGACAACATCAGGCAACAACAGGCAACATTCGGGTCCAAACAACCAATCATGACTTGTGTTCATTTTTTTTTCAAATAGCATGTGTCCCCCTCGCGGGTTTTAAAATCATTCAAAACAAGTACAAAGCGAGGCTATAGACTCACCTTGAGTAATAGCTACAGTAAGACGACTTTCAATGATTCACGATGCCCGGCGAACACGAAATTCACAATCTATCAAAATAAACACGCACCTTTAATATCATATTCAAGTAATATTTCATACTTAATAAAATAAATAAATAACTCAATTCAAAAGTAAACTCACACCATTCACATTTATATAATTCCTACACATGTACACCTTTTTCACTTTACTTTATTTATTTCCTTTATTAAAAATCTGTTGACATATATACTATCCGTTCAACTGTTTTCCCCCTACTTAGACACATCAATTGTTTACGATACTAATCAGAAACTTCACTTACTATATATAGAAAGTACTCCCAAAAGTTGGTTAAAAGATTTTACTTTTAAGGTTCCCTGCCCGACACATCTTTGAACAACAAAAACCGGACAATTTTACGTTATCAACTCATATAGTCTTTTTAACCTCTATAAACGACTCTATTTACAAAACCGACACTCGTGTTTGAAAATAGACTCAACATTCTAATGTTTACCATTTTACATCAGTCCTTGACCCATTTCAAAATCCTTTCTATAGTCCCCGAGATTTGATCCAAATATCGACAACAACTATATATTGTGCCGATACTCGTCTCCCGGTACACGAATAATCAAACTATCATAACTTTTCGCTCGTTTAGAGCTAGAAGCTATACTTTATACCAATCGAAGCTTATGAAACTCTCTACAACAATATCTAAATAACTTATATCATACACAAACTTATGTTTTCCAAAAATCAGCTTTTAGCTGCTGATTAAAAATATATACCTATAAATCACTTAAAATCAAAATTTTCACCAATTTTAACCTTATTTTTACCACTATAATCATAATAATATCACTACATCTAATCCTAACACCTAATATCACCCTAGATGATCAAGTCATATAAAACCCAACTCAAAATTTTAAACATGCAACAAGTAAAAGTTATATATATCATCATAAACACCTATTTACAACACATAAATAAGATCAAAACACATGCTTTTCATCAAAAATGGATTTTTACAAAAAGTGCTTGCATGTAGGTAAATTTTATACCAAAAGATGGAGAATCAAGAAACTAAGATGGGTCTTTGATTGGTTTTTAATGATTCAAACAAGAACTTGAGATGATGATGATTTTGTATATAGAGGGGGTGACGACAAGGTTAAGGTGAGAGAGAGGAGGAGAGTTGATTTTGTTAGTTAGTGGAAAGTGTGTGTATTTTGTTATTTATTTTCCTTTTATATGGCAAAAGTTTAGGGTAGTTTTTTCCAATAGTGATTCTTGTGGGCTAAATTGCAAATACTTGTTTAAAAAGCGGGAAATGAATTTTGAAAATATTTATGGGTCTCGGGTTTTAATATAAAGATTTTGGTTCTTTGAATTGTGTCTAATTGAATTGATCACGGTTAAAAGTGTGACTTAGTTGTTCTTGGTGGATAAAAGATATAAATGTCGTTGATTATCTAATAAAAATGAAAACTTGAAAAACATAAAACAAATGACAAATATAAAAGAAATTTAACAAGTTAAAAGCTCAATTAAAAGTAAAATTGAAATTAAAATAAAACAAAACACTTTGAAAATAAACATGACAAAATGGGCGGGAAAATTAAAAGTTTAAAACAAGTCGGAATAAAAACCAAAATGTAATTCGGAATGTATAGAAAAACTTAAGTCGGAATCCAAGTTCTACTCCTAGTTCGGAATCCAAGATCCACACACAATCCGGAATCCAATACAATCTCTAATCTGGAATAACTATCATGCATGCAATCCGGAATAACCACCAATCCTACCCATAATTCGGAATACCACAAGACAAACCTAATCCGGAATGTTTGAAATGGTCATAGTTCAGAATACATTAAACATTACCCAATCCGGAATAAACATGAAAACCTAGTTTTATACCTTATTCGGAATATGAATCCGAATTGCTATTCGAAAAAAAAACTAGAGTAATCCGGAATAAGTAACTAAGTAATCCGGAATACAGATTAATCATACAATCCGGAATAAAAGTTCTATGAGTAGTTCGGAATAATGGGTTTTGGGACCCGGATTAAGGAAAAATAAGCTAAAATCAAATAAGCACTTAACCAAAAGTAAAACCAAACTAATTTTACGAAAAAGCTAATAAGCCACAAATTAAAAACTATGCAAACACCAAGTAAGCAAAATATTAAAAATCAACTTTTAAAAGATTAAACTATTAAAAACACTTAATTAAAAATAAGACAAAAACACAAATCAAACAATAAGCACAATAAGCTATAACAATCAAACACATGAAAAATATTAAGAGCAATCAAACAAGCACATCGATCAAATAATCAACAAGATCAAACAAACTAAATGATTAACCAAACCAAACAATAGATTTTAAATCAAGAAAGGAAGAATGAGAATTATCTAAAAAGCTTGAAATTAAGATGAATATTAAAGATCCAAAATTTCAAGATTGAAATTGAAAAGCTTGAAAATATAAAAGGAAGTTTATAGAGAGAAAGTAATTAACCTACTCCTACTCCTAAACAAATCTATCTAATAATGAAAAAACTTGTTACAAATGATGGAAAATAAACTATATATAGTGGAGGAGTGTAAGGTGCTGTTGCTTCCATCTTTCACTTTGTCTTCTCGTCTTTTAATTAATTTGCCTTTCTCGACTTTATCTCGGGTTTGTCGAATGATAAAATGAACTCATCTTCTAATTTTCTTGTTTTATTAGATTTGGCTCTTCAACTTCGTTAAACTTCCGTATTTAGTCTTTTTCTTTGATAAATCTTCAGAATAGACATTTGACTTTCGTTCTTTTTGCACTCTTGTTCTTTTGACTTCATCTTTCGTCTTTTTTTTCGATACAAGCCCGTGAAAGCCCGTGTTTTCTTCCTTTTTCATATTTTGGTCCTAAAACACAACAAAAACACAAACCACGCATAATTCCGCCTTTTACGACATTAAACACACGTTTTGGTCTCGTTTTTATTATATTTAAGTGGTAAAAGGATAAGTATTTTCACACTTATTAAATCCCCTACACTTGACCATTGCAATGCCCTCATGCAATGCATTAATTTCAAAGCACGATTTACATTCTCCATCATAATTAACCCACCTTGGCCTTTATTAAACACTAGACACTAAGGAAACTTAAAAATATAGAAAATTACAAAATGTTTGAAGGAAGAAACAAGTAAAGAAATCTAAGACTTATGTTAGGGCTTTAGTGTCATGAATATTAATCACCCTCAAGTTTCAAGTTCCCCATACCAAGCTTAAAAACGAGATCATTGTTATTATAAGTTAGTAAAGCTAACACTCACTCATGTGGCCCAATTATTCACTTAGACTCCCTAATTCCTAGGTGTATCTCTTATATTTTATTGTTGTCTTGAATGATCACGAGGATGCATTGTTGACTTATTTCGATAGTTTATTTAGGCCAAAAATTAAGTAGAACGATTTAATCAATAGTTAGCTAAAGGATAATATCTTTTAAAACTGCTTCTCGAAACCTCATAAAGTTCATATCTTGGCATAACTCGTTTCACGATTTTAGACCTTTCTCAGATCGATATTTGGCATTGACTTCATACTTCGAATCTTGAGAGACGTTCTTTAAATAATGGCCTTCTCTTCATAATAGGAATTTCTTCACTTGAAGGTTTTGAGGGATTCTTCAAACATGGACCACGACTTCTTCATTTTTCTCCAATCTTTATTTGGGATTTTGATATACAACGATCCGCCTCCTTTTAGGACCTGGATCTATTTATCCTCATACCTTGTTAGGGTCTTTTCGGATAGACTTCTCCATGATATTTGGGGGAGTATTTGCTTTTCCTCGTCTGTCTCGGTCCTTCATATTGATTTTTGATAAATGATTCTTCACATCACTTTGGATCTTTAGCAACAAAATGTAGCCCTCATGCCTTGTTAGGGCCTTTTCGGACTCGCCAATCTTCGCATACTGATTCAATAAGTTATGCCTTGGCTATTGATTGTAGCCTTTTGCAACCCTTTAGGAAAAGGAAGGCAAAATAGTGGTAAGCGTTAAGTGTCGGTTTAGGAAAACCGAGCACTAATGACTAAATAAGTTCAAGTTCGTTCTCGAGGAGGCTATTGCGTTGTGTTAAGAATTGATTTTTGATTTGTTTGTGATTATATTGATGAAAGAAAAGAAAGGAAAAAACGAATAATGCTAAAAGTAACCCTAAGACGTAAAAAAACGCAAAATCGTAAAATTTGACAAAACTAAAAACTATTCCAAATATTACTAAAAATTGACTTAAATGAAGAAAATTATAAAGATTACAAAATTGAAAACCAAATTATCTAAAACTTTTTTAATAATTTTATATTAATTTTTAAAGTTAAAGAAAAATATTAAAATTAAATTAAATTATAAATTAACTAAAATGAAAACTTTAAAAGTCGTAAACCTCAAAATACTTAATTAAAACCTAAAAATGATTTTCCAAAATTTTAAAATACTTTTAACTATTTTTTAATTACTTTCTAAAATTTAAATTAAAAATAATGATAATAAATTAATTAAAAATGTTAAAAATAAAACTTTTATACCAAAAAGTCATAAGCTATAGCTACAAGGCAGAAAAAATGAAAAGAAGAAAAATCCCTTAATAAATAAGCTGAAAAACGCTTATCTTTAAGCTGATTTTTAAAAATAAGCTTAAACAAAACACACCTTATATAGAAAAGGTGTTGGAGACTTAACAATAAAAGACCCAAGGGCGAGCGGTAGAGTGTGTGTGTGTTGGCAGTGGTGGCGCAGGTTCGAGTCCTGGCCACGCCAAAATTTTTCGAATATTTTTGTTTTGTTTTTCTTTTTACCCCACTTGATCACAGATACTACTACTTACCAAAACACAAACACTCGTCTAAATTAGGCTAGAATATGCCCTAATTTGAATCAAAATAGTCCCAGACCTAGAATCCCCTTTTTTCTCTTTCTTGTTATCTGTTCTTTTTTTTTTGTTCTTTTTGGACAGTCAAAACCCCCACTTGCAGTTGGCTTGTGGGGGTGTTTTAATCAAGCAGAAAGCAACAAAAGTTCGGACAACAAAATGACTGATAACACAAGCAGGTAATCAGGAAGCAAACAGGTTGCAAGCACTCTTATGCAAATACAATCCAATCTAAAAATAAACTACTGAATCAAGCCATATAGTGCAAATAAGCAAACCTAATGCCTTGGTCTGATGAATAGTAGCAGTAAGCGCGAAAAAAGTGTAATCGAACCAAATGAAAATCTAACAGATTCTAAGCAGTAGGCAAATTTATATATGGGTCAAGTTTAGCAGCTTATGCAGGCAGATACAAAGCTATACTCTTGCGTTAAACAGATTAAAACCAACAATACTTGTAAACTAGAAAAAAAACACTTCTAATCTAATGCAGGCATGCCTCGATAATCATACTAACTAACTTCTAGCAAATTAGAAACCTATTAAGCACAAGCTTGGTCCTAAGCACCCTCACAAAATTGCAAGTAGTAGTGTGGATTGCACTTCAAATTTTAGTCAGGAAGATTTCAGAACTCCAACCATAATCGAAAGCAAAACCATACATCCTATATCCAAATCTTGCACCAACTAAATGAACCAGTTACACTCCAAATAGCAGACTTCTCAAGTTACAATAAGCAGTTCGAAACCAAGACTTCAAATGGAGTCGCAAACACGGAATATAGCCAAAACAACTTAGACTAAGAGCAAACAAACGCAAACAAGCTATCATAAAATCCTAAGTTGACATATCTTATTACCAAGTTTAAACAGATTAAACTAAAAGAACAAGACCTAAATTAAACTTACTTGATTATACTACAAATCAAACTCAAGAACTCATTCAATACGAAATCAAACCCATAAAACTAGCAAACTTGACAGTCAACAAACACACAAGAACAAGAAATCAAAAGCATAAAAAAAATAATACAAGTGCGAGAACAGAGTGCAAACCTCAGGGACACACATCCGTACCCCCGATTTTTCGAGCTTATGTGCTAGCGAAACAAGCACAAGCTTCAAGTCCTGTAAAAACAATAACAAACACACAAAAGAAATCCAAGAATCAAGACCTATGTTCTTGATTCAGTAAGCTCACAAGATAGATAAACACACCCCACTTGTTTTTTTTTTTTTATCTCTTTTCAATCCACTTCAAATACTTAATACTTAAAACTTGTTAATAAATTTAAACAAGAAAATTTAAATTCACTTCAATCCACTTACTGATTAACTCAAACAGGAAACCCCAACAGAAATTTAAAAAACATTAACTCAAATCATAAACATGAAATAAAATGGAACTCGGATAAATTTTAAAAAACTTCAAACTTTCATTCATAAAAGAGGTTTTACAAAAAATCCGAGACAAGGAAAAAATGGGCACCACAGGTCGGTCCTCATTTTATAGGCCCCTCGGATTGTTCTAGAAATGAAAACAAAAGAAAACCCTAATCTAGTGAGTTTCCAAGATTACCCTTGCTGAAGATGCGGATATGCTGATTTTGATTCCTCCTTTTGAATAAATCTTGAAGCCATGTGCATTTCGTTTGGATTTTTGTGATGGACAGGCTGGGATGCATCAATCTTGGACGTTGGATTTCGTTTGGAGGACACGAAATCCCTATGAAGCGTTGATTCTCTGGTGCTTCTTTGTCTTTTTGCCAGTGGGTGGGATTCTGGGGACCAGGGAGTGAGTGAGATGGGAAACTAAAAGTGGGGATTGGGTTTATCCATGTTTAATTACTGATCTGGAATAGATCATGTCGTAATTAATGTAAATTCATTTGGGGAGGAAATTAGGGTTTATAGGAAAAGGTGTGTGTTTTGATCTATTTAGTTTAGGTTAAGAGGTGTTTAAGAGGAAAACACGTTTAATAATAAACGTGTGTTGTAACAAAAATGGGTCAACCGGGTTTGGGTGAGGGATATGGGTAAACGGGTATTCAAGTTGGGTTAGGGTGACGTGTCATGTGATGGTTGGCTGGTGGAGTTTTCTTGTCTCCCACAAATGACCCCTAGGATTCCTTTAACTTGTCATATAAGTTTAAACAACTCCCAAAACGAAATTCCTTTATATGAAAGTTTCTTTTTTCATATATTGGCCACAAAACTTCATCAAGCATGTATTCAAGGGTATTTAATGCACCTTTTGCATTCTTCAAGGGCAAATGATGTATAATCTTGACATTTAAGGGACCCATATGTAATATTTGAGTTTTACAAGGGTTTAAAATGACAAGTCTTCAAAAGATGAGGGACCAATCTTGCCAAATCTTCAAACTTCAAGGACTTGATAGGAAAATCATGATTCGCGTCCGGTTCTTTGTGCGGCTTCGTTTCCCGTGTTCGTTTTTGATTGATTCTTGTGATCTTTTGTCATTTTCTCAATATCCGTACCTAAAATACACAAGCAACAAACACAAGCATATATTTGGGTATTTTGATGATATTTAATGCATTTTAAGCCCGATTTGGACGATGAGACTATGTATAAAAGCAGTCTCATCACTCCTCCATACTAAACCATTGCCGTGCCCTCACGCAATGCTAGAATAAAGTATCTTAGCACCTCCAAAATTCATTTTTATTCACTTTATTGAAATATAAACTAGCTACACTACTACTACTTGCTACTACTTGCGTTTTAGACATAATGTATTATTTTCATCGCAAAATGGGACGTTTAGGTTCATAGAATAAGAACACGTGAATGCTTCGTTAGAAATAATTTCATCGTCCTTGATTTTCACTCCCATTCCATGCCAAGCGTGCAACGAGATCATTGTCATTATAAGTTAGTAATGCTAACACTACTCATATGCCCTAATCACGTACTTATCCTCCCATTATTCCTAAGTTGTATCTCTTATATTTTATTTTATCTTGAATGTTTCACGAGGATACATTGTTTGACTTATGCGATAATAGAGATTTAGGTCTAAAAATAGAGTCCTAAAGGTGTAACTAAGACCATAAAATCAATAACCCCTCCTAATAGACGACGATGTTAAAAAATTAAGTTGACAAGAAGAATCGATAAACACGGTTTTATAACGGTTTTGAACATGAGACTTATTACCAAGACTTTTATACGCCCCCTAACGGAAGGGCCTTATTATCTTTGGTTTACCTCCATCTTTTATTCAACTTCGCCATGAAGCTTTTATTATGACTTTGGTCTTGCCTTGCCTTTTATTATCCGCCTCATCGGTGGTTTTATTAGCCAAAGACGTATATCCTCACGCTAAGGCGAATTTTGGATCTTTAAAGCTTCGAAGATTATGGCTTGATTCACTTTCAATTTTGCATAGATTTTTCGGCCTTGTGGGGCTTCAAATTGTTTGCTTGATTTAGGTGAGCACTTGAAATCTTATTATTGGGTGAAGCTTTCGATTATTCGGGTGCCAATACTTCAAAACCGTGACGCTGGCGATACCTTAATGTCTTCCCAATTTAATTACACGGAAGCTACTAGAAAAGACTAGAAACCCAACAATCCTAACTAAACCGCTAAGTCAATATTTATTAAGCAAAAAATATTTACATGCGAAGGGAGAATAAGCAAACAACGAGAACACATGAGTTTTTGAAAGAATATGAGTACTCTACGTTTAGCATAGTAACTTATAATTAACTCTATCATTTCTCGTCCTCATTTAAGAGACTTAGCCTAATGTGATGTTAAGGAATCAAAGCTAAGTGCTCAACACGCACGGTCGAGTCAAAAATTACTCTTATTCTCGCCATCGGAAAACCTACATTCGTGTCTTCAAACACTTATAAAACATGAGAAAAATTTTAAAATTTGGCAATTTTTAGCCTTATTTTGCAACAAAAACGATAAACCAAAAGAAAAACTTTGGAAAGCGTGAAGGTTTGGCAAGGCAAGTATCTATTCACCCCGCCATACTAAAGTTAAACATTGTCCTTAATGTTTCGAGTCTAGGGGTGCAAACACCCCTATACTAGAGACGTAGTCGAATGCCTAATCTAGCATGGAAAGGGTGTAACCAATAAATTAATAGCCGTTTATGAAGTGTGCTAAAAACCTAAGGTTAGAACATCAAAAGGATATATGGATATTGAGAAATGTCTCCAAAGCAAACGATCGAGTGCTCCCATAAAGCGAACACGAGAGGCTCCAATCGTGAAGATCATGATCTAAAAACCACAATTCACAAACAACCACGGAACAAAGGTTGGAAGGGCACAAATCCCCACATGTAAGCTACATTAGAAAGCGATAATATGTACATAGGATAACCATGGGACTCCCCCACGAGGCACCTCGTTTTTGATTACCGAGTCATGAGCTCGACTCGATCCCCTCAATACTAATTATCATTAGGGAAAGTGATTTGGTCGAGGTAGTTCAAGGATGGAACTTCCCCGCCAAAGTAGTGCTTCAACCTATGTCCATTCACCTTGAAGTTAGGACCATCATCTTGAGCTAGCTCGATGGTCCCATACGGAAACACTTGAGTCATGGTGAATGGACCGGACCAACGGGATTTCAATTTACCGGAAAAGATTTTCAATCTTGAATTAAAAAGCAAAACTTGATCCCCAATGTTAAAAACCCGGTTTTTAATTTTAGAATCATGCAAATTTTTAGTCTTTTCTTTATAAATCAATGAATTTTCATAAGCAATATCCCTCAATTCATCCAATTCATTTAATTGCATTTTCCGGTGTTTTCCCGCGGTCTCTATATCATCATTACAATGCTTTAGGGCTACTCGATAGGCAAATGACAATTCTTTCCATACACAAGCTTATAGGGAGTACACCCAATGGGCGTCTTATGAGCGGTCCTAAAGGCCCATAAAGCATCGTCCAACTTATCCGACCAAGATTTTCGGTTTTCTCCAACGGATCTCTCCAAGATCCTCTTCAAAGCTCGGTTTGAAACCTCGACTTGCCCACTCGTTTGTGGGTGATAAGCCGTAGAAAGACGATGTGTAACCCCATATTTCCTTAGAACCCTTTCAAATTGGTCGTTACAAAAATGGGTTCCACGATCGCTTATGATAGCACGAGGGGTTCCAAACCGAGAAAACAATTGCTTCAAAAACTTGACTACCACACGAGCATCATTGGTGGGCAAAGCCTTAGCCTCCACCCACTTAGAAAGGTAGTCAACCGCAACGAGAATGTACTTATTACCACGAGATGATGGGAACGGCCCCATAAATTCTATACCCCAAACGTCAAAGATCTCACACACTTGAATGATATTTTGTGGCATTTCATCTTTTTGTGAGGCTTTTCCTTGTCGTTGGCATGCATCACACGACTTCACAAGATCTTGTGCATCTCGGTAAATAGTAGGCCAAAAGAAGCCGGCATCAAACACCTTCTTTGCCGTGAGATTAGCACCGTGGTGACCACCCGTGGGTCCCTCATGGCAAGCTCTAAGGATGTTAGAAGCTTCGGTGCCAAATACACATCGTCGGATGATTTGATCCGCACAAGTTTGAAACAAGTAAGGGTCGTTCCAAAAGTAGAACTTGACGTCACGAAAGAATTTTCGTTTTTGTTGAGTCGTCATTCCCTTAATGATGAAGTTGCCCGCATGGTAATTTGCAAAGTCCGCAAACCATGGGGTGGAAGAATCAAGCTTAGAATTCACTACACCAAGTGTCTCAAGCGGAAATGTTTCGGTGATTTCCTTGGGCTCGTAAACACTTTGGTGAGGATCTTCCAAACGAGAGAGATGATCGGCCGCTAGATTCTCGGCTCCTTTTTTGTCAACAATGGTGTGATCAAATTCTTGAAGGAGGAGAATCCAACGAAGTAATCTTGGCTTAGCATCTTTCTTTGCCATAAGATACTTAATAGCCGAATGGTCCGTATACACTATGCATTTCGTCAAGACGAGATAAGGTCGGAACTTCTCAAATGCATACACCACGGCAAGGAACTCCTTTTCCGTTGTAGTGTATTTTAGTTGAGCCTCGGTCATCGTCTTGCTAGCATAGTGAATAGGAAAGAAGTGCTTATCATGACGTTGCCCCAAAACGGCCCCTATAGCGTAATCACTAGCATCACACATAAGTTCAAAGGGAAGGTTCCAATTCGGAGCAACAAGAATGGGAGCTTCGGTAAGTTTCCTCTTAAGGATTTCAAAGGCTCGTACACAATCTTCGTCAAAGACAAAACGTGCCTCTTTTTAGAGAAGATGTGTAATGGGTCGAGAAATCTTCGAAAAATCCTTGATGAATCGACGATAAAAGCCCGCGTGGCCTAGGAAACTCCTAACTCCCTTAACGGTTTTGGGATGAGGTAATTTGGCGATGACGTCCACCTTAGCTTGATCTACCTCAATCCCCGCTTTCGAGACCTTTTGCCCTAAGACGATTCCACTCTTAACCATAAAATGACATTTTTCCCAATTGAGCACAAGGTTGGTTTCCTCACAACGTTTTAACATTCTCTCAAGGTTTGACAAACACGAAGTGAAAGAATTACCAAACACGGAAAAGTCATCCATGAAGACTTCCATCGTCTTCTCGATCATGTCATGAAAAATAGCCATCATGCACCTTTGAAAGGTTCCCGGTGCATTGCAAAGTCCGCATGGCATTCTACGATAGGCAAACGTTCCATATGGACACGTAAACGTAGTTTTTTCTTGATCAAGAGGATCAATGGGAATTTGGAAGTAACCGGAAAAACCATCTAGAAAGCAATAGAAATCGTTTCCCGCAAGACGCTCCAACATTTGGTCCATGAAGGGCAAGGGAAAATGGTCTTTTCGAGTGGCTTCATTAAACTTTCGATAGTCAATGCACACTCTCCATCCGGTCACGAGTCTAGTGGGAATCAACTAGTTGGCATCGTTTGGCACAACGGTCATCCCTCCCTTTTTAGGGACACAATGAATAGGACTCACCCAAGGGCTATCGGAAATAGGGTAAATCATTCCCGCGTCAAGGATTTTAAGGACCTCCTTTTTGATGACATCGTGAATTTTGGGGTTCACCCTCCTTTGACTTTGGATTGTGGGCTTGAAATCCTCCTCCATTAAGATTTTGTGGGTACAAAACTTGGGATCGATTCCCTTAATGTCGGATAACTTCCACGCAATCGCCCCTTTGTGATCCTTTAGAACATCAACAAGTGCGGTTTTTTTATCATTCGAAAGTTCCTTCGCAATAATAACCGGCAACTTGTCGCCCTCCTCCAAATAGACATATTCGAGGTGAGGAGGTAAATCTTTCAACTCGAGAATAGGTGGTTCCTCAAGTGAAGATTTGGGCTCGATACTCATAACCTCCTTGGGCGGAGGAAATGGGAAATCGTTAAGAAAATCCTTGATAATCGAGAAGTCCTCATCGTTGTCGAGGTCTTCGTCACAAGTACGTGGAACATTGCATTCTTCCAACGTAAAACCACCACCTTCAAATGGAGTGAAAGTTGGTGTCGAATTATCAAGAATTGGATCTAACATAGTGGGATTGCCACTAGTTTCTTCATCACCAAACCCTAAAACTTCTTGTGAAAATTCCTCGCAAACCACGTCGATTATATCAATGAGGTTTATGGTAGCAACGAAATAAACATGAGAAAGTTGAGAATTTTGAGTTGCGTTTATAACAAGTTCCTCGTCGTTGAAACGTAAGGTGATCTTTCTAGAATGAACATCAAATAAAGCCATAGACGTACCTAAAAACGAACGACCTAAAATAAGAGGAACTTGAGGATCCGTGGGGATATCAACAACGATAAAGTCTACGGGATAGTAGAACTTCCCCACTTTCACAAAAACGTCTTCCGCCAAACCACAAGCACGAATCGTGGAATGGTCGGCCAACTCGATAGACATTAGTGAAGGAGTAAGATTAGGAAGATTGAGCGACTTGAAGATTGCAAGTGGCATCAAGTTAATGCTAGCACCAAGATCGGCCAAGGCATAGCATTCTTCCATATCTTGAATTGCACAAGGGATCAAAAATTTACCGGGATCACCGACTTTTTGAGGTATGCGATTAAGATAAACCGACGAACAACTAGACAATTGGTGCAATTTCTCCTTGTTGTTCAACATACTCTTAAAGTTAGCGGCAAATCGAGGCATCATGACAAAAGCATCGGTGAAACTCACATTAAGGTGCAACTCACGAAACATTTTCATAAAAAGCTCAAATTAGTAGTTGTCGCGCTCTTGTCGTTTCTCCTTCCTATGTCTTGATGGGTAAGGCAAGGGTGGTGTGGGTTGGGGAATAGGCATAGCCTTTGGAATCTCGGGTTCCAATGTTGGTAAAGGGTCGACCGTAGGTGTGGCATGAGCGGTACTTTGTGGGCTAGAGATATGCTCCTTTTCGACCACCACCTCGGGTTCTTCCTCAATTTCATCCACCGTTGGAGTAATTGGTTGAGGAGTCGGTTCTTTAAGTGTCTTACCACTTCGTGTGGTAATCACTTTCATCTCTCCCTTTGGGTTTGAAACGGTGTTACTAGGCAAACCACCCGAAGTAGAGGCTTTGTTCCCCATAACGGCTTCTAAAATGGCATTAAGCTTAGCATCTTGACTATTAAACTTAAGATCTTGACTAGCGGCTTTTTGGTCAATTCTTTGTTCAAGCCTAGCATGACTTTGTTAAATTTTATTGTTTTGACCTCTAATTTGATTAGCAAAATCATTTTTCAAATCATTTCTCATGTTAAGATTTTCCTTCATAAAATTAGCTAACTCCTTGGTGTTTTTAGCCGTGTCCCTAGCTTGACTAGCCAATTGCTCTTGAATGTTTTCCAAAATCTTATCATTTGCCGTAGCGTAATTCAAAAAGTCCATTGGAAGTTCTTTAGTGTAAACATTTTGAAGACCTTGACTCGTGTTTTGAGAATTACGGTTTTGGTTTTGATTTTGCAATTGGCTACTACTTCCTTGATTCCCATAGTTGTTATTACCCTTGAAATTGTTCCTTTGATTGCTTTGGTAACCAACTTGATTGTTTCGATAATTGTTAGCATTTTGATTTGGTGGAAAACCCGGTGGAGTCAATTGATTAGTGCGAGGAACTTGACCGTTTTGGTTATAAGTTCCCGCGGCCGCGAAGGCACTCGAAGTGTTACCACCGTTGGTAATGCACTCGAAATAATCGTGAGCTCCACCACAATATATACAAGAAACCTCAACCGCTTTAGCCGTATCGGGAGTGGGTTGTTCACCAACTTTAAACTCAATTAACAATCCCTTAAGCTTATCAAAAATCTTGTTCTCCAAATTAGCCTCGATTTGGCAAGCATCAACGGTGTGTGACAATGAAGGCGAAGGCGAAGACGAAGTCTTACGAACACTCGACGTGCTACGAGGACTATAAACCTTAGACCTATTCTCAATGATTAACAATGCTTCCTCGACCGTTTTACACAAAAAATTACCACCCGCGGCGGCATTAAGATAATCACGCTCATGATCGTTCAAGCCATTGTAAAACGTGTCAATTTGATGCAAGTCGGAAAAACCATGATGAGGACATTCGTGCAACATTTCCTTAAACCTATTCCAAGCCGTTGAAAAACTCTCATTATACTCTTGTGAAAACTTTGAAATCTCGTTTTTCAAATGCGTAGTCTTAGAGGGCGGAAAAAATTGGTTCACGAATTTTGAAACGAGATCCTTCCACGTCAATATAGAATTGGGTGGCTCTTTCTCTAATCAAATTTTTGCGGGCCCCGCTAAGGAATACGGAAAAAGCATCATCTTAATCGAGTCGTTTGATACGTCCTTAAACTTGCAAGTGGCGGTGAGACGATTAAATTGGCGAATGTGGTTATGAGGGTTGTCCTTTTCGTCACCTCGAAACTTGTTGTTTTGAATCATGGACAACAAACCCGTCTTAACCTCAAAATTCTCCGCAAGGATAGCGGGAATCACAATCGCTTCTCCATAACCCTCGGTGGGTGCTTGAAGCAACTCCATCATAGTTCGATTAGCCATGGGTGCTTCTTTCACTACAATGGGTTCGTCAATAGGAGACTCCTCACTAGTAGGAGTGATTGATTTGTTTCTTCGTTTACAAGCACGTCTTGCTTTGGAGCGAGTTTGCATAAACGTCACGTACAACGAGAAGGCGAGCAAAGAAGATTCTTTTTGGTGTTTTTACTTTTTCAATTTTTTTGTGGTTTTTGATTTTTTTTACTTTTTTTTGGATTTTTGGAATTTATTAGGTAGACACAAATCTACAAATCTCCTCCTTAATCAAATCTCTCGATTAAAGAAGCTTCAAGGAATGAAAACGATCACGTGAAGTGAACGCCTTCGATGACTTTAGAACGATGGTGGAACACCAAATCGTTCAAGGGGGTTTAATCAATAGAAACCAAGAAAATATATATGATACTTAGTAATACTTTGGGCGGCAAAACCCTCGATTATCTTTCAATCTCAAAATGCGCACAAGCAAGCGGAGGAAACGAGGCGGCGCGAAGCACTTAAGAGCCTTTTTCCTTTAGGTCGTGAAATACAACCGCCTTATACCCACCTTATAGTTTGTATTTCTTAAAATCGAGCTTCACGAAAGTATTTATCTATTTTTGCCTTTTTTCTTTGGTTTGAGATTCGAATACAATGATTGGGTAATGACCTCCCAAGTCAAGCTTGTGATTTCTCACGTATTTGGAGTACTTGTAAATTTATTGTTCTACGTATACAATATAGTAATAGTATTCACAAAAAACAAAAAACCGATAATACGTATTAGTAGAGTGCTATTAATACAAATACTAATTATGGCTATATAAAAAAACAACAATTGTTCAACCAAAACACAACACGCCTCCTCGGCAGCGGCGCCAAAATGATTGTAGCCTTTTGCAACCCTTTTGGAAAAGGAAGGCAAAATAGTGGTAAGCGTTAAGTGTCGGTTTAGGAAAACCGAGCACTAATGACCAAATAAGTTCAAGTTTGTTCACGAGGAGGCTATTGCGTTGTGTTAAGAATTGATTTTTGATTTGTTTGTGATTATATTGATGAAAGGAAAGAAAGGAAAAGACGAATAATGCTAAAAGTAACCCTAAGACGTAAAAAAACGCAAAATCGTAAAATTTGATAAAACTAAAAACTATTCCAAATATTACTAAAAAATTGACTTAAATGAAGAAAATTATAAAGATTACAAAATTGAAAACCAAATTATCTAATACTTTTTTAATAATTTTATATTAATTTTTAAAGTTAAAGAAAAATCTTAAAATTAAATTAAATTATAAATTAACTAAAATGAAAACTTTAAAAGTCATAAACCTCAAAATACTTAATTAAAACCTAAAAATGATTTTTCCAAAATTTTAAAATGCTTTTAATTATTTTTTAATTACTCTCTAAAATTTAAATTAAAAATAATGATAATAAATTAATTAAAAATGTTAAAAATAAAACTTTTATACCAAAAAGTCCTAAGCTATAGCTACAAGGCAGAAAAAATGAAAAGAAGAAAAATCCCTTAATAAATAAGCTGGAAAACGCTTATCTTTAAGCTGATTTTTAAAAATAAGCTTAAACAAAACACACCTTATATAGAAAAGGTGTTGGAGACTCAACAATAAAAGACCCAAGGGCGAGCGGTAGAGTGTGTGTGTGTTGGCAGTGGTGGCGCAGGTTCGAGTCCTGGCCACGCCAAAATTTTTCGAATATTTTTTTTTGTTTTTCTTTTTACCCCACTTGATCACAGATACTACTACTTACCAAAACACAAACACTCGTCTAAATTAGGCTAGAATATTCCCTAATTTGAATCAAAATAGTCCCAGACCTGGAATCCCCTTTTTTCTCTTTCTTGTTATCTGTTCTTTTTTTTTGTTCTTTTTGGACAGTCAAAACCCTCACTTGCAGTTTGCTTGTGGGGGTGTTTTAAGCAAGCAGAAAGCACAAAAAGTTCGGACAACAAAATGACTGATAACACAAGTAGGTAATCAGGAAGCAAACAGGTTGCAAGCACTCTTATGAAAATACAATCCAATCTAAAAATCAACTACTGAATCAAGCCATATAGTGCAAATAATCAAACCTAATTCCTTGGTCTGATGAATAGTAGCAGTAAGCGCGAAAAAAGAGTAATCGAACCAAATGAAAATCTAACAGATTCTAAGCAGTAGGCAAATGTATATATGGGTCAAGTTTAGCAGCTTATGAAGGCAGATACAAAGCTATACTCTTGCGTTAAACAGATTAAAACCAAAAATACTTGTAAACTAGAAAAAAACACTACTAATCTAATGCAGGCATGCCTCGATAATCATACTAACTAACTTCTAGCAAATTAGAAACCTATTAAGCACAAGCTTGGTCCTAAGCACCCTCACAAAATAGCAAGTAGTAGTGTGGATTGCACTTCAAATTTCAGTCATAAGATTTCAGAACTCCAACCATAATCGAAAGCAAAACCATACATCCTATATCCAAATCTTGCACCAACTAAATGAACCAGTTACACTCCAAATAGCAGACTTCTCAAGTTACAATAAGCAGTTCGAAACCAAGACTTCAAATGGAGTCGCAAACACGGAATATAACCAAAACAACTTAGACTAAGAGCAAACAAACGCAAACAAGCTATCATAAAATCCTAAGTTGACATATCTTATTACCAAGTTTAAACAGATTAAACTAAAAGAACAAGACCTAAATTAAACTTACTTGATTATACTACAAATCAAACTCAAGAACTCATTCAATACGAAATCAAACCCATAAAACTAGCAATCTTGACAGTCAACAAACACACAAGAACAAGAAGTCAAAAGCATAAAAAAATTAATACAAGTGCGAGAACAGAGTGAAAACCTCAGGGACACACATCCGTACCCCCGATTTTTCGAGCTTATGTGCTAGCAAAACAAGCACAAGCTTCCAGTCCTGTAAAAACAATAACAAACACACAAAAGAAATCCAAGAATCAAGACCTATGGTCTTGATTCAGTAAGGTCACAAGATAGATAAACACACCCCACTTGTTTTTTTTTTGTTTTTTTTTATCTCTTTTCAATCCACTTCAAATACTTAATACTTAAAACTTGTTAATAAATTTAAACAAGAAAATTTAAATTCACTTCAATCCACTTACTGATTAACTCAAACAGGAAACCCCAACAAAAATTTAAAAAACATTAACTCAAATCATAAACATGAAATGAAATGGAACTCGGATAAATTTAAAAAACTTCAAACTTTCATTCATAAAAGAGGTTTTACAAAAAATCCGAGACAAGGAAAAAATGGGCACCACAGGTCGGTCCTCATTTTATAGGCCCCTCGGATTGTTCTAGAAATGAAAACAAAAGAAAACCCTAATCTAGTGAGTTTCCAAGATTACCCTTGCTGAAGATGCGGATATGCTGATTTTGATTCCTCCTTTTGAATAAATCTTGAAGCCATGTGCATTTCGTTTGGATTTTTGGGATGGACAGGCTGGGATGCATCAATCTTGGACGTTGGATTTCGTTTGGAGGACACGAAATCCCTATGAAGCGTTGATTCTCTGGTGCTACTTTGTCTTTTTGCCAGTGGGTGGGATTTTGGGGACCAGGGAGTGAGTGAGATGGGAAACTAAACGTGGGGATTGGGTTTATCCATGTTTAATTACTGATCTGGAATAGATCATGTCGTAATTAATGTAAATTCATTTGGGGAGGAAATTAGGGTTTATAGGAAAAGGTGTGTGTTTTGATCTGTTTAGTTTAGGTTAAGAGGTGTTTAAGAGGAAAACACGTTTAATAATAAACGTGTGTTGTAACAAAAATGGGTCAACCGGGTTTAGGTGAGGGATATGGGTAAACGGGTATTCAAGTTGGGTTAGGGTGACGTGTCATGTGATGGTTGGCTGGTGGAGTTTTCTTGTCTCCCACAAATGACCCCTAGGATTCCTTTAACTTGTCATATAAGTTTAAACAACTCCCAAAACGAAATTCCTTTATATGAAAGTTTATTTTTTCATATATTGGCCACATAACTTCATCAAGCATGTATTCAAGGGTATTTAATGCACCTTTGGCATTCTTCAAGGGAAAATGATGTATAATCTTGACATTTAAGGGACCCATATGTAATATTTGAGTTTTACAAGGGTTTAAAATGACAAGTCTTCAAAAGATGAGGGACCAATCTTGCCAAATCTTCAAACTTCAAGGACTTGATAGGAAAATCATGATTCGGGTCCGGTTCTTTGTGCGGCTTCGTTTCCCGTGTTCGTTTTTGATTGATTCTTGTGATCTTTTGTCATTTTCTCAATATCCGTACCTAAAATACACAAGCAACAAACACAAGCATATATTTGGGTATTTTGATGATATTTAATGCATTTTAAGCCCGATTTGGACGATGAGACTATGTATAAAAGCAGTCTCATCAGCTATGAACTATAATTAATTCCGAGCAACTTTTAAACGATCTTGGGCTAGAATCTAAGTAACTTTTCAAATCGTACGACCTTATTTATTGCAATTATTTATTAACAAGCGATGGGAGAAAAATTTCGTAATTAACTCCCATAAATTAATGAAAGAATACAAAACTTATAATTGACTCTATCATCTCTCCTTCTCCATAATTTAAAATCTCATGGAATAAGACTCGTGGATGCTTAGCCTAATAAACCAATTAATGTCCATATGGTTAAGGATACTAGCTAGAGTAAACTCAAATAAGTAAACTCGGGTTGAGTCAAAAGATTCATAACGGGTCTAATATATCAAAGACATCTAAACTCATTAAAACCATTTTATTAAAAAAATAATAATACCAAAGGAAAATACTAATAGGCCATAACAGATTAAAATTTTTGAAAAATGTCGAAAAATCACCCCCTACACTTAGGACATTGTGCACGTTGTTTAAATCTTGCTAAGGAAGATACAACTAAAGTGATTCCTATTGCAACATATATATGATAAAATAGTGAATCAAAAGTTTAGGATAGAACCGGGAAGAAGGGAAAAAGGAATCACGGGTCATCAAAAGTCATCAAAAGTGGATCTTTGAAAGCTCCAAACCCTACACATCATAAGAAAGAAAATAACAAACAACAATGGGGCTCCCCCCTAAACTTATTATAAAAACGAATAAAGAAGGATAGATTAGAGGGTTGCCTCCTGAGAATCGCTTGTTTTTGTTAACCGAGTCATGAGCCTGACTCGACCCCGAATTAAATGGTCCATGGGGAAGCCTCTAATGTAATACCGGGATAAAAAATCTTGTCCTCGGTACCGGAGGAAATTAATAAGTGAGAGGCAGGAGGATAAGTCTTGAAGGGTAGAAAAGTCCTCTCAACATACGGAAAGTATGTGAAGTCGTGATCCACGGGAGGTGAGGTGGGTAATGGAATCAAAATGTCATCCCCAATAAACATATGATGGTCATTAAGCGGAAAATCCGCAAAGGTATCAATCATAGAATAATCAATGTCACCTCCCGGGTCAAAGCACTCATCCTCAGTAATGGTCTCTAAAAGATAGGATGAAAGGTGCTCGGGAGGGGGACTTTGGAAAATATCTTCTTGCATCAAAGTATCAAAAAGAATATCCCCCTCCGTATCATCATCATCAATACCCGGAGGTATAGAGAGAATTTCTATTTCTTCCATAAATGTGTCATTATTCTCAACGGGAGTAATAGACGGGGTAAAATACTCAGAAATAGGAGTGGAATTCAACGCTTCAATTTCTGCAATAAGAAGATGAACTTTCAATAATTTTTCGTGAAGAATAACGTCTTCCACCTCATCTAAAAGACCAAGTTCATTTGTGAACATCTCGTAAGTCGGAGAGAATAAATCAACATCTCCCTCATCTTCCGGAGGAAATGGACAAAAATGAGAAATTTAGAAAGTGAAATTCTCATAGCATGGAGAAAAATCATCATTAAGAGCAACCTCGTCCGTAAGCTCCTCAAAAATAGGTACATCACAAACCTTGTCAAAGAATTTGTCGAGACCAAATTCACTAATCTCACTCGATGTATCACAATCCTTAGATGAATTTGGGACATCAAGAGTATGAGTAGGAATCTCAGAAGATGGGTTGAGATCAAAGATATCATCCCCGTCATCATAATAATAAAAGGGACGCACAGGAGGCGGAGAGGTATAATCACTAAGATTAGATACTTGCTCTTGTCGCTGTCGTTGTTCCTCCTCCCATGTTTCTTTTAGTCGAATTAAACCGTCATGAAGTTCCAAAAGAAGTGCTTGTGTTACGTCATTCGGATTCAAAGAAGGTTGATGATCGAGGGTGTATTGTGGGGGTTTAAAATTATGAAAAACGGAATTATAGCACAGATTTGGCTCATAATAATTCATCGGTTGACAATAAGAAGTATCGTGAGGGACCCCACAATTGTTGCGACACGGGTATTGAGAAAAACCCGGTGCATTTTACGGATATGGATCCTCATATATTGAAGAGGGTGAAATAGTGTCATTAGAGGTGAAAGATGAATTGAAGTTTGAATTGATCGAATTGCACGATAGACAACGTCTAAATTCGTAATTAGGGATATCCATTCCGCAACGTTCACATGAACACCATTGACATGATTGATTACCAGAAGATGGTCTTCCACACCCTACACAATCAACAAACGAATCCATTAAGAATTAAACACAATAGAGGATTAAGAGGAATATTTTTGGATGCAAACTTGTGAAAAAGAAATGCTTTTTATGATTTTTTAAAAAATATTTTTGGACTTTTGAAATTTTAAATTTTTAGGATTTTTAGAAAAAAAATTTGAAACGAAAAATAACTTTCAAAATTAAACGAATCCCAAAATCCAACGCGTCTCTCACAAAAAATCGTTAATCTTCACGAAAAAAGCCGGTAGCGGCGCTTTTTTAATATAAAGATTTTGGTTCTTATAATTGTGTCTAATCGAACTGATCATGGTTAAAAGTGTGACTCAGTTGTTCTTGGTGGGTAAAAGATAAAAATGTCGTTGATTATCTAATAAAAATTAAAACTTGAAAACATAAAACAAATGACAAATATAAAAGAATATTAACAAGTTTAAAAACTCAATTAAAAGTAAAATTAAAATTAAAATAAAACAAAACACTATGAAAATAAACTTGACAAAAATGGCGGGAAAATTAAAAGATTAAAACAAGTCGGAATAAAAACCAAAATGTAATCCGGAATGTAAAGCAAAACTTAAGTCGGAATCCAAGTTCTACTCCTAGTTCGGAATCCAGTATCCACACACAATCCGAAATCCAATACAATCTCTGTTGGGAATAAATTATAGCCAGTCTACTTGAGCGCTGACAAGAGTAAAACAAGCGTTGACAAGAGTAAAATAAACGCTGACAGCTCAAGCGTTGCCAAGACAAAGTCAAGCGTTGATACATTGAAGACAAGCACTGATGGGAAGATATACTCTACGCGTTTATTGTGTTCTAGATTACTTCTAGTAAAGATAGGAACAACAATGTATTTTCTATATTTATCTTTACCTAGAATAGTTGATACGTAGATTATTGTACAAGGCTTCTTATGTCTATAAAAGAAAACCTTTAGGTTAATGTTCCATATATGTTTTCATACGTAAAATACTTTCATTGTAAGCAAGTTTGATATCATTAATCAAAGTGAAAGTTTGTTTATATCATTGTGTTCTTGTTTAAAGTGTTAATTCTGCATAACACTTAGATTGTCATATACATATACAAAGGTTTCTCTAAGTGTATTACTTGATCTAATCTCGTATACATAAAGCTAAATCGATCTAAGTTTGGGATTAACAAGTGGTATCAGAGCTTGTTGAGGAACTTTTGATCTTAAAGAACACCAGAACCCTAAAATCACCAAAACCCTAATTTTCTCAAAAACCCTAAAAACATCATGTCAACTCCAGAAGTACCTACCTCCTCCTCCTCACCTTTACCAAACATCAAGATTCCCATGCTTGATGAAACCAACTTTGAATTGTGGAAATTCAACTTTGAGCAATATCTGGGGATCTATGACTACACTCTCTGGGAGATTATTGAATATGGAAACATGTTCAACAAAGCCCAAAAGATTGCTAATGCTATTGCTGGAAGAGCAGCTGTTGCTGGATGTTCAGAAGCTGATAAGAAAGAAAAGCCAGAAGATGGAAGAGCTGTGTCTGCTGAAGACATAGCAAAGAGAAGGGTTGATATGAAAACCCTAAACATCCTGAAACTATCTTTGGGACAAGAGAACCAGCACAAATACCGAGGTTATGATTCTGCAAAAGACCTTTGGGCAGCTCTTGAAGTTGCCTATGGTGGCAATGATGATACTAGGGAAGAAAAGAAGAAGCAACTCATGCATGAGTATGCTATTTTCAAAGCTCAACCTAATGGGAAGCTTAGCAGTGTGAGAAGCAGACTGCTTGACATTACAAGCAAGCTGTCCTTCATGGGGACACAACTTGGTGATGTTGACATCAATGCCACTTTTCTTAAGAGTCTTGGTGATGCGTGTAAAATTGAGGCAAGATCTATACTTACCAACAACACTCACAAAAGTTCTATTTTTGATGATGTCTACAACAAACTGAGGCTCTTGGAGAATGAAACTCTTTTGGAGAATGGAAGCAAGTCTACCAATAGCAATATGGCCTTCTTTTCTCATAGTGAAGGTCAATTCAATCAGAAGGACTCTTACATGCACCCAGTTACTAGATCATCATGTGTCAACGTTGGAACATGTCCTGTCAACGTCTCCTATTCAGACGCTGACACATACAAAAGTGACTCACCAAGAGTTAAACCTGCTGGTTTGGATCTGGATACTGTGTGTGCTTATATTGCTTCTTTGCCCAATGGTTCAGTGATTACATATGAGGACCTTGAGCAGATAAGTGATGAGCACTTGGAAGAGATGGATATTAAGTGGAACATGGCTCTTGCATGTATAAGAGCAAACAGGTGGAATAGAAGGTTTAAGAAGAAGATGACCTTCAATGCAAAGGACACAACTGGATTTGATAAATCTAAAGTTGAATGCTACAACTGTCATCGTATGGGGCACTTCATGAGGAATGCAGATCTCCTAGAAGATCTGATGTTGGCAAACCTTCAAGCCAAATTGTTAAGGCTCAGGATCCTAAAGCCATGGTTGCAGTTCAAGGAATTGATGGAATGTGATGGGATTGGAGCTATTTGGCTAGAGATGTAGAAGAGGATAAAGCTTTGGTTGCTGAAATTGAAGAAGAAGAGCATGTTCAATATGCTCTCATGGCACACTCCTCCTCTTCATCTGATAATGAGGTATACGATGATGCTTTTTGTAGTAAAGGTTGTAGGTTAAATACTGAGAAACTTAACAAAGAGGTGTTAAGATTATTAGATGATGTGAAGACTGAAAGATGCAAACTGTCTAATTACCAACTAGCTCTCACTCAAACTGAGAAGACAGTTTCTAAATACAAGAAAATGGAATTTGACTTAAAAGTTAAAATAAATATCTTAAAACATGAGTTAAATGCTAGTATGGATATTAGAAACATCATGGAAAGGGTTAATGGTGAGTTACAGGCTAAGTTAGATGAGGCCATTAAGAATAAAGATAATGTTGGCCTTAAAATTCAAAGATTTGATAAGGCCACACAAACCCTAGGAGAATGTGTGAGTAAACAAAGGGATCCTAAGGACATGACTGGGATTGGCATGAAAGACTACTATGTGGTTCCACCACCAGCTGGTGACTTCTATGGTGTCCAACAAAAGGACCTATCTTGGACTGGTTTGCCAGAACTCCAAGAGGAGGAATTCATTCCTCCACCAAGAGTTGTCACCCCAGTTGAAGAGTATCAACAAAAGTTGACTGACCTGAATGAATGGAAGAAAGCTAACCTACCTTATTTGTTAAGGGTGGCTTGCTATGTGAAAGTCCCAGTGAGTCAACTCCCATTAAGGTTACAAACCCAATCACTGGTAAGGCTGTTGATCTTTGCTCAAACACTGTTAGAAAACCTACCATTAAGTACGCAGAGATGTATAGGAATACTAGGTCACCTAAGAGCCAAGTTAGCAATGATGGAACAAGCTTCTTCTCTTATAGACATAGGGTTGTGTCTAGAAAAGCCTGTTACACTTGTGGTAGCTTTTCACATTTAGCATATAAGTGTGTCAACGCTCCCAAAGTCAGCGCTGACAGGAACAAATTCAGCGCTGACAGGAACAAAGTCAACGTTGTTAGAAAGTCAAACGTTGTCAGACCCAAACCTTGTGTGCATTAAAGTCCACAAGTTGTTAGACCTGCCCCATTCTTCACTAGAGGGTCTAACACACATGGACAAAGACCATTTCAAAAGACAAACACTTGGTTTAATAGACAATGGGTTTCTGTAGCAAACCCTAGGTTCAACGCTGAAAAGGGCAACTTTAGCGTTGATAAGACCAATTCCAACACTGACGAAAAAGTGATCAGACCTAAATATTTGCAACCACAGGGTAAGGGGTCTAAAGCTTCTTCAAGCTTGACATGGAAACCAAAGAAAGATCAAAACCCTAATGATAATGGGATTTCAATGACCTGCAACAGATTTAATTACATTTCAAAGGTCATTACAAAACCTATTGGGGTTAACTGGGTATTTCATCCTAAGGAGGATGAAAATGGGGTTGTTGTGAGAACTAAGTCTGTTCTTATTGAACAACCAGATGAATCCATGTCTTCCAAGGCTTGGATTCCCAAAGAAACTACTAACTTGTTTTCTTTATGTGCAGGGCATTCAAAGACAGGTCAATGATTTGGATATTGGGATAGTGGATGCTCAAGGCACATGACAGGGAAGGAAGACTATTTGACCAACTTCACTCCCATTAAGGATGGTGATAAGGTTTACTTTGGAGGAGGATATGGGACTATCACAGGCAAAGGAACCCTTCTCACCAAGAATTTGCGTTTTGAGAACGTATTTTTGGTAAAGGAACTTGATTACAATCTTTTTAGTGTATCACAAGTTTGTGATAACAAAAATAAAGTTCTGTTTACTGATACTGAATGTTTGGTGTTAAGCAATGATTATAAGATCCCTGATGAGAAATATATTGACTATAGAACACCTAGGCATAAAGACATATACAATGTGAATCTGAATGGGATTAGAATGAATAATAATATGTCTTGTTTTTATGCTAAAGCTTCAGTAGATAAAAGTAATTTATGGCACAGGAGACTAGGGCACATAAATTTTAAGAATATAAACAGGCTTGTGATACTTGGCTTGGTTGATGGTTTGCCTGAAAAGGCCTTCCACAATGACCACTCTTGTGTTGTACGTCTTAAAGGAAAGCAGCACAAGGTCTCATTCAAGTCCAAACAAGTGCACTCTAGTACTAGACCTCTTCATTTGCTTCATATGGACCTCTTTGCTCCAACCAATATAGAAAGTTTGAATGGAAAGTCCTACTGGTTTGTTATAACAGATGACTTTTCTAGGTTTACTTGGACCTTCTTTTTAGCTATGAAGAGTGATACAGCTGACACTTTAATTGATTTTATCACTCAGATTGAGAAGAAATCAGGCAATGAAGTTAAAATGCTTAGGAGTGATAATGGTGGTGAGTTTAGGAATAAAAAGTTAGATGATTTTTGTGCCAGGAAAGGAATTACTAGGCAATTTAGTGTTGCCAGAACCCCACAGCAAAATGGGGTTGCTGAGAGGAAAAATAGAACCCTAATTGAAGCAGCCAGAACCATGTTGGCTGAAGCTCATTTTCCTATAGCCTTTTGGGCTGAGGCTGTTAATAGAACTTGCTATGTTCAAAATAGAGCATTGGTCAACAAAATTCATAACAAAACACCTTATGAGTTACTTTGGGGAAGAAAACCTAATATTGGTTTTCTCAGACCTTTTGGTTGTCATGTAGTAGTTTTAGATACTAGTGATGCCTTAGGTAAATTTAGTGTAAAAGGTGATGAAGGCTACTTCATGGGGTATTCAGTGCAGAGAAAGGGATATAGGGTTTATCTTAAAGAGGAAAAACGTATACTTGAAAGAGTACATGCTAGGTTTTTAGAGAATAAACCTAGTGATCCTGAAAGTGGTCCAAATTGGTTGTTTGACTTGGAACCTTTATCTAGGACTTTAAATTATATGCCTGTCACTAATCCAGACATTGTGAAGGTAACTTCAAGTGTTGTGGAAGAACAAGTTGTTAATGTTTCAGGTATACAGGTTCATGAAAAGGTTGGATCACAAGCAGAAAAGTCATCTCCTATACAAGAGTATGTCACAATTCCAATATGGACAGATGCTTTTGCTGCTGCTGCTGTTGCTGGTAAAGATAATGGTGGTCCCCAAGTACCACCAGATAACAACATGCATGGTCCTTCAGGCGCTGACAAAGGCAAATCTAGCGCTGACAAGACCAATTCAGACGTTGATGGCTCAGACGTTGACAACCACAGTTCAAGCGTTGTTAGCCCATCCACTGACAACCAAGGTTCAGGCGTTGACAACACTTTTGCACATCTTTTCTCTTCCACTTTTGAACAAGGTGAACATTCCAATTTATATGAAGAGGTTCATCCTCATGTTGATGAAAGAGAGTCTGAAGAAGAAGATATTGGCAACATGGAGAATGAGGTTGAGGACACCAGACTTTTTGAAGGAGGAGTTCTCAATTTTACTATGAAGAATCACCCCACTTCTCAAATCATTGGTGATATTATGACTCCTGTTCAGACTAGAAGATCTCATCAAGGTCTTGGTGGGTTTATTGCCAATATTCACAAGAAGGTTGATACCCCTCTTGAGCAAGCATGTTTGTTCGCCTGTTTTCTGTCACATCAGGAACCCAAGAAGATATTTGATGCTCTCAAAGAACCAAGTTGGGTGGAAGCAATGCAGGATGAGCTTCACCAATTTGCAATTCAAGATGTTTGGGAGCTAGTTGATTGTCCCAGATATGTCAGACCTATAGGGACAAGATGGGTTCTAAGAAATAAGAGAGATTAAAGAGGTATTGTGGTCAAAAACAAGGCAAGGTTAGTGGCTCAGGGATAAACACAAGAGGAGGGGATAGACTATGAGGAGGTCTTTACACCAGTTGCAAGGATGAAGCTATTAGGATCTTTTTAGCCTATGCATCCTGTATGAGCTTCACTGTCTATCAAATGGATGTCAATAGTGCCTTCCTCTATGGAACAATTGTTGAGGAGGTATATGTGATGAAGCCTCCTCGTTTTGAGGATCCAGAGAATCCAGACAAGGTGTATAGAGTCAAGAAGGCTATGTATGGACTTCATCAAGCCCCAAGAGCTTGGTATGGTACTTTGTCTACTTATTTGGTGGACAATGGATTCAAGAGGGGCACCATAGATCAGACACTATTTACAAAGAAGAAAGGTAAGGATGTGCTGCTTGTTCAGGTCTATGTTGATGACATCATTTTTGGGTCTACTGATCCAAAGATGAGTGAGGATTTCTCCAAGCTAATGACAGACAAATTCAAGATGAGTGCTATGGGGGAGATGAACTTCTTTCTTGGTTTACAAGTTCAGCAGAAAGAATATGGTATCTTCATCTCCCAGGATAAATATGTGGCTGAGATCTTGAAGAAGTTTGGTTTTTCTCCACATGAAAAGAGGGCTACTACTCCTATGCATAGAGAACACCCTTGGGGAAAGATTGGAGATGGGAAAGATGTTGATGTCAGGCACTATAGATCCATGATTGGATCATTGATGTATCTTACAGCCTCCAGACCTGACATCATGTTTGCTGTGTGTGCTTGTGCACGCCATCAAGTGACTCCCAAAAAATGTCACCTTTATGCTGTGAAGAGGATCTTTAGGTACCTAAGATGCTATCCTAGTCTTGGTTTGTGGTACCCAAAGGATTCACCATTGGAGCTGATTGCATATTCAGACAGTGACTATGGAGGTGATAAATTTGATAGGAAATCCACAACTGGTGGATGTCAGTTTCTTGGGAGTAGGTTGATATCTTGGCAATGCAAGAAACAAACAGTGGTGGCTAATTCTACAACTGAAGCTGAGTATGTGGCTGCAGTTGCTTGTTGTGGACAAGTTTTTGTGGATTCAGAACCAGCTGTTAGACTATGGGTATAATTTCATGCATACCAAGATATTTGTTGACAATAAAAGCACTTTATGCATTATTAAGAATCCTGTACATCATTCTAAAACTAAACACATATAAATTAGACACCATTTTATAAGAGATTGTTTTGAAAAGGGTTTAATACAACCAGATAGGGTTGACACAGAGGAGAATGTGTCAGATTTACTAACTAAACCTTTTGATGCTGGGAGGTTTCAATACTTGGTAACAAGTATTGGAATGATCAATCTCACATAATATGTGTTTTGGAGTCTTTTTGTAAAAGTATTTACAGGATAATGCATTGTTATTGGTCTTTTTGAAGATTTAGATTTTCCACTATATTTTTCTAACACTGACAAAGGTTGCTTGAACGCTGATAAGTGTTTTTGTGATGTTGTCAGCAATATATTTGTCTAACGCTGACAAAGCTTCCCTCAACGCTGTTATGTGTTATCGGGGCGTTGTCAGCAACAATGTTAGTTTTGTGTTTTTCAATCTAAATGTGTAGGTGGTGTTAACAGTATACCATTGGATACAGAGTTGCTTATGGATCATTGGAGAAGCATTTGGACATGTTTTTATTTATGGATGATGGTTGGAATTTTTAATTCCTATCTTGACATAAATTTTTTATGTTCATGCACATTTTTAGCAACATATGTATCATAGTTTAAGGGGAGGTTTTAGGAACCTTTAGGATGTTTGGGTATCCATATGATACTCTTATCACAATTCTAGATTGTGTCCACAGGTGAGTATGAGTTAGTTTTACTAAATCATGAGGCACTGTAGCATGCAAAGTTGATATACTATGCATGCTGCCAAGACGTTTTTGGCCTAGAATTGGTTGTGGTCTGTTGGGAGACTTGGGAATGATTTTGTTATGGGATTTACCTGGGAGTAACAAGGAATTTTATAAGGTAACTTAGTTGTTAAGAGTTTTGGTTAGCAAGGGACACTAGAGGACTGTTATGTCTATCTTGCATAAGCAAGTGTGCATAACTGGACAGTGCTTGCCGCCCTATAATAATTATCAGCTTTTTGGTTATCTTCTCTAGGATAAATTACTTTGTTAAGGTCATTTTTCATTTTTAAACATTTTTATTTTTGGACGCTGACAAGTATTTTTCCAAGCGTTGTTGTGACCAATTTAGACGCTGACATGGCTATGGCAAACGTTGACAAGAATATAGCCGTTGGGCGTTGATAGGTTATTTTTGACCGTTGACACTCAATGCGACCTACCCAGTTGTTACTTTTTGACATATTTTTAGGCCGTAATTTTGGGAGCTGATAACCTTCATTTAATGCATGAGATAAACTTATTCTTTTTCAATATTTTCATGATTATATTTTGAAAATACTTGCCTATTTTTGGGCCAATCACATGCATTTTCTTCTCCTATAAATTTGGCTCCTATTTTTAAACAGGGTACCTATTATTCTTGTCTAACACAATTTTCTCTTATCAACTTCATCTTTATCAATCATTTTTAATAGCTTTCAACAATGGCACCAAAGTTTAAACCATCAGATTTGGAATTGGTGTTCAGAAGTCAACACAACATGATCGCGTATCTTGAAGCTGATGATGCTCTGTTTCCGCAATACACATAAATGGTGGCGTGTTTGAACGCATCTCCTTTTAGGTATGCTCTTTCTCATGCACCACTCATTCCTGTCACACATATTAAACAGTTTTGGAACACTGTTAGTTCCTCAACAGTTAATAGAGTGACTACATTATCTTCTATTGTTCATGGGAGAACTTGGGTGGTTACTGAAGCTTTGGTACGCCAAGCTTTACATCTTGATGATGCTGATGGTATAACCACCCTTCCCATAAGTGAAATAGAACAAGGACTAAGGGCTTTGGGTTATCCTTTTCCTGCTCAAGGAACTTTAAATAAATATCATAAACAGGAGTTTCCCCCAGCCTGGAAGTACCTCATACATGTCCTCCTACAATGTTTGAGTCCCAAGTGCACTACACACAATGAGATCAATAGATCTATTGCTAGTGCTATTGTGTGTATTGCTATTGGGAAAAAATTTAATTATTCCAAAATGATTTTTGAGGGCATGTGTAAAAATAAAGGGATCAAAATGACTTTAGCATATCCCAGATTTTTACAAATGGTTTTTGATGTTCAAGGATACTGCACAAGGGATCATAATGATTTTTATGAGATCCCTGTGCAAAAGAAAGCAATTTTTATGAAGACGAACTCACCCCCACATCGTGACCTACACCTAACCCCAGCTATGATTGCTGTCATTGAAGCATCTCAACCCTAACCAGACCCCCAATCCCAAATTGACCCAATCCCTGAACCTTTACCTTCACCCCAACATATGCAAATTGACCAAGAACCCTTCAACGCTAACACGTTAAATGTTGGCGTTGAGGTGCCTATTTCAAATGTTGACACTCAACCTTCACAGACCCAAACACCCCTTAACCAACCCACATCCACCCAATCCACATCATCATCTCCACCAACACAATATAGGTTACAAAAACGCCAAAGGACTACTGGAGTGTTCTCCTCTAGTGGTCCTAGCCATGTAGCAGAGAGGACCACCACAAGTGTGGTTGGTGCTATGGATGAGGCTGGGACTATTGGTTCTGGCTTAGAAGCTGGCCAAGGCAGTCCCACCATAATTAAGACCTCATCCATGCCCAATGAATCTGACTTGGGAGATCAAATACCCATTTTAGAAGAGGGCAGATTGGAACCAATGACTTTGATGGAATTGACGGCAGTCTGCATGAGCTTGCAAAAGCAAAATGCAGACTTGGTACAAGTTGTCAGTACACAAGGCCTTGAACTCAAGCAATTGAGGGAGAGGATTGTTATTTTGGAGACTGCTAGTACAAGGAGAGGGATGGATGAATCTTCCAAAGGGGAGGATGATCAAATAAATGTGAGTGATAAGGGCAACCATGATGGTCAATCTTTGGATGTTGCTGAGGCCCTAACAAGTTTGAAGAAACAGACAGGTTTTGATACGTCTTTAGTCTCTCCTACAAACTTAAATTTATCATTTACAGCCATGTTGGAGGAGATTGCAAAAGGCGCTGAGGCAGGAAATTTGAGCGTTGACAAGGAGAATTTGAACGCTGACATGAGTATCTTGGGCGCTGACAAAGCAGAATTGGGCGTTGACAGACCTACAAATGAGGTTGATGTATCCCAGTCATCATCCATCATTAAAGAGGTTTCTTCACAGGTATCACCATCTACCTTACCAACAATTGATCCATTAGATAAGGGTAAGGGTATTATGGTAGAAGAGGTTGTTCCAAAGAATGCAGCACAAATTGAATTTGATAGAAGGTTGGCTGCACAAATTGTGGAACAAGAAAAGAAAAAGGTGGGTGAATCACCTTTTGTTGTCACTTAAGAAGAGCAAGAAGGAAGTGATGAAGTCAGCTCAGACTCAAGTGTTATGATCATAGAACAGCCAGAAAGACTTGAGTATAGAGATGAGTTGGCCAAGGAAAAATTGAATGAGTTGAAATTGCAGGTTGATTTTGATATGCCAGAGGTGGTTCAGATGTACCATGCTTGGGAAGAAAGGTGTATATAGAATCCACACTTGACCATTTCAGATCAGATATGGGGTTTGGAGATTCTTCTCAGAGTACAAAAAGATTGCAAGGTCATTTTGAAACACAAAGCAAGAAATGTTCTCTCAGAGTTGAAAAGGGATAGAAGGGAGTTGTATTGCATGTTGCTCAGGTGTCATGGAATAGGGTGGACTTATCAGAAATTGAAGGCATTGACATTTGATGAGTTGGAATGTAGAGCTTATCCCATTTGGGTTAGAGTGCAGGAAGCAAACACTCTAAGACTTCTTTCTGATGAAAGAAAAGAAGAACTTGCAGAGGAAATGGAGCTCAAGAAAGCAATGTTTGTTCCCAGACCAGTGAAAAAGGGAGTTTCTCTTGAGTTTCCCAAAGATATGGATCCATTACATCCAAGTGAAGCTGTCATAAGAAAGAGCCTCAAGCTCTCACCATTAGAAGCTTCAGATATGGTACAAGTGTTACCACTTGATTCCAGAAACCCAATTGTAAGCTATGAAGAAGATGAATGTGGGTTTTGGAAGACTGGCAGGTATGGAAAAGAGGTTCACACTTTTACCACCCTTATATCTTTGTTTGTAAGTTTTGACAGAGAAGACTTGGTAGACCTATGGAGGTTGTTAGAGGCCAAGTATGAGGCTGAAGATCCAATTTTAGCCAATGGAATAAAACTGTGGTCCACATTCAAGAGAATGTGTGGACCAAAAGATGAGGATCCTGCTATTTGGAAGGATCTTGAAGATGATCTCAGTGGTCTTTAATGGAGATTGTATTCAGCTGCTGGTGTTTATTATTTGAGTTCTACAAAGTTTGCTGAGTATCTACTTGTGGATGGTCAGTATTTCATGTCCAAGGATATCTTGGAGAAGATGAAGAACACTTAGCTGGAAATTGATTATTCAAGTGACGTGGCAAAAGACTTGATCAGATTTATTTATTACCAATATGAGAAGGTTTGTAAGATTCCTCCTAGTTCTTAATGTTTATTCAGAAACTTGATCATTGGAGTAGATATCAAGTTTAGGGGAGGATTGTTGGGAATAAATTATAGCCAGTCTACTTGAGCGCTGACAAGAGTAAAACAAGCGTTGACAAGAGTAAAACAAACGCTGACAGCTCAAGCGTTGACAAGACAAAGTCAAGCGTTGATAAATTGAAGACAAGCACTGATGGGAAGATATACTCTACGCGTTTATTGTGTTCTAGATTACTTCTAGTAAAGATAGGAACAACAATGTATTTTCTATATTTATCTTTACCTATAATAGTTGATACGTAGATTATTGTACAAGGCTTCTTATGTCTATAAAAGAAGACCTTTAGGTTAATGTTCCATATAAGTTTTCATACGTAAACTACTTTCATTGTAAGCAAGTTTGATATCATTAATCAAAGTGAAAGTTTGTTTATATCATTGTGTTCTTGTTTAAAGTGTTAATTCCGCATAACACTTAGATTGTCATATACATATACAAAGGTTTCTCTAAGTGTATTACTTGATCTAATCTCGTATACATAAAGCTAAATCGATCTAAGTTTGGGATCAACAATCTCTAATCCGGAATAACTATCATGCATGCAATCTGGAATAACCACCAATCCTACACACAATTCGGAATACCACAAGACAAACCTAATCCGGAATGTTTGAAATGGTCATAGTTCGGAATACATTAAACTTTACCCAATCCGGAATAAACATAAAAACCTAATCTGGAATCCAGTTGTTAAGTATAATCCGGAATCCGTAGTTTTATACCTTATTCGGAATATGAATCTGAATTGCTATTCGGAAAACAAAAAACTAGAGTAATCCGAAATAAGTAACTAAGTAATCCGGAATACAGATTAATCATACAATCCGGAATAAAAGTTCGATGAGTAGTTCGGAATAAGGGGGTTTAGGAACCCGGATAAGCTAAAATCAAATAAGCACTTAACCAAAAGTAAAACCAAACTAATTTTAAGAAAAAGCTAATAAGCCACAAATTAAAAACTATGAAAACACCAAATAAGCAAAATATTAAAAATCAACTTTTAAAATATTAAACTATTAAAAACACTTAATTAAAAATAAGACAAAAACACAAATCAAACAATAAGCACAATAAGCTATAACAATCAAACACATGAAAAATATTAAGAGCAATCAAACAAGCACATCGATCAAATAATCAACAAGATCAAACAAACTAAATGATTAACCAAACCAAACAATAGATTTTAAATCAAGAAAGGAAGAATGAGAATTATCTAAAAATCTTGAAATTAAGATGAAGATTAAAGATCCAAAATTACAAGATTGAAAACTGAAAAGCTTGAAAATATAAAAGAAAGTTTAGAGAGAGAAAGTAATTACCCTACTCCTACTCCTAAACTAATCTATCTAATAATGAAAAAACTTGTTACAAATGATGGAAAATAAACTATATATAGTAGAAGAGTGTAAGGTGTTGTTGCTTCCATCTTTCACTTTGTCTTCTCGTCTTTTAATTAATTTGCATTTCTCGACTTTGTCTCGGGATTTGTCGAATGATAAAATGAACTCGTCTTCTAATTTTCTTCTTTTATTAGATTTGGTTTTGGACTTCGTTAAACTTCCGTCTTTAGTCTTTTTCTTCGATAAATCTTTAGAATAGACCTTTGACTTCCGTTCTTTTTGCACTCTTGATCTTTTGACTTCGTCTTTCGTCTTTTTCTTCAAAAAAGACCGTGACAACCCGTGTTTTCTTCCTTTTTCATCTTTTGGTCCTAAAACACAACAAAAACACAAAGAACACATAATTTTGCCTTTTACGACATTAAACACGCGTTTTGGTCTCGTTTTCATTATATTTAAGTGGTAATTGGATAATTGTTTCACATTTATTAGGTTTGATAAAAATACTTCTCAAAACTTAAAACGCACACAAAATATGATATTATATAGTCCCGACACGACTTAATACGAAATTAAAAATAAAAACGTCAAAATGTTAAACATCGACATAACTAAAAATAAAACGTGAAATTTCGAGCATCTGTTGATATTGTGATCACTAACAATCCTCGCAACTCGAGAAAACGTAAAAATATAACTTTCAAAATTCGTTCAATTCAAATCACCAAACATCATAACATTCAATCTCGTCAAAAATTCCAAAAATATACGTAAAAATGTAATTAAATAATGACCACGGGTTCGGTCTATCACATCCTACCCTCCTAAAAGAGAGTGGCGTCCCAGCGCTCGACCCGCCTCACACTCGCAATTTATCACGTCTAAAACCAATGAGACCTCTTTTCTTTAAGAAATCCTCACATCCTTCGCACCAGTTCAACTCAATTCCTATAATATCACCATATCAAAGAATATTACTATATTTCAACTTCCAAATTTCACTTTCTAATATATGATAGTATTCTTAGGTATATCTTTCATCATTCATAATCCTTCTGCATCAATTCTTCAGTTCTCTTTCTTACTTCAATACCCTAAAACCTAGCTTACGACCATGTAAAATCTCAAGTTACACATCCTAATCACTGATATGAAGACTATCATCGCATAAAGACTCCATCATTAATAGATTTCGTTTAACCTCATATCAAAATATTTAATGATATCATCATCCCAAGTTTCAATCGCATATACACAAGTCCAATTTCCATCGTCCAAATTATACTCTCACTCTGTCCGTTGATTTCTAAAAATACGCAATATTCCTTCTTGACTCGATTCTTCTCACTTTCTGTAAAGATCTCTAATATTTAAAAGTTAACTTCAGTCTCTGGGTTACATATATTATATTCAAACTTTATTCCATTCTCATTTCTTCTTACAGTGATTTCTAAAGATTTAAAAAATACTGACACTACTGTTCGGGGTTATTGACAATTTCATCATTAAATTTCTAGTGATTTCTTTCTTTTTCTTTATTCACAAATTTCATCTCGTACTAGTCACGTATATAATTTATTATGCTCATCTTCCACTTTCATTTAATCTAACAATCACAATACTGAACCACTGTACCATCCATATTATATCATTATATATTTCTTATATCATATATTGTTTAGATAACTCCATTAGTTTCATATATTCGAATCTGACTATTAATACATTCTCCTGAAGTCATAATACATCTTTCCCCAACCAGTATATATCAATACTTCAACTTGTGAAATTCCTTTAATACTACATATAGCCCTCTCAGCATTTTTAGAATAATTGAATTCTCTTTGATCTAAAAAATTTCATTCACCACCGTCCTCGCATTCCTAACACCTCCTTCTTTAAATATATAATTACAATAATCGATTTTATTCCACTAAAATATTTCATCTCACTTATCCCTACTACCAATCAATTTCAAAATTTCTGACAACCTGTTGATCTTCTTTCCTTTGTATTCCATTCCCATTATTTCATCAATTTGATTCTAAAATTTCATTCCATTCCATCCACTTTGCTTTTTATACCAATATTCAAAAATCTCAAAACTCAAGATTCAGTTCTCAAAACTCAAGACTCAATAGTCGACTCTAAATTACTTTTATAATCTTTGTAATCCTTTTTCCTTCTCCTTCTTACTGAATACTTCGACTACCACACTTGACTTACAAAATTACATCTCATGATTATGATCACTTTTGATTAAAAATTACTACATACATGATTCCATACAAGTAGTATTTCACCGATCCAAAATAGATACCACATCGTCGGAACACAAAATTATATAATTCCCCTTTATACTTCTCTAATCAAGTCAACTTACTACTATTACTTTCTCCTACCATTTGATAACGTTAAGATATCATCATCGCAGCTCTACAATTCCTCTAGATTCCTCCGATACTGACTATACGGCCACAGAACTCAACCTATCCTCAGCGCTCAAAAGCAACTTCCTTAACTAACGAAGATCAGATCTCAAAACTACAACTTGGATGCATGAATGGATTTAAGACATTTAGTTTTTCTTTGTCAGCTTTATCAATGGTTCAACAATCAGTGAAAACCTTTCGATAAACCTTCGATGTTACCCAACTTAAACAAAGGAATTAACAAGCTTCAGTCGGTATCGACAAATCCTTAATCGCTTTAATCTAGTCAAGATTTCCCACGAATACTTCAGCCATAAATCGCACATTCCAGAATTTATACTACTCCAGCTAAAATTCATATCCAAAGAATTTCACACACCATTCTTCCTTCCTTAACAATTTTACAATTGTTATCAAATACTTTCCTCACCTTCCTTAATACTAACCAGACAAAATATCAATCCTTAGTAATGGATACCGATTATTGGTAATTAATTTGTTCAATCTCACAGCAATCATCTTACTCTTAAAACATCCAGCTTCTTTTCTTGCCTTCATTACTATGCTTCTTATGACTTACCCTTCCAGACTTATCAGATTATTCTTGTTGTCTCATCCGCCAATCCTTACAATTGATCAAATTATCATCCTTAATTTTCTAACAGTGTCAAATGATAAAATATACAAGCAGATTACACAACCTCCATCACTAAGCTATCACAAAGATTCTTTTTCCCAAGATAACAGTAAACTACGATTCCACAGGACGATCACAAAATGCTCTTAAATACTAACTCGTCTTCTCATTCCCTTTCGACTACTACTGATGTTGTGCACTGAAAATACTACCTATTATAGTTCCCTCCTACATACCTCCTCATTTATTACCAAACAAAATCCTTAAATGGAAGTTTCGCTTATTAATTCTTATAGTCAGTACTCAATGCTCAACAACATTTCAAATCAATCATTTCCATCTTTACTTATCATACCCTATAACTTTCATCCTCATTCCAGCAATTCCAACACATCTCTAATTCGGTTAATTGCGTGACATCACTTAATTCCATATGTTCAGAAAATATCTTCTTAATATATATATATGTTTATCAACAATCTTTTTACCGATTTGTTTCTCATTTCAATTAATCGTTAATTCTTCTTGATTTCTCATCCTCAGATCAATTAAAATTTAACATCATCAGAACTTCATCGGATATATTATTCAAACAATAGACTAACTCAAGGATTTATTAAATAAGAATATGCAAATTACAACATCTGAATCTCGAGACTTATCAGCATTTCCAAAACTATATAAGCTGCAATAACAACAACATTCCTTTCCTATTGATTTCGCTTAGCTGAATAATTACTTTATCCATACTCCTTTACCATAATAAAAAAATTTCACTGCTTCCAGGAATACTAATTCCTATAACTACATTCCTTGTTTTACCTTCCGCAGCTTAACATCCAGCTAGTCCGTAGTTGCGACAAGTAGATATACAATTACCCATATGGTGCAAAATACATCGGCTACACATTATAATTCCTCCTGCACACACAATTTACAGTAACAACAAGAATACCATCTTTCCTTATCTTATACTGTTGAATTCCAAGTTTATTTTCTATTAGAAGAAATAAATTTTCATTTCCTGCCGACATTCGCAGCAATACCGTCCTTTTTATCTTTTTCTGCTATACTTAATTTCGGATCAGAATTAATCTTTAAATTACTATTTCCTTTCGTCTATTTGTATATTCCCAAATCACTACCAGTATTACGATATATCCATCAGTTACTCAAACTTATCCATATAGTTGCACATTTCCAATCACCATCTGTTTCGTACGACAATCTTCACCGCATCCTTTCTCATTTTTAGGAATCTAGCACGCATACGTCCTTTACAATCTTGCAAAACAGCAGCATCATCTCCAACTGGAACAACAACATCTTCAGTTTTGGCACCTTGATTCCTTGCAACACAATCAGCTTCAAACGTTCTAACTATTATTTCCATGATCATATAATCTACCCTAAAGGTTGTTAATTACTGGAGACATATTTCAATAAACTCAGTCACGTGGAATCCCCACTGATGACAGAAAACATCTCACTCCATTCTTTCTACTATTATCAAAGATGAAAGAAACATGATAAGTATACACATCGAGATAGAAAGAAGGATCTTTTCATCAAAATATATCATGGATACTACATGTACAAACAACACAATACTACCTAAATTCACCAAATCAACTCACAACAACAAATAATAAAGTCACATAAAAATAATAAAGGGTAATAGTAGATTACATCCATCAAATCTAAGAAAAAATAGTGACAAAATCTTGTCATTACAGTCACTTACCCTTATCAACCTAAACCACAACAATAATATTCCATCACAATACTACATCATAAAGTCTAAATAATCCAAATACAACACAACGATACATAAACTAAAATACAACAAAGATCCATTACTTCATCACTCCATAGGACGTGGCACATCATTTTCTCCAAATTGGCTCGTCCCAGCTTCGTCCTTATCCGGTTCCAACTTCCTGCACCTCCCGTCTGGACCATAACACGGCGGAAAATGTAATTCATACTTCAGATACGCTCCTTGACACGGCATATTTATCATATAGTGAGAATCAGCATACTCCTCACTGTCATGGAACTTCCAATACGGTTCAAGATATTGCCTAATATGAGCTTCATAATTATCAATCCTGCGAAGCCTATCTCTTTCTCTTTTTTGATATGTCTTAAAGTCAGTTCCATAACTTCTTACCTTAGCTCTAACCTCAGTTCTTCCAACTTCACTCTCAGTTCTTAATTTATCACTCTCAGATTCCACAAACTTACTCTTATCGTCCGTATCATCCTCGTTATCCAACCATCCACACATATTCTTACCAATACCCCGTGGAAATAAAACACCTTGTTTTACTGCAGCGTATCCCGGCTTAATGCTATTAGGTGGTATGTTGCCATTTTCTGCAATCCAGAAAATTCAAGGGTACATAAGGTCATTATTCAAGAATATATATGCAATGCATGGTCATGCAAAGGCAAATGATTTACGTATGCCAATATGTATGTATGTGATGCAATGCAAATGATAATTATGCAATACTCATAAAAAAATTAAGATGAAAGCACTCTGATTCCTTTCATTAATACCAATACCTTATCGTAGTATTTACTTAATAAATACTCAAGGATTCAGAACAGTTTCAAGGGATACATCTATAATAATAAAGCATAACAAAAATAAATAATCTTACCGGAGCCTTGCAGAGAAGTTGCGTTGCTTTTATAAAATACTTTTGACACCAAAGTTATAGTTTAGGACATTTCCAAAAATCGACCTAATTCGCTATAACTAAAAAGCTCTGGTTACCAATCTTTAACACCTCAAATTACATTGCGCAGCGGAAATACACATTTGGGTGCTAAACACAAACCTCGTCATCAAAACACTTTATACAATCTCAAAATGAGACTTTTAAATTAAAGGATAAAATAATACTATCTTTAGTCTAAAGTTTTCAATCCTAATAAAGAAATTTTATAAATATTAGAGTAGCGCTTCGGTCCCTTCAAAATACCATCCCAAAAATACAAACGTTTTTATCAACTATATAATACTCAAAATGATTTTTATAAATCCTGTAGATAAAAGATAACATTTAATATTAATAGGGAAAGAAAATAGTTTCAGACTGAACAACTATAAATGCGACACCGCAACCTTCCCCAGCAAGTTCCTTGATCAACTCATCAGATTACCTGAAATACATGCTTAAAATCATCAACACAACGGTTGAGCGAGTCTATAGGTTTACCAAATCATCATTTGAACACAAGAGAATTATAAAGCAAGATCATTTAATAGAATTATTGTACCTACAATCTATTATTCAGGCATTCTGGCTTATAGCAATAGCTATATAATTGTATTAAGCTCATGACACCGACCCCTTAACTTAGTCACCAATGCCTAAAGCCGGCATGACTATATGAAATTCCATTTCCCCTACTAGGGTATCAATTTCAAGTATACCACATTCTTATTCTCGAATATTATCCTTCTAAGAGGTTACTCAGCGTAAAGCCCTTGTCTCAGATAGGGTCGTCGGCCCAATAGTACTATCATTTTAATAAGCGGCTATTCCGAACTCACAACATCAAGTCAGAACATAGTTAACGGCTTACAAATTTAGGGACTTTTTCAATTTAGATACTTATACAATTCAAGGCAACATCAGACAACAACAGGCAACATTCGGGTCCAAACAACCAATCATGACTTGTGTTCATTTTATTTTCAAATGGCATGTATCCCCCTCGCGGGTTTTAAAATCATTTAAATCAAGTACAAAGCGAGGCTATAGACTCACCTTGAGTAATAGCTATAGTAAGACGACTTTTAACGATTGACGATGCTCGGCGAACACGAAATTCACAATCTATCAAAATAAACACGCACCATTAATATCATATTCAAGTAATATTTCATACTTAATAAAATAAAATAAGTAACTCAATTCAAAAGTAAACTCACACCATTCACATTTGAATAATTCCTACACATGTACACCTTTTTTACATTTACTTTATTTACTTCCTTTGTTAAAAATCTGTCGACATATATACTATTCGTTCAACTGTTTTCTCTACTTAGACACGTCAATTGTATACGATACTAATCAGAAACTTCACTTACTATATATAGAAAGTACTCCCAAAAGTTGGTTAAAAGATTTTACTTTTAAGGTTCCCTGCCCGACACATCTTCGAACTACAAAAACCGAACAGTTTTACGTTATCAACTCATATAGTCTTTTTAACCTCTATAAACGACTCCATTTACAAAACCGACACTCATGTTTGAAAATAGACTCAATATTCTAATGTTTACCATTTTACATCAGTCCTTGACCCATTTCAAAATCCTTTCTATAGTCCCCGAGATTCGATCCAAATATCGACAACAACTATATATTGTGCCGTACTCGTCTCCCGGTACACGAATAATCAAACTATCATAACTTTTCGCTCGTTTGGAGCTAGAAGCTCTACTTTATACCAAATCGAAGCTTATGAAATTCTCTACAACAATATCTAACTAACTTATATCATACACAAACTTAAGTTTTCAAAAAATTAGCTTTTATCTGCTGATTAAAAATATATACTTAAAAATCAATTAAAATCAAAATTTTCACCCATTTTAACCACATTTTTACCACTATAATCATACTAATATCACTACTTCTAATCCTAACACCTTATATCACCCTAGATGATCAAATCATGTAAAACACAACTCAAAATGTTTAACATACAACAAGTAAAAATTATATATATCATCACAAACACTATTTACAACACATAAACAAGATCAAAACACATGCTTTTCATCGAAAATGGGTTTTACAAAAAGTGCTTGCATGTAGGTAAATTTTATACCAAAAGATGGAGAATCAAGAAACTAATATCGGTCTTTGATTGGTTTTTAAAGATTCAAACAAGAATTTGAGATGATGATGATTTTATATATAGAGGGGGTGACGCAAAGATTAGGGTGAGAGAGAGGAGGAGAGTTTATTTTGTTAGTTAGTGGAAAGTGTGTGTATTTTGTTATTTATTTTCCTTTTATATGGGACAAGTTTAGGGTAGTTTTTGCCAATTGTGATTCTTGTGGACTAAATTGTAAATACTTGTTTAAAAAGCGGGAAATGAATATTAGTCAATTTTGAAATATTTACGAGTCTCGGGTTTCATAAAAATAATTCTTAAAACATAAAACACACACAAAATATGATATTATATAGTCCTGGCACGACTTAATACGAAATTAAAAATAAAAACGTCAAAATATTAAACATCGACTTAACTAAAAATAAAACATAAAATTTCGGGCATCCGTTGATATCGGATCACTAACAATCCTCGCAACTCATCAAAACGTAAAACTATAAGTTTCAACATTCGTTCAATTCAAATCACCAAACATCATAACATTCAATCTCGTCAAAAAATTTCAAAAATATACGTAAAAATATAATTAAATAATGACCATGGGTTCGGGTTATCACAGATATGATACCGATTTGTAAATTGATCACATATTCACCATATTAGAATGAGTTGACAAGGTTGGACCTGATTGATGAGATCATATGATAAGATCACATGGTTCTTGTCGGAAAATGTTGATCGCCTCGTCACGTCTGAAGTCATCTCTTGACACCACATGTACGATTGGTATCGTTGTCGTGACACCAATTTGTGAAGTTGGCACTTCCGGCATCAAAGATTCTGAATGCCTGACAATTGCTCCCCCTTAATTGTTGACTCGTGTTCTATCGAAAGAGCTATTGTTATCATTTGAGTAGTCGCATCGTCGATTATGTAGATACCAATTGTAAATTGCTATGGTTTGTGGAGATGATAACTTCATAAAAACAAGATTTCTCTCGTTTTAACAAATAAAAGCACTGATGCGTACATATATTCGTGTTAGATTGTGTTATAACGTAAAGAAAATCCCTTACATGGTTATAAAGTAAACCATGCCCGAGAAAAATAATTCCCGTTGTTGAGCCAAAGCTTTCATAAGAAATACTTGACTTTAATATGGAAAGTGTGTTGCAGTCTGAAATAACTACAAGCCAAATTGGCATGTTTTAAAATATTTACAAATTTTATACGAACTCTATTTATGGTGCCGTGTCAATATTAATCAACATTTCTAAGGCTGTAAATATTATTGTACCAAAAGACATGCCTTAAAAAATTAAAAAGATATTAAAATATTTTTGGATTTTACTGAAATTTTTCAATTTTTAGGGTTTTTATATGGTTTTATATTTTTGTATTTTGCTTTTGTTGATAAGAATATAAACTAGATATACAAATGATCACCAAGGATACGGAGAATAGTTTACCACCACTATTCTTTCGCTTCATCTGCCAATTCCTTTAGAGTCTCGGGTGAGAAAGTTCTCAATCCTCGATTTTCGGCCAAAAATTCAATTCAAGCGCGATCTAAAGCCTTTGTGAAAATATCCGCCAATTGATACTCAGATCTGACAAAGTAGAGCTCGATCACTCCATTTTCCATTTGCTCCTTGATAAAGTGGTAGCGAATGTCAATATGCTTCGACCAGGAGAATTGAAGGTTGTTGCAGCATAAGGCAATTGCACTTTTGTTGTCTCAGTACATCAAAATTTTGTTGAAACCTAGACCATAGTCGATTAATTGCAATCTCAGGCAAAGAATTTTAGCACAACAACCCGACATAGCCATGTATTCTGCCTCCGTACTAGAAATTGCAGCACTTTTCTGCCTTTTCGATGCCCAACTGATTAGTCGATCTCCTAGTAGTTGCAAAGTTCCACTCGTGCTACGCAATGTATCTTGACAACCCGCGTGATCCACATCTGCATATGCCATTAGTGCAATAGAAGAGTCCTTCGAATACCAAAGTCCCCGATAACGGTTCCTTTAAGATATCGAAAATCCTTTTAACAAAAGCTAAATGTAACTCAGTAGGCCTCGTTTGATACCGAGCACACATACAAATTAAGAACTGAAGGTCAGGTCTGCTAGCTGTAATATACAGAAGTGTACCGATCATTCTACGATGAAGTGTCAAATCAATAGTAGTCCCATTTGGATATGCATATGGCTTAGTTCGTTCCACCATTGGAGTATCCACAGTGTCTCAAGATTCCATTTTATATTTCTTTAGCGATTCAAGGGTATACTTGCATTGATTGATAAAGATGCCTCTGGGTTTCTGAGATATTTGAAGACCTAACAAAAATGATACCTTGCCCATCATTGACATCTTAAACATTGAAGATATGAGCGTCCTAAACTCATCCGATAAGGTTTGGGTCAAGGCAGCAAGTATAATATCACGACGTATATTTATATCATAATCATGTCTTTCCCTCGTTTCTAAATGAACAGCATGGGATCTACCTTTCCTTTAGCGAAGCCTTGCCTAATGAGGAATTGTGACAATAGATCATATCACACGCGTTGAGCTTGCTTTAACCCATAAATATCCTTCTTAAGCTTGTACACGTGATTAGGATATTTAGAATTCACAAAACCATCTGATTCTTGAACATAGACCTCTTCCTTAATTTCACCATTGAGAAATGCCGTCTTCCCATCCATCTGATAGACGATCATATTCATGTGGGCTGCATAAGCAAGGAATAGTCTAATTGCTTCCAAACGGGAAACGCGTACAAAGGATTCCATAAAATCGATGCCTAATAAATGCTTGTATCCACGAGCTACTAGTCGAGCTTTGTTCTTCAATATTCCACCGAACTCGTCGAGTTTCACCTTGTAAACCCATTTCAAAGCGAGTAACTTCACTTGATCTAGGCATGGGACAAGTTACCATACATCAAGACGTATAAATTCAATAAGTTCTTCTTACTTAGCTTCAATCTAATGTGATTGAGTAAAAGCTTGTTGCGACGTCTTACGTTCAACTTCAGAGAGAAAGGCATCAAAATGACAAAACAATGCACTTTCTTGTAACTGACTTCTTGCGGATACTGGACGATTAGGGTCACCAATAATTGAATCTATAGGATGATCCTTTGTCCACTTGTTGTCATGTTCACGAATCTTTGGATTAGAGTAGACCGTAGTAGGAGCTTCCTCTGAGGTAGAAGACCCAGCTTGATTAGGGTTGGGAATTGGTACACTAATGAATTGAAGTTCACGCATTTAAGCGAATTCCAAATCGTGATCATCATCATCCTCTTCATCATCAATAGGCATGACATGGGTAGTTGATACATGTGTTGGTTAAGAATTACTCGATGAAGGTGTATCTTGACCAATTTTGTAGACACATCTGATTGTTCTTCATTTTCTGGAGTGACAACGTCGTTGACCAGAGCTATCACTTCAGGTTCTAGAGCTACAATACTTAGCGGAGTAAAGATTTCATCAAATAACGGTTGAAACAACGTATCCCATTCATTCCTAGAAGGTGGTGTAAATGATGATGAAGTAGGGTTGTTTGGGACAAGACCAGAGCTAATGTTATTGGGTCCCATTTCATGAAGTGCGGGTTCAGAGCTGATTTGCTCAGAAGCCATAGCCGTCAGTTCATCAAACTCAACATTCATTGTTTCGAGGATCTTGCGAGAAATACGATTGTAGATTCGGGATGCCTTCTTTGTGGGTGCATAACCAATGAAACTACCAATATCAGCCTTTGGTTGACGTTTCCCCAAATTTTCACCATCATTATTTAGATAGCAAAGAGAACCAAATACATGAAGGTATGATAAATCTGATACTTTTCCATGTAGAAGCTCATAAGGTGTTTTATGATGGTGTTTTCGAATTAGTGACCGGTTTTGGGTGTATACTGCTGTAGATACTGCTTCGACCCATAAGAACAATGGAGCCTTTGCGTAAATTAACATCGTTCAAGCAGCTTCCATGAGTTTGTGATTTCGCCTTTCAACGACACTGTTTCGTTGTGGATTGCGAGCAACGGATGTTTCATGAGATATGCCAACTTCTTCATAATAATTACGCGAGATTTGATTCACAAATTCGGTTCCATTATTTGTGCCAATGCTTTGGACAGTAGTGTTGAGACGCACTTGAATCATCTTGAGAAATCGGATGATGAATTTAGGTGCCTCATCTTTTGTTGTAAGAAATTTCACCCATGTAAACCGAGAGTAATCATCTACAATGACGAGGATGTACTTTTAACCATTAAGATCCATATGCAACACATAAAGTTTCTCTTGGTTGGTGTCTTTAGTCTTGGGTTTGTATGATTTCTTAGTGCTCTTCCCCATTGTACACGTAGAACACAAATGGTCCTTGTGAAATTTAAGTTTAGGAAGACCACAAACAAGTTTGTTTTTCACCAATTATTAATAGCGTCAAAGTTAAGATGAGATAACCGTTGATGCCATAACCATGACTTAGTCTTTGATGCTTTGGAGAGAAGACATACGGGAGAAGCGGCCATCATGTCTTGTAGAGAAAAAGAATAGAAATTATTACCTCAACTACCTTTCAACAAATCTACCCCTTCTAAATTGCCAATGAAGCAGGTATGCTCTCGAAAAGCGACTTCAAGGTTTGAATCACAAAATTGTCTGACAGAAAATAGGCTGTGACCGAGTCCTTGCACATAATATACTCTTGAAACTATAGCATTCCCAATATGATATTCATTGTAACCTATTATCTTTACATTATGATCATTTCTAAATCAAACCGTACCAAGAAACTTGCTAACGAAATTTCTGAGCTGAGAGCGATCTATGGTCATATGCTTGGAGCAACCGGAGTCCAAATACCACAAGACGATTTGGACCACCTGTTTGAAACAACAACAGTAGAAAATGCTTGGAAACTATTGGTTCCAGAGTGTTAGCAAAAACAGATACAATATGAGAATTGCTAACATTTGTGTCATCATTAGATTTCCTGCGTTTTCTAACATATGTTTGTTTAATTGCCGGTTTTATGGTTCCATCTTCCTGAGGTTTTGGATTAGTGACAGTCACTACAGTGGAGTAGACCTATTTAAATGGCACTTTGTTCCTACAGTAGTGTTGGTGTTCCTAGTTAAAGGACACGCTTGTGTTTTGGTAGCCTTAGTACTCCTAGTTAAAGGGCACGCTTTCTTCGCTGTAGTGGGAGTGATCCTAGTTAAAGGGCACACATTTCATACTATATTAAATGTTCTACCAGTGGGACGTCACATCCATCCAACTTGGGTTAACACTTTCCTAATCGGTTTCCATTCTAAGTTATGTTTTCAGGCATATATCTCATTCACATGGTCAATAAGGCAAGAATCATGACGACTAGAAAACATACATTCATTACAATTCCAACATTTCAAATTATAATTCACAATAGGCTTAGAACGCTACACAACCGTAGAGCCTTTAGGTTGAGTTACATGATTCTTTTTATTCAAAACAGAAATAACATTCATAGGGTGGGCTTCTACTTTCTTCTTCACTTGACTACTAGATGGGGCCATGATCCTATCATTCTTCGTGTTTCCTTTAAGCTTAGATCTTTGAGCCTTAGTAGTGGTGTTTACTCCTATAGAAGGCAACAGGAGAATATTAGAAGCCGGTTTTGATTTTTGCCTTATCTTTAGTGACCAATGTTAGAGATGTTTTAGTCCTAGGTCCCTTGTTTATTGGTGTGACGGCAATGAGATTAGTCTTGGTCGGTTTCACTTTAGAACCACTAGAGAACGGTGTTGAAATGGCAGCTATATTCTTAACACGAAGTAATTCGTTTAATTTAGCCAAAGCCATATCCTTATCACGAATTATCGCATGTAAATATGAGATTTCTACCGACTTATCATTAAGAGTCTCAATCAAGGATTGAGTGTCAGCGGCCTCTAGTGTCCTTTATTGACAATGATTTAGCAACTTTTTCACGTTTTCGACGCTGTTTTGATCGTTTATTTAATTAAAAAGCCTTTTTAACATTAGGAGCATATATATTAACACCTTCGTATGACGTTTCAAAAATCTCTTGATTAAGTTGTTTTTCACATTCAAGCGAAATACAATGTTTTTTAATAGCATCAAAACGTTTTGAAAGCGAATTATATGAATCTTGAAGCGTTAGAAATTCAGCGTCAAATTTTTGACAATTACTATCTACAACATTATCCACAGGTTCAACATTATGCACAATAGAATCATTATCAACACTATTATTCACACAGACGGACACAATATCATGCGACATCACTTGCTTTAGAAGATGATCATTTTGGCGTAAAATTCGTTCCATTTCAACTAAACTATTTTCATAAACATCATCCATTTCATTGAAAACACGTTTAACTTCATTTTATTCCAAAACCAAATCTTGATCAATATTGCTAAACACGCTTTAATATTGTCCATAATGTGAGTAATTTTGTCTCGAAACGCAGCTCTAGTGTGTTCAAAATTCCATTCACCCTCCATTATGGCTGAAGCCGTCATACGTTCCTTAAAGACCTTTTCAAAATCGGCAAAGTGTTGGTGCAACGCATTTAAGCTATTAGACACCTTACTTACCGGTAGAATTAACTTAGTTAAACCCTTTTTGACAAGTGTAGGAGACGTATTGGGAAGGTTTTTGTGTGACAAACTTTGGGGCACACATGCTGATAATTGAGCTAATTGAGGTAATTTCCACCTGTGCCATGTATAGTATTCCATATGTACCTATGTATAGTGTCTCAGTTATACTCCATGTACAATATTTCGTGTGAACCCCATGTACAGTGCTCCATGTGCAGTATTCAGTTTGTACTTCATGTACGGTAATCCAGGTGTAGTCCATGTACCCTACTCCATGGATATTGCTAATCGATCCACAATCATCTCAGGCGTTTCCACTTGTCGATATACTACCAGATGCTGATGCTGCTCGTGAGTTAAATATTTTACCAAATACTAATGTCGCTAACACCTTGAAGACCTCACAAATGCTGATGCTGCTGATACTTTGGAGATTTCTCAAGATGCTGAGGTTTTTTATACTATGAATATTCTGTAGAACAAGGACGAAAACAATAATTTGAAATTTCTGACCGGAATAAACTTCAATCACCAGACGCTACCATACCTTCCATGCTTTTACTTCCTTAGTTAAGATGTCACACGTCACACAACCATATTTCCAGTCAGAAGAGTGGGAACCGGTACCCAGCTAGCCACTCAGCAGAAATAGTTACATGAAGCATGGTCACGATAATGACCGTCATAAAATTGACTATAAAAGCAGTAGTGACAACCACTGTGATAATAATTAATTAGTCAGTAACCATCAGAACACCGGAACGGAGGTGACCAGAAATACTGAGGTCAGCAGTCTAAACAGCCCGCCAACCCTAACAGTTATCATAAACTCTTAACCTTATTCAGACTCACCTACTAAAACACATGTCAAGATATCAGTCAAGACACAGGTTCCAAGTATTATTTCGGTAGACACATGTCAGGATACCAGTCATGATACATGTCATACGAATATCTTCTCAAAGTATGAGTCAGAACTCATAACTCTATATGTTTTCTAAACCAGGCCCTCAATGATTTAGGGTACCCTCTAAAGGGATACACCCGTTTTGTTATGCCACGCATAAATCAGATCATTTAAAAATTCAGTCACCACCACTAGAGTATTACTCAGGTTAAACACGTAGTATTCACTCTGTGAGGTTACAGACGAACTCATTCAGTGAAGAGTCACCAAGTTACTTCACGTATTCATATGTCAGCTTTATCTTAAATCAGGTAGTCACATGCCTCTCATCCAGAAAGGACTCAATAATATCACCATATTTATTAAAGTTTTATTCTCAGTTAACGACGAGATCCGTCTTACCAAACCTGAAAATATTCATTTTACTCCTGCCAGAAAAATCAGTACAAATTGTTTCAGCTTGACGAGCACGTGAATTTCTATCTTTTAGCTGCGAAGACTTCTGGTCACCATTCATGATGCGAATTCTGAAATTCCTTAAACTCATGATCAGCAAATTATCCTAAAGTTTCCAGATGTAATTCCGAAAGGTTTTCCAGAAAAAAAATTTCTGACCACGAGAAAGAATTTGACATCGAGCTTGTCTAAAAAAAGAACCTATTTTCAAAAATCTTCACTGCAGGGCTTCAGCTGAGTTAAAAGAGTTGCAGCAATTCCTGCAAGAGTTACCGGAACGAGGCTTTAATCGCCCTAGCACACCCCCAGAATGTGCATCGTGTTATGCCTATCAGAAAGAAGGCCGGGTAACATGAGATCATGTATCGATGACCGAAAAATTTACAAGAATACCATTCATAATCGATGTCATCTCATGTATAGAAGGTTTACCTGACCGGCTACGACGTCTTAAACATTTTATGAAACGATTCACGATTATGACACCAGCAGTGGTGAGAGAAAAAACATGAGATTTTCCAGACTGTTGTTGCACATGTTATAGTCTCTCTAAAATTTGGACTTATATTTTTGAGCTCCCTAATACTCCAGCTATAGTATGAAATTTATGAATAAAGATTTCCCATGACTTCTCAAAACAAATCATCAGTATATTCATTGATAACATTCTGATCTACTAAATTCTAAGAGAAGTACAAGAGAATCATCTTTACATAGTTGAACAGAATCTCCGATAGGAGAAAATTATATAAGAAGCTTCCCAGATGTGAATTCCAGTTGAACGAGGTGACATTTCTGCACCACCCTATTTTAGTAGAATGAAAATTCAGACAAACCTGCAAAGGTGAAGGCCATCATCTGATGGTCAAGACCGACGTCTGTGACTAAAGTACAAAATTTTCTAGAACTCAGTTGACTGATACCGGAGAAATTGTGGACAGTTCCCACGATTAGCCTTCCATGGCTAAGCTTATGCATAAAGGAGAAGACCTACAATAAAATTTTGTATCACATAAGATCCTACGCTATGAGAGATCTATTTTACACAGACTCAAAATTCTTTCATGACTATTCACCCAGATTTCACTAGAACGTACCATAATCCCAGGCAGAATTGTGATAGAAGCCGATAACACCGGATGTAGCTATGTTCATATATAGATGCCTGACATACCGCAGGTTCAAGATAGAACGCCTTCATGTTAGTAAGTTACCACAACCCTTAGAAATTTCTGACCAGAAATGAGATCTAATTCCACGAAATTATTATCAGTTACCACAGACTCAAAAAAGTTTGATACTATCTAAGTCATTGGCAACCATTTAAACCAGCCTACACGTTTTCTCTTATCCGAAAGGTTTACGCAGTAATAGACCTGCAGGAAATTCAGCAATAAATCGTAAAAATTTCACGGTATTCCATCAACCATCATAACAGATAGAAAATTTCACGTTCATGAATCACGCTCACGTTCATGTTCCCGAATCACGTTATGTTCACATTCACGTTTGCGTTTATGTTCATGTTCACGTTTACGTTCACCTTCACGTTTGCATCTCACGTTCACATTATGATGTTGTTTCAGTCCATAGTTTGTGCTATCTCATGATTTAAGTTAACGCTCGCATTCATGACATTGTTCACGTTCAAGTTCGTGTTCCATCTCGCAATAAACTTTTCATAGCTTGTCACCGAATACGGCTACCGAAAGCTTAAGAAACCAGACTCAAGTTTAGTATATCATTTCTTTACTCAGGCAGATGTTTCCTATCTTAGGCCGTATCGCTTGGCATTCCTCCCTCAGTCAGCATACGTTCATGATATGTCCTAGTATCACGTTCATAGTATGTTCATGTATCATGTTCATGATACATTCCATGCCCAGCGTTCCTCATATAAATGTGAACCACGTTCACAATTGCTCACATAGCACGTTCACAATTGTTCACGTAGTTCGTTCATATATATATTTTCAGCAGCTTGCTCAGAGATATAAATGTTATCTTTCAAGATATTTGTACGTATCGGTTCAGGTATACTACATGCTATAGCTTATTCATAACATCAGATTCAGAAATCCATCTTAGGTATGGAACCAGAAACTATTCAGCATCATCAGGACCAAGATTTCCATTGTGTTTAGACGTTTGAAGAAATCATATCGAGCAGGAAGCCACTTGAAACGGAGGAATCCATCCGGAGTTCTTATCTTTTTCCTTCAATAAATCAATGGAAATTTTTATTTCTGTCATGTCACGTTTCATGTTCTCTTCAGCCATGTCACGTTACTTAAGTTATGTCATGTTTATACCTTCAACAGTATTATGTCTTAATTAGGAGACGATCCATCCTTTCAGCTTACATGTCGTTACAGCTTACATGTCCTTCATTTCTCATAATTACAGCAACTTATATCCTTAATTCATGGACGAATTTTCCTTTTTAGAGGGGAAGAATTGTATAACCCAGTATAGTCGTATCCTTACTTCGAGGACAAATTATTTTTTTAGAGGGGAAGAATTGTAAACCCCGTATTTAAAATCCCAAAATATTAAATACGCAACCTCAGTTTAATTAATTATTACTACAACTAATTATTCAGAAAATAATTATCACTACAACTAATTATTCAGAAAATAATTATCAGATCATAAATAGTATTACCTTCTAGAAAAATAAAAACGCGAGAAACAAGCACGAGCATATGCGAATAAAGTTTAATGTCGGAAAAAAGGCTATGTATTATAGGGTGGGATGGTTTAAGTAGTAAACAAGAAGAGAATGGGCTTTTAGGCCCAACCCTTGCCAAAAGAAAGAAAAAAACGGGGGTTTACCCCATCCCATTTCACAAGCTGTAAAAAAAGAACCTAAGGTTTGGGAGAAAACCTACCACCGGCTAGAGAAGAAACCATGGGGGTTTCAGGATTAATTTGTAGCTTTGATTTGTGTGTATTTGTCATTAGTTGTCAACCTTCCAATAGGTAATCATTTCCTATTTTTTAATCTCAGTTTATAACACAAGTTTATATTTGGGATTTATACAAACAAGTTCTTATGGTAATCATGTTTTAACAACCAAAAGGTCTCGGTGATGGTTCCTAGCCCAGCCACGATCAGCAAACAATCACAAACAGTGAGTAACCAAGAGTATAAGGGTCGGGGTGTTGTGGTCTAGTACCCAGCTGAGACGTAAGTCTCGGTGGGGTTTTGGTATGGCCGACCAAAGGACAGAAACCCCAACGGGGTGTTTTTTTTGTAGTCGAGGTAGGGTTTTGTTGAGTTAATGAAGCCGAGACCCTGAGGTCTCGTTGACCTTAGTTCCCTGCCCAGTCGTGACCCACACATGGCGGCAACGGGCTACGATCGACCCATAAGCGGCCAAACAACTTAGTCGGGTTTGTTTAATAAAGGGTGCGGTTGGGACTGCCATAACAGTGGAAATTGTTAGCAAATCATTGGAAACATTAAATAAAATCAGTGGGTAAGTTTGGACTGGAAAAATAGCAAATTTAAAATGAAATTAGCGACAGATTAGCGACGCTAATTTCTGTCGCAGATTTTTTTAGTAACAATTTTATTGACAGTTTTAAAACTCAGCTTTTGGTCACACTTTTAGTGACAGATTATTCTGTCGCTAAATCTAATAGGCAGATTTAATATATATATGTTGATTGTTTTAGTGCGACCGAGAAAGGGGTATCTCGGTAGGCTCGGGATATAGTTAAAATAATAAAAATGAAGATTTTTAAATTATACCTTTTATTATTTAATTTTAAAAATGTCTTAATTGTATATTTAAATGGATTATATTAAAATAGTTTTATAAGATTTAAAAGGGTATAATTTTGTTAATGAAATTATAAATGATTTTGGAAACTTTCTAATTTAGGAAACTTTCTATTTTTAGCAGGTTACCTAATATAGTATTAATATAGCGTCAAAATACGTTTGTACCGTAATTAATAGTAGAATGAAAATACGTTAAAAAGAGTTATAAGAAAGATCAGATTTATCAGTTAATATGCGCACAAAATTTTAGGAAAATAAAATAAATAAATGAGAAACCGATAAGATCAGTAAATTAAATAAATAGCAGATAACATATTCGCGCCTAGTTATTATTGTTGCTTCCGTGAAGCCGAGTAGAGTTCTTTCAGTTTCCTTCAGTCAGTTACTGGACAAGAGGTATGGATTTTCCGTCCTTTCAGTAAGGACTTCCTTTCTATGCATGATTAGGATTCCCCGTCTGCAGTCAAATGTTTTCCCCAGTATATGTTATAAATTATCAGAAATTATTTATTAACTAAGATATTGCCTGAGCCTTATATACAAGCATGACCAGTTAGTTGTACTAGTTACGGAGGTAACGTAACCATGACACTTGAGACACCGGTGTCATGACTCACCTGTAGGAGAGTGATATCCTGCAGCGTCCCATTCAGCTCAACTTGGCCATTCTAGCAGTATTATTAGTGGGGCATATGGATGCATCCTAGGGTTATCAGTTTACATTTATCTGGTGAATGTGGTGTGTGATCTACATCCTTCATATTGGAGATGATCTCTCCACCCAACACATTATTTAGAGGTCACCCCTCTACTGCATGACGATGTCACCCCTACAGTTATTCATGCAACAGTTGTTACAGCACATGACCTATATAAGCTCATGGAAATTAAAATACAGTAAATGCATGTTTTCAAATTTAACAGTTAAATTCAGTTTCATTATTAATAAATCAGACTTCTTAGATTTTACACAACTTGCCTCTAACTTCATAACAGTGATAGTTCCAGTATTTCTTATCATGCTTTATATCCGTTCACTGGCTGTTATGCTCAGCCGTAGTTCCTTTCATGTTCTAACGACAGGTACACAAGGACGCTCTTAGGATTCTAAGAGCATGTGCATTTGGATGGAAGATATCCATACTTCTTACTTTATGCACTTCTTACATTATTCTGCTTATTTGGGCATTGTTTAGTCCTTCCCTTTAGTATTTACTTTTTATGTTTTGAGCTTATGTTTGGATTACTGATGTTTGATTCCGATATTTCCTTTATGGTCATTTAATGTTTTAGGACATTTACCTTATGCTTTGATGACACGTCATAAATACACGTAACGGTCCACTTATCCAAGTGGGGTGTTACAAGGAGCCTCTTTCGATTTACCAATTTAGGTTGCATCATAAAGACTGGGAATATATTGTTGAGCTTGGTTTGCATAACCTGGATTAGGTGGTAAATCTTGAAGATGCTTAAGTTCTAATTCTTTAAATGAATTGGTTAAAAGATGAACCTTTTCTGTGGAAGCGTATTGTTTTAAAAGCTGTTGTTCTTTGAATTTAAGAATTTTGGTAGCATTAATTTTCGATTCAAACTTTTTAGACTCGAGAGTTTCGAAATATGTTTTATGTTTTTGAATTTTATTGACAACTGACTCTTTTCTTTTAATTCATTTGAAAGATTAGCTCTTATTGTTTCTATTTCATTTAAGTGTTTTATCCTTTCAAAACGAAATTGGTCAAATTCAGAATAAGTTATTTTCTCTGCTTGAGGTACCATTTCAAAAGTTTTGACCTCCTTATACAGCGCAAGCTCAGCGGTAAGATTGGCATTCATATCTAAAGTTTGTCGGACAGCCAAATTCATGTTATCAATAATATGTTTAGGCACCCTTACCAAATAATGTTGAGCATAATATTCCATACCTGTCGTAGCATTTGGTTTAGGTTCACTCAAATGTGTAGGATTGGGTACCACATTATTTGAGTTACTATTTACCGAAGGTTGTTCGGGGTTGTTATTTTCATGCCCAATTTGATGTGGATTATCATGAACAATGTTGGTTGTGGTTGGTACCTCACTGACGACATTGGAACCCTAGTGAGAGAGATTAGAAACAAGAGCAACTTGGGCTGAGTGAATTTCATCACAATCCGAATCATATGCATCAAGATCATATGCTTGATATGTTGCATTAGAAGTAGAGACGACTGTAATGCCTTCATTATCTGTTGCCCCTAGGTCTACAAGAAATGCTAATTTCTCTGAATCCAAAATCTTTCCTTTAGATTGAGCGTCGACCAAATACATCTTCTCATGAAACCACGCTGCAACCCTTCTCCTTTTCGGCTGAGTGCATTTCCTAGCCATATGACCTAGTCCTTAACAATTGTAGCAAGTCACAACCTTTTGAGGACCAATAAGATTTCCATTTCCCCTAGCTTGAGAATTCACATCTTGAGCATTCACGATTTGAGCATTCATAGTCCTTGTGGTTGGTACATATGAATTTTTCCTTCCCTGAATGGATTGCACCGTAACTTGACCATCTTGAATAGTGGCTTGTTGTCGAGGATTTAAAGAAGTGCGTAGATGATTGTTCGTTGCTGGAAATCCTCTAGTTGCAACAAGTTTTTACAAGTAGGCAGTGAGATGGTTTAAGACATTAGTTGGCGTATCATTTGGAGTAAAGACTGGTGCTTGAATTGGTGGAAGTTCATTGGAATAAAAGGCTTGTGCTTGTGGTGCTTCAATTGGAAAATATCCTTGTTGAGGAGTATAGCCCATTGGAGAAGTGATAGCTTGTGATGGTAATGCCTGATGTGATGGTTGTTGTAGATAAGCTTGTTGAAGAACACTTTGTTGTTGAATGCTTGTTGTTGCATCATTAGTGGTTGATAAGATGGTTGCTGCGGTTGCTGATATGTGTTTTGTGGTTGTAAAACCCGCATACTTTTACCATAAAAAGTACACTTAGTAGACATACGAACCAATTAAAACTTTCATTTTATATCATGAACACGTGTCACGAATATTAATTACAGAAACTATGTACGTGTTAGTGCACGATAATTATTTAGTACGTATTAATACACGATAATTATTAATCATAATAATTATAATCACGGACATGAAATCATGAACATTAAATCACGAACATGTAACTTCGTATATATTTATTATTAGACGATAAATATCGATTATGTACAAGTACTTATTATAACACGAATAATAAATTACAAACTAACACGAAAATACTAACGAACAAACATGTATTTTAGTTAAACATGAAAAAGGCCCATCAAGGCCTTTTGGGGCCTCATAGCCACAGACAAGGAAGGACAAAAGAGCCCAGCCCAATTGATTTTAACTAAATAACAAAAAAGGAAAAAACATAGACATATTTTTACATAGTTTTCATAAAAAAAATAGAAAACCCTAGTTCTTCCTTTGCCTCTCCCTATGCCGCCGGCTACAAGAGACACAACCAAGCTGGTTGTTTGATTTTGGTTATTGATATTCGAGTGTTAGTGTTCGTGTTATTAATGCTCATTCATCACGTATTCGATAACCTTTTTAATCCTTTTCTTTTATTCTTTTAATTGGGATCAAGAACACATGTTATTAGAATCATAAAAATAAAACAAGAAAACATGTTAGTAATCATAAAAACATAAAACAAAAGAATGGTTTGTGGTTTGGTTTTGCTTGGCCGACGCATGAACCAAGAGCCAGGGGCTCTCGGTGGTCTTTGTATCACCACCAACCGAGACCTCAAGGTCTCGGTGGGGTTTTGGTGTTTCGGCCACAGGAAAAAAGGGATCCCCGACTCATGTCAGGATGTGTTTGTTTTGTTTAGGGTCTCGGCATCACAGCAGCACCACCGGTCTTAGACCGGTGGCTGTTTTGTTCTTTTGGTGGGAACACGAAGCAGGGCAGGGGGAACCACCGGCTAAAGCCGGTGGTGATTTTACACTAGCAGTGGCAACCGGCTAGGACGGGTAGCCATTGCTAAGGGGTGTTTGGCTCGGTCTTGTTCATGTTCGGTCTAAATTAAAAACACGAGTTCGGTTCATGACTAATTTTTATAAGTTTACGTTTTACAGGTAATATTATTTTTTTCAAGGAAATTAAGTTAATTAAAACAAGGCTATATTAATTTAATCATGGACTTAGGTTATTATTATTTTAGAAATAATACATGTTTTTAACATAACTATTTTTATCATTTAATTTAGACTATAGTATTAATTAATTTATTTAAAACATGGACAATAATTAATTAACAAAGATGACTTAGATTATAATTAATAAATTATTATACATGTTTAACCTAAGTATTTTATATGCATAAATTTAATTAAATCATGCTTATATTTAATTAAATCTTATAACCTATAGTATATTTAATTAACATGATATTATTAATAAACTATACTATTAATTACATATGATATTTAACCAGTAAACTTAAGCTTATATTAATAGCTTATTAATCCAGCTTATTTCTAAATATGGAAACTTTCTATTTTAGGAAACTTTCTATTTTTGGAAACATTCTATTTTTAGAAACTGGTCTATTTTTAGAAACTGGTCTATTTTTTGAAACTTTCTATTTTTGGAAACTTTCTATTTTTGGAAAACTCTCTATTTTAGGAAAACTGTTATTTTTAGAAAGTTATTTATTATTACACAACAAGTATAATAATACAAGCATACAAGTTAATACTTAATCAGAATACATGAAATACATGAAAAACACAGTATAACACTAAAATCAGTAAAACAAGACAAGAACATATAAAACAAGCTAAGAAATGATATAATCACTTACGTACTCAGTAATCAGAATACATATACATGTTCCCCATTTATGTAGCATTAGTAAGGTCGGTGTAGGACTTTCATCCTTTCGTCTTTCCTAGATCTCTAGAAACAAGGTACGGATTTCCCGTCCTTCAGTATGGATATTCTTTCCTTATTAGGATTTCTCGTTTGCAGCCAACTATTTCCTAGTATTGTTTTATATGTTTGATTGCTTATGTTAGTTTAAGACCAGTGTCACCTAGTTATGGAAGTACCATAACCATAACACTGGAGAAACTAGTGTTATGACTTCCCTACGACAGAGTGATTGTTCGTGACGTCCCTTTTCAGTTTTGGCCTATATATTATCATGTGGGGCGTACGGGTGCATCCTAGTTACATGTTTTACAGGATTTTTCATGGTGAATGCGATGTGTGCCTTGCATCCTTCACAAGGAGTTGATCCCTCCTACCCAGACTATTTAATTAGAGGCAACCCCTCTAATTGCATGACGAGGTCTCCCCTTCAAGTATTCATGCATGGTGGAACCTCATGACCTATATGGGATATTTGCTAATTAATACAGATTTCTTTTACATAAAAATATAAATCTTTTCAAACTATAAAACCAGTTTTATGAACATGTTTCTAGGTTATCTAGGACTTATACATTTCCACTACTATTAGTCTTTTATGCTTATGTCATTTCATGTTATACTTATATATCCATTTATTGGGAGTTATGCTCAGCCGTTTTACTTTCATGTTCCCAAACGGCATGTACTCAAGGGCGCTCGTAGACTTTAAGCGTACGTACATATGGATTGGACGTTATCTAGCCTTCTCTACTTTATGCATTTTTTCATACATTATGCTTCTTATATCTTTGGACATTGTTTAGTCCTTTTACATTTCGATACTTATGTTTATGTGTGATGAGCTTATACTTGAACTACCGATGTTTGTTTCTGGTATTTCCATTCATGGTCATTTAATGTTTTTAAGACATTTACCTTGCATGCTTTGATGACGTGCCATAATCACGCGTGACATTCCATTTACCAAAATGGGGTGTTACAATTATGGTAAAAGAGCCAAGGTTTCGACCTGTAGGCTCTTAAAACATGAGCTATGATTAGTGGGTAATCACCATGGTCTTCCTAGAACTGACAGTTGTTTTCATGCATTTATTCATGTATCAGTGTTGAAGGAATTTTGACTATGTAACGGTTGGTAAAGGACTGACCATATTTAGTCACATGTGATTTTAAATGAATCATTTTGTTTTGATGAACCGACCCATAGGCGTTCATCCTCGTCATGTCATTTTGTTTATGTGAACCGACCCAAAGGCGTTCACCCAAACCCATGTTATTTCATCATCATGCATTCATACACTGTTTTCTTACATAAAATTTTTCTCATGATTAATTGGCATAAAAAAATTCATCTATATATATTATGTTTTAATCAGTTTAATCATGCATATTGTTTGATACTGTCAGATGGTTCTCATACGCGAACAGGAGCAACTCAATGCAGCAGTTCAAGCTACGATGCATGCCATGCTTCCTCAACTGAGGAATGAAATCAGGGCCGAGGTGCAAGCTGCCAACAATCAGCACCAGCACCAGCATTAGAATCCTCCTCCTCCTCCCCCAGCTACACTGATCACATGGCTGGAGCGATTCAACAAGCAACGTCCGCGATCCTTCGAGAAGACTGACAACACCAATGAGGCTGAGAGCTAGCTAGCTCATATTGAGAAGATTTTTGATGCAATGGGATGTGACCCTGTCTTTAAGGAAAGGTTGGCATGTTAAAAGTTTTAAGGGGACGTGCTTGGATGGTGGAAGTCAATAAAGCTATCTAAGGGAAGCGACAATTGGGTGGCTGGCTTGACTTGGGCTCAGTTTAGGGAGTTGGTTATGGGACAGTTCTTCCCAAAGGCTGAGCCGGATAAACTTAAGAGGAAGTACCACAGGATTAGGCAGAGAGCTGGGGAGAACATCAAAAAGTTCATGCAGAGGTTTCTTTGTTTGGCTGGTTCCCTTGGCACAGCAGCAATGACTGGAGAGAAGCAAGCGTACCACTTTCGCTGGGCTCTTCGTACATCGGTCGCCAATAACATGGTGTGTGCTACCTTCAACACGGTGGCACAAGTAGCTGATGCAGCACGCAAGTTGTAGATGCTGCAAGAGAGGGATGAGTTTGGAGAGGCAGAGAGACCCGAAAAGAGGTATATTTTGTCACTCAGTGGTGATCATTTCAATTCATTAAGTATTATCAAAATATATATCTTTCTCTATAAATTACATCTTTCAGGCACAAGACTAGGGACCGGTCTCAACTGGCTACTCAGCAACAGCCTAGTCAGTACAAGGGTAACGGTTAGACCCAAGACGGTGCTGCTTCGGATAGGCGTGGCGGTAATGATAATTACCGTAACAACGCTAGGAACTTCAACAGCAGCAAGTCCCTAAAGTTACTTAATTCTTATGTTACACGCTTTATGATTCATAATTTTAACACTTCAGCATCTTCTACCAGGAATCATGGCAACGGGAGGGAGCAGGACCACAGAGGTTCACAACCCAACCATGCAGCTATCACTGGTATTATGTCTTACGATTTTCCGCATTGTCCTGTTTGTACCCATTAACCATGTCTTACGTATACTTTTCTGAACAGGCCCCCAGCCAGCAAGGTCACCTGTTGGAGGGTATACTCACCCTCTTTGCACTATGCGCAACTGTAGGCACCTAGGGAAGTGTCGTCGTGACAGCGATGCTTGCTTCAAGTGTGGCCAGCTAGGCCATCGCATGAAGGACTACCGCAAGGGTGAGATATAGGGCACATCTGGACATGCCGACTCCAAGCCACCTCCTACTACTAGAAGGGTGTACATGACCTCGCGTGATCAGGCCAACAGGTCAACAGGTACCATAATTAGAATCTTGTATATGTATGGTCAAGTTGTATGCGTATTATTTGACATGGGTGCTACTCATTCGGTCATTTCTACTGTTTATGCCGAGAATGTTATGATATCCCCTATGCCATTAGAAAATGACTTAAACATTTCCACGCCCATAAGAGACTCTGTACGAACAACACATGGGTACAAGAGTCTTCCCCTCAAATTTGACGATAAAATTCGCCTTGTTGACGTACTTCCATTGGACATGTGCGATTTCGACATGATATTAGGCATGGACTGGCTATCAAACATCATGCAACCATTGACTGTCATTCATATTGGGTCATCTTCGGTGATGTAAATGCACCAGAGTACATTCACAACGGTTTCATACCCGAAAGTTCTGTACAAATAATTTCAACCTTACAAGCACGTGCATTACTGTCACATGGTTGCTAGGGCTATCTAACTAATGTTCATGATTTGGAGGTTGAATCTCCATCTATCCAGAATCAGCCGACCGTGTCATAATTCCCATACTTGTTTCCAGAGGAACTTCCGGCATACCACCTGCTCGTGATGTGGAGTTTAATATTGAGCTCATCCCAGGAGCTGAGCCAATTCCAAGGATCCTTTTCGCATGGCTCCCATAGAGCTGAAGGAGTTAAAGGAACAATTTCAGGAACTTTTAGAACGAGGTTTCATCCGCCCTAGTGCATCTCCATGGGGCGCACCGGTTTTATTCGTAAAGAAGAAGGACGGTAGTATGCGTCTTTGCATCGATTATCGAGAGCTTAATTAGATCACTTTCAGGAATACATATCATTTGCCACGAATTGACGATCTGTTTGACCAACTCCAAGGGGCCAAACATTTCTCCAAGATTCATCTGACGTCGAGCTATCATCAGTTACTGGTTAAATAGCAGGACATCGCCAAGACTGCTTTCCGTAGACGTTATCGGCACTACGAATTTGTAGTTATGCCATTTGGCCTTACCAATGCTCGAGTTGTTTCTATGGATTTGATGAACCATATCTTCCACGAGTTTCTGGACAAGTTCGTCATTGTCTTCATTGACGATATCTTGATTTTCTATAAGTCAAAGGAGGAACATGAAGACCATCTTCGTACATTATTACAGATACTTTGCCAAAAGCAGTTGTATGCTAAATTCTCCAAGTGCGAGTTCTGGTTAGACAAGGTGGCGTTCCTAGGCCACATTGTATTAGTAGAAGGAATAACCATGGATCCATCAAAGGTTGAGGCTATTACCATGTGGCCAAGACCGACATCAGCGACTAAAATTCGTAGTTTTCTAAGCTTAGCTGGTTACTACCGTAGGTTTGTAGAGAACTTTTCTCGTTTAGCACTGCCATTGACCAAACTGATGTGGAAAGGGGAGAAATTCGTCTGGGTTGAAGAAAGAGAGAACATCTTTGAAGACCTAAAGCAGATGTTGGTATCTTCACCGATTCTTACTCTCCCATCTGGTACAGGTGGATTTCAAATCTACAGTGATGCTTCAGGGAAGGGACTTGGCTGTGTTCTCATGCAACATGGGAAAGTGATTGCTTACGCATCATGGCATCTTAAGCCTTATGAGGAGAACTACCCTACGCATGACTTGGAACTTGCAGCAGTCGTTTTTGCATTGAAGATATGGAGGCACTACTTGTATGGTGAATCATGTGATATCTTTACAGATCACAAGAGCCTGAAGTACATTTTCACTCAACATGAACTGAACATGAATCAGAGAAGGTGGTTAGAGCTGTTGAAGGATTATGACATTAATCTGCAGTATCATCTCGTCAAGGCAAATGTAGTGGCATATGCTCTTAGTAGAAAGTCAGGTATGAACAATGGCATTAATATAGAGGAAGAGATTATAAGAGACTTGGAGCGACTAGACCTTAAAATCATGGTACGTGGACAACACGATTACTGGGCTAATCTTAGAGAGGAACCTGAATTACTCTCTAGGATCAAGGAAGCTCAGAAGGATGATGGTGAAATTTGGGCAATCATTTAGAACTTAGAACAACAGACGGAGTTTTAGTTAGATGACGAAGGTATCTTATGGCAGGGTACTAGACTTTGTGTTCCTGATGATATTACACTCAGTGAAGCGTTATTAGCTAAAGATCATAGCTCTCCATTCTCCATTCATCCTGGTTCAACCAAGATGTACCACGACATCAATCAGTACTTTTGGTGGAGTGGTATGAAACATGATGTTGCTATTTATGTCTCCAAATGTCTTACCTGTCAGCAGGTTAAGATCGAGCATAAGCGGTCTAGTGGTCAACTACAACCGTTAGACATTCCAGAGTGGAAGTGGGTCAAGATCACCATAGATTTTGTTATCAGCCTTCCGCAGACCAAGAGGAAGCATGATGCAATTTGGGTTATCATTGATCGACTTACTAAGTCAACTCATTTCTTACCGATTCGCAAGGATGATCCGGTTAGCAAACTCGCCGACACTTACAAGAAGGAGATCATCAGACATCACGATTTTGGAGGAGTCTACATAAAGCTTGGGTTACAAACTCGTCTCGGACAGAGATCCTCGTTTTACTTTGCAATTTTGGAGGAGTCTACAGAAAGCTTGGGGGTACAAAACTTAAGCTTAGCACGACTTTTCACCCTCAAACAGACGGCCAGTCGGAGCGAACCATTCAGACCTTAGAAAGCATGATTGGAGCATGTGCATTAGAATGGACAGGGTATTGGGACGATTATATCTGCTTGGTAGAGTTTGCATACAACAACAGTTGGCACGCAAGCATGAAGTGTGCACCGTTTGAGATGTTGTATGGTAGGAAGTGTCGCGCCCCAATCTGATGGGATCAGGTTAGTGAGCGAACACTTAAAGGACCGGAGATGATAGAGTTGACCAACAAGAAGGTTACTATAGAAAAGGAGAAATTACAAGAAGCTCGTGCACGTCAGAAGAGTTATGGCGACAAGCATCGTAGGGACTTACATTTCAACGTGGTAGATCATGTTTTTCTTAAGGTATAACCAACACGTGGTGTTAAACATTTTGGAATCAAAGGGAAACTCAGTCCTCGATTCATCGGACCATTTGATATCATCGAGCGAGTCGGTAAAGTATCGTATCGTTTAGCGTTACCTCCGCATCTTTCTCACGTTCATGACGTTTTCCATGTGTCCTTACTTAGAGGGTACAATTATCATCCCCTTCACACGGTTCAATATCCACTAGAACAGATTTGATATGAGCAATAACTCATATCAATTAATCAACAAATCACCCTAAAACACATGGAAAATACCTAATTTTTGTGTTATAAAGCGGAATTATGTGGTATGTTTTGTGTTTATGTTTAAATAGGTAAGAAGGATACATTTTCAAGCAAACAAGAAAAATTCAAGTTTATTTGTGATGAAAAAGACAAAGAGGGATCAAAGATGACAAGACTTTGAAGATGAAGGACCTATCTTGACAACATTCCAAAGTTTAGGGACTCAAAGTGCAAATTGGTCAAGGTCAAGATCCAAGTCAAACATGGTCAAATCCAAAGTCAAACAAGTCAAAGGGTCAAACTAGACAAGTATGCAAGTGGAAGGACCAAAATGTCATTGGAATGAAGATTCTAGCTCATTTGAACATTCTGCCAAAGTCTAGGGGCTTAACTTGCCAAAACTACACCAAAAATGGACATGATCCGTGTGAATGGGCTATTAACCAATCACAACTCAAAGAAAATTAAACAGGGATCGCCAGCTAGCATTGTCACATCACCAGCTCATTAAATGAGCCGTATCTCCACAGTGCAACCACTAACTCATTTATGGACCAATAAGAAGCTGACACCCCATAATCACTTTATCCATTTTTTATATCAATCTGTGTGTTCAATTATCAACCAACCAAAGACTGCCACGTGGCATCTTCTTCAATAAACGAACCCAGATTCAATCTCAAGCTATACTGCATTTCAAAAAGAGATTTATACATGAAAGATGCTCGTTTTTAAGAGAGTAACAGAATGGAAGCACTCAATTAAGCTGTAACTCAAAGAATCAAAATCCTTTAATTCGTGATGAACACAAGAATCTGCAATTGAGCAAATCATGACACCTTGCATCCTACTATTGGATGGAACATGTCATCGACCCCAACTCATTCTCATTTCACCTCTATAAATAGGGATAGAACCTCTCATTTGTTGTATGTAGAAAAGTGTCAAATTCATACACACTTTCATTTTCTTCCTTCAATCTTGTTAGTTAGCAGTTAGTATAACGACCTCAAGAGCTTGACAAACTCTTGAGTTAGTTATGAGTTGGTTGTAACTACTTTACCTACCCTTGTAACAAACTTTCATTTCAAATTCAATAAAATCACAATATTCTTTCAATCTTCTTACAATTCCCTGCATTACTGTTGATTGTTGTTGTTGTTATAAGTTTCTTATGATCACACTTGGTCATAAGAAGCTTTGTGATGAATTGAAGCTGTTTTTGATCATTCAAGTTGCTGAGTTGATTTTTGTAGCAGATTTTGGTAGAATTGATTAGAATGTTGATGGTAGATGATTGATTGTGTGATTATAGTGCTAAGGTGGTGGTTTAGCACTGTTTAAGAGGCGCAGCGCCTACCTACTCCATCAATGGAGGCCTAATGCTAAAAGGTTTTATAAGTTCTGAGTTTTGATTCCACTAAAATGTCCAATGCATGGTCAATTCTAGATTAGATACTAATTACTACTTTGATCAAGTGTGTTAGTTTGATTTGGTGTAATTTTACTAGTTCAGATAGCTTGATAGTAGCTTGATAACCTTTAGCCTGTTTCTACTTGTTTATGTTACAATTTTCATCAGTATTATACCTGTTATTGCATTTTGAGTTTTAGTGTGCTTTAAAGACTGTTTTTGGTTTGTAAACCTTTCATTTTACTCAACAAACAAGCTTAGATATCAGTCATAGCTTATCTTAATCGTTTACTCAAATTCTCTTCATTAAAGTTCAAATCAGATTAGTTGACTAGTGTTTGGATTTGCATAGATTTTGTAATTTAAGTGGTTAAAACTGGTTAATCTTTGTTCAGTTCTCATCCTTTAGTCATTTTAAACAAGTTTGTAAAGTTTTGTAGTCAAAACTTGGGTCAAACAGGCAAATGGTTAGTAAAACGTTTTGGTCAAGTCTTTGTTATTAGTTCATCAGAAAAGTAGCTTATTTCAATCTCTTGCCATTGCTTCATTTCTTAACCAAAATCAGTCAAACCAGTTTCTAGTTGTTCATTAACATCTGAAGTTTAAGTCTTGATAAGGAAATTATACAGTTTTCACAAATGAGCTTGGAATTAGGTTTTGAATAAGCTTCCAGGCAATTGTAAGTTTTTGTGATAAAGTAGCAAACTGATTTCTTAGATAAGCATTTCTATTTCATAAAACCTATAATTTTCTTTCACATTCTTACTTAGAAACATCTTGAACAGATTTTGAGCTTTTGAGAATTTTCAACTTTTGGTCAACAAAAGTCAAATAAGCTAGGATTCAGCTTATTTTCATTTTCCTGCTTATCTACTTGACCATTTTTCACAATAAGCTGTTTAATAAGATTTGACTAAAAAATTTGAATGTGCATGTCTGGATTTTATGGTAGCTTATTCACGACTTATTGGATTTGGCTTATTTGAGTTCTAGTAAGTTTTAAGCTCTTTCCTTTGACAAGTCGAAGTGTTTTTCAATTTTAAGCTGATTGAAACTTGTTAGAGCTTATTTGGTTCAGTTTTGAGCTTATACGAGCTCATTTGTTCCTTGAACCCGTTTTTTGGTTATATTTTCCATTTAATTGCATACTAGTCCTCTTTGTTTGTAGCTTTTCATTACTAGCTAAACTTCCTACTAATTAGGGTTTGCAAGTTTCTAGTCCAATACTTTTAACAAGTTGTCAGTTTCAGTTAGCTAGTTTTAAAGTTTGTTACATTTGGTTAGAAAGTTGTTAGATTTTACATGATTGGTCCTTTAACTTTCTGAATTTACATTTCAAGCATTAGACTTTCATTTACTTACATTTTTAGCACTACTTTCATAGTTTTACATTTTTGTCCTTTTGTTAATAATATTTGGTAATTGCTAAATGTTATACGGTTACGTAGCTTAATATTTTTCACCATTTTTACGTGTTTGATTAAATAGACATAGAATATCCAAAAAACTTCATCAACCAAAAACAATAAATAACTTGAGATTGTTAGGACTTTCAATTGGTTAAGAATCGAGAGAAACGAACTTCAATATACTCAATTTCAAATGGCGCTGCTGAGCCAATGCTTATGAGAATTCATTGCTTTATAAAGAGAAGACTAAAAAATTGCATGATGCTAAGATTAAGAACCGTGAGTACAGAGTTGGAGAGCCGGTTCTCCTCTTTAACTCAAGGTTGAAACTTTTTGCGGGCAAGCTTAAGTCGAGATGGTCCGGTCCATTCACTATTGCTCAAGTATTTCCATATGGAACTATTAAGTTGTCACAACCCGATGGTCCCAATTTTAAAGTGAATGGTCACCGTGTGAAGCACTATTTTGGGGAGGACATTTCCATGGAAATGGTCCAAGAGATCCCCAATTTACCCATGAATTAATTCATTTTGGGAATAGTCGAGCTAGAGACTACTTAAATCAAGCTTGAATAACTAGGTTTAGAAGTTTTAGACTTACAGTGTTGTAGGTTAGAAATAAGGATAGAGAGTTGATGAGAAGTGTAGGGGAGACCTTCTTTTGTCTTCATGTTGTTTGTAGGGTTGTTCACTGATGAGACTGCTTTTATACATGGTCTCATCGTCCAAAACGGCCTTAAATTGCATAAAATATCATAAAATATGCCAAATATATGCTCGTGTTTGTTACTTGTGTATTTTTAGGTACGGATATTGAGGAATTGGCAAAAGAACACAAGAATCAATCAAAAACGAACACGGGAAATGAAGTCGCACAATGAACCGGGCCCAAGTTTGGATTTTGCAAAAATACCCTTGAAGAATTGAAGATTGGCAAAATTAGTCCCTCATCTTTGAAGAACTTGTCACATTTGACCCTCAAAATATCAAATGTACAAGTATGATCCTTTATGTTTGAAGATATTACAAGTTCAGCCCTTGGGAATCAAGAATATACATTAAATACCCCTTGGAAAAGTTTTTGGAAGAGTTTGTGCCACTTTTGACAAGTTGTCAAAAGTTGACAAGGCTAAATGGGCGCTGATGGGAATTAAATACAAAGTGAAAGAATGTTGAAACCTTGGGGACTCAAACTGCCAACTATCCAAACCTACCCACCCAACCAGGATGCGACACCTCAGCCCTACCCACCCACCAACCCATAACCCTTACCCAAACCCGTGACCCTACCCGTCCCTTACCCAAGTTTATTTAATAGACTGGGTCAAACCCCAGTCAACACCCCACCCCTTTCCCTCCATAACACTAATTTAAATAAATTAAACCCAAAAACAGATCTAACCTATCCCCTAATCCCCTTAAACCCTAATCACCCACCAGGTCCAATCTCACCCAAAACAAGGGGTTTTACCCTAAAACCTTCCAGAACACTAATCAACGTCCCTCTCAACCAAACCCACCTCACCCAACAAGCTCACATGCTTTGTGGACCCCTCCCCAGCCTTCCCCTGCAACGTCTCTCTCACCCAAAACCCCAAACCCGACAATTTCAACGTGGGAGATCCACTCCTTTGTCCCCAAGGTTCATCCAACGTCCAAGATTAACCAAGAAGAGCTGGCATCCAGTACAAGACTCACAAGATGCGTTTTTGACCCAAAAATCAGTCAAAGACTTCAAGGGCATTCCTGGAAATCCAATGTTTAGGGTTTTATCATCTAGATAGTTCTATTGTTAGTATAAATAGTGGATGAGCCTGTTCATACCCCTCTTGTTCCAGTTTTTTAGCCAAAACCTTGTAATTCCTTTTTTAAGAAATAAAGTTTGGTATTTGTAAAAAAACAAGTGTAATTCCTTTTATGTTTTTGAAAAGTTGTGTGTTGTGTTAAGGCTAATTGACTGAGTTCCATTTACTTTGTGAAAGTTTTGAGTAATACAAGTTTTCAAAAGGTTTTAAAAGACTTTTAATTTCACAAAATTAGCAACCAGAAAAGTGAAAGTGGATTTGGATTGTTGTTTTGTGAATTAAAAGTGTTTTTAAATCATGTGTGTTGAGTTTTAAAAAGGTTTTGTGAAAGTTTTTAAGAAAGAAAAGAGGAAACAGTATATATACATATATTGCTTGTTTTTTTTTGTTTTTCTTCTTAACAGGTTTTAAGAGAGTTGATTTGTTGATTGAGTTCTGCACCAACCCGAGTTGGTAGGAGGTGGTTATGCAACCACAATGAACCTTGGATGTAAGGTTCATTGGTAAGACTTCTCTTTCATTTTTTTTGAAATTTTCAGAAAAAGTGTATGCTTATGTGAGATTTTGTGAAAAGTGTTATTTGCTGGATTAAGTTGTTTGAATTAAGTTCTCTTGTGTTTGTATGCATGTTAGATGATCATAGGATCAATTTGAGTAAGTTTTGTAAGCTTTTGATTTGGAAAATTTGGTTTCTAAATTTTTAAGGGGTGTTTGGATTTAAGTTTTATAGGGAAAGTTTGCTAGATTGTGTAGTATTGAAGCTGTTAGAAGTAATCAGTAGGTGCTAGTAGATTGTGTGATAGCTTGGTTTTGAATTTGGGAAGGTTTTGAACAAGGTTGTTGGTTAAAAAAGAAAAAAATAGCTCATATTCAGAAATCTGCCATGTGTGATTGTTTTTGGTGAATCATGAGCTTGAAGCTTGATATGTGTTAGATCATAGGAAGATTAAGGAATTGTGATTGCCTGAGAATTGGTTTTTGTGATTGTGTGCTTCATTTGAGCCTTTAAAACTTAAAAGTGTGCAAGATATAAGCATCAAAGGCCACCAGACCCTCAAAAGACCTCAGAAACTTGATATGCCTTTGTGTGCTTTGAGTATTTGATTGAGTGAGCTTATTTGTTGATTTCTGCTTATTATTGACTCCCTACACTCTAAAGAGTGTAGGGGTGCCTTGTTTATCCAAAAACATCCACAAGAAAAGCAAAAACCAAGCTCCTCTTGGTTTCAAAACTTTACAAGTGAACACATACTTGTTCATCAGAAACAAGAGCCAACCTAGGCACGTTTTGCTCATTTTCCAGGCTTGATCTTGACTAATTTAGTTTGTTTTTGTGATTTTGTGTGTTAATAAGTTACTGGAATTAAGTTTTAAAAAGAAAAAAAAAAGAAAAGTTTTGCAAAAACGTCACCTGCACTGGACTCGAACCCTTGACCTGCAGCTCAGGAGTAAAGGGCCTTACCAATGATCTAGATGCGTTTTTCTGTTAACCTTTCAATTCAATAAGTATTTAAGGACAAATTGGTTTTAGCTTGTTTAAATAAGCTGTGGGCTTTTTAGCTTATTCTGGCTTATTTATTAAGCACTTTTGCTTCTTTCCATTTTTCCTTGGATATTTAATAGTTTTAGGACTTTTCTGTTTAAAAATTTTATTTTTCCTTTTATTTAATTAATTTTTAGGATTATTTCTATTTTTAAATTTAGAAAGTCATTTAAAAATATTAAACAGTAGTTTTAAATTTAGAAAAAATAGTTTTTAGGTTTTTATTTGTATTTTTGAGGTTTACAAATCATAAAGTTTTCAAAAACTTTAATTTTTAATTTTATTTGATTTTAGGGTTTTTTAGCAACTTTAAAATTCAATATAAAATTATTTATAGGTTTCAGGAAATTTGGTTTGCATTTTTGTTCTAGTTAGAATATTTAGGATTTTTGAGAATTTTTTAGAATTTATTTGAGAACTTTTTATTTTTTTGAATATTTTAATATTATTTTAATCATAAAAAGTCAAAGTTTTATTTTTATTTCTTTTTCATTTTTCCTAGGTTCTTTATCATTAATTAGGACTTTTCCCATTTGTAGAATAATTTTTAGGCTTTTCAATTAATTTTTAGAATTAATTTAAGATTTAATAGATTTTAATAGTTTTTAGGAGTTTAAAAATAGTTTAAATTGGTTTTAAAATTTTTAAAAATAGTTTTTAGCTTAATTAGGTCATTTTTGAGGTTTACAAACTATTAAATCTTGTTTAGGGCTTTTTAATATTTAAAAGTGATTTTTAGGGCTTTAATTAGCATTAAAAAGTCATTATTAAATTAATTAAAAGGTTTTGGCAAGTTTGGATTTTTTGTAAACTCTTAGAATTTTATTGTGGATCTTTAGTAATTTTTAGGAATTTTTAGATTAAAATTTTAAATTTTGCACTTTTTACGTTTTACGTCGTAACTTTCTAGTAGTGTTTTCGCCTTATTTTTCTATTTTTTTTCGTCTTCGTCATTTTCTCTTCTTTTCTTCTCATTAATAATCAAAAACATAATCAATCATTCATTACACAACACACGTGCCTCCTCGAGAGAACGATCCCCATCTAGGGTCATAACTTGTGGTTTTCCTAAACCGCTCGTTAACGCTTACCACTATTTTACCTCCTTTTCCTAAAGGTGTGTAAAAACAACTACATCATTTTTGGCGCCACTGCCGAGGAGGCGTGTTGTGTTTTGATTGACCTTTGTTGTTTTCTATACTATCCATAATAGTAATTGTATTAATAGCACTCTATTAATACGTATTATCGTTTTTCGGTTTTTGTGTGAATATTATTACTATATTGTATACGTAGAACAATAAATACACAAGTACTCCAAATACGTGAGCAATCACAACCTTGATTCGGGATTTCATCACTCGATCATTGTATTCGAATCTCAAACCAAAGAAAAAGGCAAAAATAGATAAATACTTTCGTGAAGCTTAATCTTGATAATACAAACTATAAGGTGGGTATAAGGCGGTTGTATTTCACAACCTAAAGGAAAAAGGCTCTTAAGTGCTTCGCGCCGCCTCGTTTCCTCCGCTTGCTTGTGCGTATTTGATTTTGAGAGTGAATCGAGGGTTTTGCCGCCCAAAGTATTACTACATATCATATATATTTTCTTGGTTTCATTTGATTAAACCCTCTTGAACGATTTGGTGTTCCACCATCGTTCTAAAGTCATCGAAGGCGTTCACTCCACGTGATCGTTTTCATTCCTTGAGGCCTTTTTAATCAAGAGATTTGATTAGTGAGGAGATTTGTGGACTCATTGTCTACTTAATATATTCACCAATTCCAAAAAAAGGTTAATACAATCAAAAACCACAAAAAAAAAATTGAAAAAACACAAAATACCAAAAAGAATCTTCTTTGCTCGCCTTCTCGTTGTACGTGACGTTTATGCAAACTCGCTCTAAAGCTAGACGTGCTCGTAAACGAAGAAACAAATCACTCACTCAATCTAGTGAGGAGTCTCCAAGTGAGGAACCTATTGTAGAACAAGAAGCTATCATGGCTAATCGTACTATGATGGAGTTGCTTCAAGCACCCACCGAGGGTTTTGGAGAGGCTATTGTGATTCCCGCCATCCTTGCGGAGAACTTTGAGATCAAGACGGGTTTAATGTCTATGCTTCAAGCAAACAAGTTTCGCGGTCACGAAAAAGACAACCCACATTATCACATTAGGCAATTTAATCGTCTCACCGCGACAAGCAAGTTTAAGGATGTACCACACGATGCCATTAGGATGATGTTGTTTCCTTACTCGTTAGATGGACCCGCCAAGATTTGGCTTGAGAAAGAACCGCCGAATTCGATTTTGACATGGGCCGATCTCGTGTCTAAATTTGTGAATCAATTTTTTCCACCATCTAAGACAACACATTTGAAAAACGAGATTTCACGTTTTACACAAAGACCAAATGAAAGTTTTTCAATGGCTTGGGAAAGGTTTAAAGAAATGTTACATGAATGTCCACACCATGACTTTTCCGAATTGCATCAAATTGACACTTTTTATAATGGGCTTAATGAACATGAACGAGATTATTTAAATGCCGCCGCGGGTGGTAATTTTTTGTGCAAAACGACCAATGAGGCTTTGAAAATCATAGAAAATAGGTCTAAGGTCTATAGCCCTCGTAACACACCGAGTGTTGCCAATTTGGGCTCGTCATCATCTCGTTCCATTAATGCCTTGCAAGATGAAGCAAATGAGGAGAATCGGTTTTTCGATAGGTTTTCGACTCTTATGTCTCATTGGAAAGCTCAAGAAGCTTCAAACACCGCTTCGGTTAAAGCGGTTGCTAAGAGTTGTATTTCATGTGGTGGAGCTCATGATTTTTCCGAGTGCATTACCGCGGATGGTAACACTTCGAATGCTTATGTAGCCACGGGAACTTATAACCAAATCGGTCAAGGTTCCCGCCAAAATCAAGCTCCACAAAATCAAAATGCTAATAACTATCGAAACAACAATCAAGGTGGAAATTACCAAGGAAATCAAAGGAATTATAACAAAGGTAATTACCAAAGTGGAAATGGGCAAATTTCAAACCAAAACCAAAACCGTGATTTTCAAACTCCTACTCAAGGTTTTCAAAATGCTCACACTAAAAATTTGCAAGGAGAATTTTTAGATTATGCTAAGGCTAATGATGCTAAGTTTGATAACATGCAACGTGAGATGATTAGCTTAAGATCCGAGTTGAAAAACGAGCTTAAAACCGAACTTGCTAATGAACTTAAAACTCATGCTAATAAAATGGAAGGAAATGTCACACGACTCCAACAAAATCAACAAAAAATGGAGCAAGGACAACATGAGATTAAGCAAGAGTTGTTAAAAGCGGATGCTAGGCAATCTAAGTTTGAAGACCGTATGGCTAAGATGTTTGAAGCTATCATGTGTAAGCCCTCTTCTTCGGGTGGTCTTCCTAGTGATACCATCGTGAACCCGAAAGGAGAATTGAAGGTTATTACTACTCGTAGTGGTAAAACTTTCAAAGAACCCATTTCTCGTCCAAGTACTTCTATGGAGAAGGAAAAAGAGAAAGAACCCGAGGTTGTGGTTGAAAAGGAGCCCATTACAAGCCCACGAAGTACCGCTCAAACCACACCTACGGTTGAACCAATACCCATAATGGAACCCGAGATTCCAAGGCCGATGCCTATGCCTAATTTGCCCCAACCCACACCACCTTTACCCTACCCTTCAAGACGAGACAAGGAAAAGGCACAAGAACGAAATAATTACCAATTTGAACTCTTTATGAAAATGTTTCGTGACTTGCATTTTAATATAAGTTTTGCCGACGCCTTAGTCATGATGCCTCGATTTGCCGCGAACTTCAAAAGTATGTTGAATAACAAAGAAAAATTGCAAAAATCGTCTAGTTGTTCTTCGGTTTTTCTAAGCCGCATACCTCAAAAAGTCGGTGATCCTGGAAAGTTTTTAATCCCATGTGCTATCCAAGACATGGAAGAATGCTACGCCTTGGCCGATCTTGGTGCTAGTATTAATTTGATGCCTCTTGAGATTTTTAAATCGCTCAATCTTCCAAATCTCACTCCTTCAAGAATGTCAATCGAAATGGCCGATCATTCTATGATTCTAGCTTGTGGAGTTGCCGAGGACGTCTTTGTGAAAGTTGGGAAATTCTATTATCCCGTGGACTTCATTGTTGTTGATATTCCCATCGATCCTAAAGTTCCGTTAATTTTAGGTCGATCTTTTTTGGATACCTCGAGAGCACTTATCGATGTGCATGCAAGAAAAATCACTCTTCGTTTCAATGAGGAAGAACTCGTCATTAATGCAACCCAAAACTCCACTCTTTCTCATGTTTATTCGATCACATCTTTGTACAATGTCAATCCCATCAAAAACATTTGTCAAAAGATTTCAAATAGAGTTTTAGGAGTTGATAAAAATGAAGTTCCGTCCCCTCCGCCGATGGAGGATAAGAGTGTTAAGCCTATGATTCCAATCTCGAGTGATTCTTCGGATGATGAATACGTTGATCCCGATGGGGAGGTTTTCTTTGTTGACAAAAGATTTGAAAACTTGCCACCACCTAAACCAAAAAGATTTCAAAATGTGAGAATTTTTAGTGTGACTAACATTGTTTTAGATACACCAAATATTTTTGACATAATTAAACCGGGTTTTCACAAGGAGAGTGTTAAAGATGAAAAAGGAAAAGATTTTGAATTTAATTTAAAAGATTTTTCTACAATTCTAACTCCGTCATCACCGCGCGTCTTGAGTACTACAAGCTCGTCTTCCCCTTTTGACGATGCTTTGTGTTGACTTAGTGTGGGGGAAGCCCCTTATGTTTCCTTTCCTTTATCCACCGAGGACGAGATATTTGATCCTGGAATTGCTTTTATAGGGAAATCTCGGTCTTCCACCGATGCAATAAATGGAAAATCTTTTCATTTGATTGGTGCGAGTCTACCTCGAGTAGCTCAATGTTATGTCTTACCCATTGTCCCACCCTTCTATTTCTTCTCTACTATTTTCTTCTATCCCATTGGGATTTGTGTTGGAGTTGTGTTGTATCGTCTTTCATCCGAAAACGAGGACGCTATCTTTGACCCCGGTATACGTTTATCGGATTTTTAAAGTACTCCACGTACTTTTGGGCCTTGTTTATCATGTAAGCCCCACCAAAAATTGACCACACCATGATTATCCCTAAATGATCACATTTATGGGGATTCGAGTCGAGCTTTTGACTCGGTTATCAAAAACAAGGTGCCTCGTGGGGGAGACCCATGCTTATCCATGTACATATTATTGCTTTCTAATTAGTGTAATGTGAGGGGATTTGTGCCCTTCCAACCTTTGTTCCGTGGTTGTTTGTGAATTGTGTCTTTTAGATTATCATCTTCACGATTGGAGCCTCTCGTGTTCGTTTCATGGGAGCACTTGATCGTTTGCCTTGGAGGCCTTTCCCAATATCCACATTATGATATATCCTTTTATGTCCTAACCTTAGGTTCTTAGCACACTTCATAAACGGCTATTAATTTATTGGTTACACCCTTTCCATGCTAGATTAGGCATTCGACTACGTCTCTAGTATGGGGGTGTTTGTACCCCTAGACTCGAAACATTGAGGACAATGTTTAACTTTAGTATGGGGGGGTGAATAGATACTTGCCTTGCCAAACCTTCACGCTTTCCAAAGTTTATCGTTTTATTTATCGTTTTTCTTGCAAAATAAGGCTAAAAATGGCCAAATTTTAAAATTGTTCTCATGTTTCATAAGTGTTTGAAGACACGAATATAGATTTTCCGATGGCGAGAATAAGAGTAATTTTTGACTCGACCGTGCGTGTTGAGCACTTAGCTTTGGTTCCTTAACTACACATTAGGCTAAGTCTCTTAAATGAGGACGAGAAATGATAGAGTTAATTATAAGTTACTATGCTAAACGTAGAGTACTCGTATTCTTTCAAAAACTCATGTGTTCTCGTTGTTTGCTTATTCTCCCTTCGCATGTAAATATTTTTTGCTTAATAAATATTGATTTAGCGGTTTAGTTTTGATTGTTGGGTTTCTAGTCTTTTCTAGTAGCTTCCGTGTAATTAAATTGGGAAGACATTAAGGTATCGCCAGCGTCACGGTTTTGAAGTATTGGCAACCCGAATAATCGAAAGCTTCACCTAATAATAAAGATTTCAAGTGCTCACCTAAATCTAGCAAACAATTTGAAGCCCCACAAGGCCTAAAATCTATGCAAAATTGAAAGTGAATCAAGCCTTAATCTTCGAAGCTTTAAAGATCCAAAATTCGCTTTAGCGTGAGGATATACGTCTTTGGCTAATAAAACCACCGATGAGGCGGATAATAAAAGGCAAGGCAAGACCGAAGTCATAATAAAAGCTTCATGGCGAAGTTGAATAAAAGATGGAGGTAAACCAAAGATAATAAGGTCCTTCCGTTAGGGGGCGTATAAAAGTCTTGGTAATAAGTCTCATGTTCAAAACCGTTATAAAACCGTGTCTATCGATTCTTCTTGTCAACTTAATTTTTTAACATCGTTGTCTATTTGGAGGGGTTATTGATTTGATGGTCTTAGTTACACCGTTAGGACTTTATTTTTAGACCTAAATCTCTATTATCGCATAAGTCAATGATGTATCCTCGTGATCATTAAGACAAAATAAAATATAAGAGATACAACTTAGGAGTAATGGGAGAATAAGTACGTGATTAGGGCATATGAGTAGTGTTAGCATTACTAACTTATAATGACAATGATCTCGTCGCACGCTTGGCATGGAATTAAAGTGAAAATCGAGGACGACGAAATTATTTCTAACGAAGCATTCACGTGTTCTTATTCTATGAACCTAAACGTCCCATTTTGCGATGAGAATCATACATTATGTCTATAACACAAGTAGTAGTAATTGTAGTATGTAGCTAGTTTATCTTTTCAATAAAGTGAATAAAATTGAATTTTGGAGATGCTTTGATACTTTATTCTAGCATTGCGTGAGGGCACGGTAATGGTTTAGTATGGGGGAGTGATGAGACTGCTTTTATACATGGTCTCATCGTCCAAAACGGCCTTAAATTGCATAAAATATCATAAAATATGCCAAATATATGCTCGTGTTTGTTACTTGTGTATTTTTAGGTACGAATATTGAGGAATTGGCAAAAGAACACAAGAATCAATCAAAAACGAACACGGGAAATGAAGTCGCACAATGAACCGGGCCCAAGTTTGGATTTTGCAAAAATACCCTTGAAGAATTGAAGATTGGCAAAATTAGTCCCTCATCTTTGAAGAACTTGACACATTTGACCCTCAAAATATCAAATGTACAAGTATGATCCTTTATGTTTGAAGATATTACAAGTTCAGCCCTTGGGAATCAAGAATATACATTAAATACCCCTTGGAAAAGTTTTTGGAAGAGTTTGTGCCACTTTTGACAAGTTGTCAAAAGTTGACAAGGCTAAATGGGCGCTGATGGGAATTAAATACAAAGTGAAAGAATGTTGAAACCTTGGGGACTCAAACTGCCAACTATCCAAACCTACCCACCCAACCAGGATGCGACACCTCAGCCCTACCCACCCACCAACCCATAACCCTTACCCAAACCCGTGACCCTACCCGTCCCTTACCCAAGTTTATTTAATAGACTGGGTCAAACCCCAGTCAACACCCCACCCCTTTCCCTCCATAACACTAATTTAAATAAATTAAACCCAAAAACAGATCTAACCTATCCCCTAATCCCCTTAAACCCTAATCACCCACCAGGTCCAATCTCACCCAAAACAAGGGGTTTTACCCTAAAACCTTCCAGAACACTAATCAACGTCCCTCTCAACCAAACCCACCTCACCCGACAAGCTCACATGCTTTGTGGACCCCTCCCCAGCCTTCCCCTGCAACGTCTCTCTCACCCAAAACCCCAAACCCGACAATTTCAACGTGGGAGATCCACTCCTTTGTCCCCAAGGTTCATCCAACGTCCAAGATTAACCAAGAAGAGCTGGCATCCAGTACAAGACTCACAAGATGCGTTTTTGACCCAAAAATCAGTCAAAGACTTCAAGGGCATTCCTGGAAATCCAATGTTTAGGGTTTTATCATCTAGATAGTTCTATTGTTAGTATAAATAGGGGATGAGCCTGTTCATACCCCCTTGTTCAAGTTTTTTAGCCAAAACCTTGTAATTCCTTTTTTAAGAAATAAAGTTTGGTATTTGTAAAAAAACAAGTGTAATTCCTTTTATGTTTTTGAAAAGTTGTGTGTTGTGTTAAGGCTAATTGACTGAGTTCCATTTACTTTGTGAAAGTTTTGAGTAATTCAAGTTTTCAAAAGGTTTTAAAAGACTTTTAATTTCACAAAATTAGCAACCAGAAAAGTGAAAGTGGATTTGGATTGTTGTTTTGTGAATTAAAAGTGTTTTTAAATCATGTGTGTTGAGTTTTAAAAAGGTTTTGTGAAAGTTTTTAAGAAAGAAAAGAGGAAACAGTATATATACATATATTGCTTGTTTTTTTTGTTTTTCTTCTTAACAGGTTTTAAGAGAGTTGATTTGTTGATTGAGTTCTGCACCAACCCGAGTTGGTAGGAGGTGGTTATGCACCACAATGAACCTTGGATGTAAGGTTCATTGGTAAGACTTCTCTTTCATTTTTTTTGAAATTTTCAGAAAAAGTGTATGCTTATGTGAGATTTTGTGAAAAGTGTTATTTGCTGGTTTAAGTTGTTTGAATTAAGTTCTCTTGTGTTTGTATGCATGTTAGATGATCATAGGATCAATTTGAGTAAGTTTTGTAAGCTTTTGATTTGGAAAATTTGGTTTCTAAATTTTTAAGGGGTGTTTGGATTTAAGTTTTATAGGGAAAGTTTGCTAGATTGTGTAGTATTGAAGCTGTTAGAAGTAATCAGTAGGTGCTAGTAGATTGTGTGATAGCTTGGTTTTGAATTTGGGAAGGTTTTGAACAAGGTTGTTGGTTAAAAAAGAAAAAAATAGCTCATATTCAGAAATCTGCCATGTGTGATTGTTTTTGGTGAATCATGAGCTTGAAGCTTGATATGTGTTAGATCATAGGAAGATTAAGGACTTGTGATTGCCTGAGAATTGGTTTTTGTGATTGTGTGCTTCATTTGAGCCTTTAAAACTTAAAAGTGTGCAAGATATAAGCATCAAAGGCCACCAGACCCTCAAAAGACCTCAGAAACTTGATATGCCTTTGTGTGCTTTGAGTATTTGATTGAGTGAGCTTATTTGTTGATTTCTGCTTATTATTGACTCCCTACACTCTAAAGAGTGTAGGGGTGCCTTGTTTATCCAAAAACATCCACAAGAAAAGCAAAAACCAAGCTCCTCTTGGTTTCAAAACTTTACAAGTGAACACATACTTGTTCATCAGAAACAAGAGCCAACCTGGGCACGTTTTGCTCATTTTCCAGGCTTGATCTTGACTAATTTAGTTTGTTTTTGTGATTTTGTGTGTTAATAAGTTACTGGAATTAAGTTTTAAAAAGAAAAAAAAAAGAAAAGTTTTGCAAAAACGTCACCTGCACTGGACTCGAACCCTTGACCTGCAGCTCAGGAGTAAAGGGCCTTACCAATGATCTAGATGCGTTTTTCTGTTAACCTTTCAATTCAATAAGTATTTAAGGACAAATTGGTTTTAGCTTGTTTAAATAAGCCGTTGGCTTTTTAGCTTATTCTGGCTTATTTATTAAGCACTTTTGCTTCTTTCCATTTTTCCTAGGATATTTAATAGTTTTAGGACTTTTCTGTTTAAAAATTTTATTTTTCCTTTTATTTAATTAATTTTTAGGATTATTTCTATTTTTAAATTTAGAAAGTCATTTAAAAATATTAAACAGTAGTTTTAAATTTAGAAAAAATAGTTTTTAGGTTTTTATTTGTATTTTTGAGGTTTACAAATCATAAAGTTTTCAAAAACTTTAATTTTTAATTTTATTTGATTTTAGGTTTTTTTAGCAACTTTAAAATTCAATATAAAATTATATAATAGGTTTCAGGAAATTTGGTTTGCATTTTTGTTCTAGTTAGAATATTTAGGATTTTTGAGAATTTTTTAGAATTTATTTGAGAACTTTTTATTTTTTTGAATATTTTAATATTATTTTAATCATAAAAAGTCAAAGTTTTATTTTTATTTCTTTTTCATTTTTCCTAGGTTCTTTATCATTAATTAGGACTTTTCCAATTTGTAGAATAATTTTTAGGCTTTTCAATTAATTTTTAGAATTAATTTAAGATTTAATAGATTTTAATAGTTTTTAGGAGTTTAAAAATAGTTTAAATTGGTTTTAAAATTTTTAAAAATAGTTTTTAGCTCAATTAGGTCATTTTTGAGGTTTACAAACTATTAAATCTTGTTTAGGGCTTTTTAATATTTAAAAGTGATTTTTAGGGCTTTAATTAGCATTAAAAGTCATTATTAAATTAATTAAAAGGTTTTGGCAAGTTTGGATTTTTTGTAAACTCTTAGAATTTTATTGTGGATCTTTAGTAATTTTTAGGAATTTTTAGATTAAAATTTTAAATTTTGCACTTTTTACGTTTTACGTCGTAACTTTCTAGTAGTGTTTTCGCCTTATTTTTCTATTTTTTTCGTCTTCGTCATTTTCTCTTCTTTTCTTCTCATTAATAATCAAAAACATAATCAATCATTCATTACACAACACACGTGCCTCCTCGAGAGAACGATCCCCATCTAGGGTCATAACTTGTGGTTTTCCTAAACCGCTCGTTAACGCTTACCACTATTTTACCTCCTTTTCCTAAAGGTGTGTAAAAACAACTACATCATTCACTCATCACGTGCTTTGGAGCTTATGGAGGAGGCCTTTGTATCCGGTTCACTTTGTTACTATTGTGATTTTACATAAGCACATTGTGCTTTAAAAATAAATTCACTATAGTTGATCTTTCCTTAACTTGGGTTAAACAAAGTCTATTCATTTTCATAAGCGTAGGGGAAGTTTTATACTTCCATGCTCTTAAACATTGAGGACAATGTTTAGCTTAAGTGTAGGGGGGGTCTTCTATCGAAGTGACCTTACCTAGACCTTGTCATTGACCTTCATGATAACTTGGAAATTAATTTTTTAAACATTTTTCAAATTTTTGATCTACTTTGGCCACCAAAAATATGCATTCATAATTTTTGCATTCATCATTTTTCATTTGCATAACACATTTGCATTGTATATATTTCTTCTTTTATTTTTCATCAAAAATATGATAAAAATGAAAAAAATATAATAAGAACATGGTTTAACGAATTTAGACTTCTTTTACATATTAGGCCCGCCATGGATATTTTGACTCAACCCGGGTTTGCTTATCTAAGCTTACTCTAGCTAGTATCCTTAACCATGTAGTCCTTCATTGGTCTATAAGGCTAAGCATCCACTAGTCTCATTATTTGAGATTTTAAATTTGTGGAGAATGGGAAATGATAGAGTTGAAGCAAGTATAAAAGGGCTAGACAAACTTCATGATAATTACTTGTGGCTAAACCCTTCTCTTCTTTATCTCTATTTTATTCGCATGTATATATGTTAATAAATAATCAAGAATGGTTTTAATCGGTTTGTAATCTCTTATGCATTTTTGTCTAATCATTCATGGTTGATATAAGTACGTCTTAAGATTATAAGTTAGAACGTTTTATGTGTACTAGACTTATGTCATGCGTAATATTTAGCGGGTGTTTTTCCTTTTAATCTTTTCAACTTTCTTTGTGAGGAATAAAGAAAAATAAGAGCGTCTTATAGAAAAAATGAGTGGCTAGAAAAAAAAGAAAAGAAAAAAAAAAGAAAAAGAAAAAAAATAATTATACAAGACTCCCAAGAGGGGCAGTGATGTGTTAATTATAGTAACTATTAGATTCCAATATTACCTTGACGGGTTGCGGGGATTTAATAGTTGCTCCAATCCAATATTTCCTTGACGGGTTGCGGGATTGAAGATCCAAAGTCTCAAAAAGGTGGAGGATGTAAATTATTGTGTGAGTTTTATTTTTCTTTCCTTAGCGAGTGTGTAGCTAATTATTAATGCATGACATAAGGATTTACACATAAGGCGAATGACTTATTACTCTTGAAACGGACTTATATTAATTGTGAGCGGTTTTTCAAGTAATGGATGAGAAGATTACTAATAAGTGTGAAAACACTTATCCTTTTATCACTTATTTCCAATAATAACATGACCAAAACGTGTATTTTATGTCGTAAAAGTCAGAATTATGCGTGGTTTGTGTTTTTATTGTGTTTAGGACCAAAAGATGTAAAAGGAAGAAAACAAAGGCTTTCACAGGCTTTTATCGAAGAAAACGGGAAAAGACGAAGTCAAGAGATCAAGAGTGCTTAAAGAACGGATGTCCAAGACCTATTCTGAAGATTTATCAAAGAAAAAGTCTAAAGACGGAAGTTTAATGAAGTCGAAGAACTCGAGTATAAATTAAAGAAGAAAATTATTAAGACAAGTTCAAATCCCGAGACGACGTCGAGAAAAGACAAAGAATTAAATAGAGTCGAGAAGAAAATAAAGAAGGAAGCACACCACACATGCACTTCCCACTTAGCCTATAAATACCCTCCTAATCACATTAGGAGGGTGGTTAGCTAGTTGCACTTTTAATTTTTCCTTTCTAGTTTTTAGAGAGAGAAAGTTCCAAACTTTCTCTCACTAAGTTTTTCATCTTTTCTTTCCTTTAATCTTTCAAGTTTAAGCTTTTTGTATTTATATTTCATTAATCAAGTTTAAGTTTAAGCTTTTGTTCTTTAATCTCCTTCTACATTTCTTGATTTTGCTTAATCTTTGATCCGAAACTCAATATTTGATCCGATTAGTTCTTAATGCGTGATTGGTTTTGATGTTTTAGTCAAGAAAAAGTTAATCTTTTACCCATTCATAAGCTTTCATACGTTTAGGGTATAAGCTCTTTTAGCTTATTGGCTTATTTCATGTTTTAGCTTATTGGTTTTCGGATTTCTTAATAAGTTTAATCTTTTTAAAAGTTTCTTTTATAAAGTTTATCATTTTTCTTGTTTTGAAAGTTGTTGAATTCAAGCTTATTAAGTTGTTTAAGATTTGGTCGAGAGAGCTTATTGATAGTGCTTTTTGAATCTTGGCTTATTTTCAATCTCGGATTACTCTTGTGCTCATCGCAATATTGGGGATTTCAACATTCCGACGGATAGCTTGTTTAGATCGCAATAACCCATTGAGGGGTTTACTTTGCGACAACTTGGTCTTTTTACCTTATTCCGATCTGGGATTGCGATCGCTCATTGCGATCGCATATTCCGACGAGGCTTAAGGTCCTTTTAAGTCGAAACGCTGCCCAAATTTTGTTAACTTCATTCCGATCTGGACTTTCCGATCTAGGACTTTCCGACAGGCATCATTGCGATAGTTTTGACTTTGTTATTCCGATGGGTATTCAGATGAACATTCCGATGGACTTTCACCTTTATTATTCCGATAGATTAGCATTTAATTATTCCGATGGTTTTAATTTTGGTGCATTCCGATAGAAAGAATTTGTTACATTCCGATAGTTTGAGCTTTTAAGTTTTACAAAGTTTTAAGTTCTAAAATTACTTGTTAAGTTTTTAGTCAATTTCACTTTACTCAAAGACAATTATTTGCCTTTATTTTAAAAATAGATAATCAAACCAAACCATTCTCTTGTTCACCAAAAGACAATTGAGTCGCACTCTTAACCGGTAATCAATTCGAAGAGATCGGACGATAATATTTCATACGAGCTTAAAAGCTTTGTATTAAATGGCACCGCTGCCGGCTCTTTTCGTTAAGATTAACGGTTTCTAGTGAGAGACGCATTGAATTTTGGGGATCCGTTCTTTTAGGAACGTTATTTTCCTTGCTAAAGATTTTCAAAAATCCATAAAAATTTAAAAACTTTTCAAAAATACAAAAACATTGAATAATCATAAAAAGCATTTCTTTTCCAAAGGTTTTGCACCAAAAAGATTATACAGATATTCTCTCTGTATATTTTTCTTCTGTAGGTGTATGCGTACTAGATCTTCAAATTATTATGAGCCTGAGACTCGTGAAGATTTAGATATGGCTGGTGTTTAACAACAATAATAACCCACCTCTACCCAATTTGAATAACAATAACAACAACCACAATGCTCCCCTACCCGATTTACGAACAATGGAGGAATTGTGTCAAACTACCATTAACGGACGCGGAGGACCGATTGCGCCGATGCAAATTACGGCCCAGGAGTTTTCGTTGAAGCATCACATGATCCAACAAGTGCAAACTAATCCATTTTGCGGATTGCCAGATGATGATGCCAACAAGCACCTCGACAAATTCATTACCATTACTCAAAGCATGAAGATGTCCGGTGTTTCTATGGATGTACTTCGCCTTCAACTATTTCCCCACACGCTTTCTCACCATGCCGAAAATGGTTTGACCGTCCCCCAAAGAATTCTATTCATACTTGGGACGACATGACTCAACGATTTTTGTCGCGCTACTTTCCACCATCCATGGTCACGAGCCTTCGTAACCAAATTAGTGGATTCATGCAAGACAATGATGAATCACTCTTTGATGCTTGGGAACGCTACAATGATTTGATCGACCGTTGTCCAAATCATAACATGCTCCCCGTCACTCCCATTGATACTTTGTACAATGGTCTCACTTTTCGTGATCGTGACACGATCAACGCCGCCGCCGGTGGTACTTTTATGAAAAGGAGACCAGAGGAGTGTAGAGAGTTGATTGAAAATATGACTACTCACCACAAGAATTGGGATTCATCCGCATCCTCAAGATCTAATCCGAGAGTCAATGTTTCATCTACTTCTTCCACCACCGACATGTCCGCCATGGAAAGTGCCATTATCGAAATGAGCAAAAATATGCAAATTTTGGCTACTAATCATACTCAACAAGCTAAAGCCGTCGCTATTTCTTGTGAAACGTGCGGTGGTCCTCATTCTTACAATGATTGTTCTTCTACTCAAGGCAATTTTTGTGGAACCGCTAACGCGGCATACGGTACCTATCCCACGGGAGGCTATCAAGCTCGTCCTCAAGGAGACCGTAACCTGCTAAGTTATCGTTCAAACAACTATCTTTCACCACCCGGTTTTACTCCTCAACACCAAAACCAACAACAAAGCTATAACCGAAATAACCAAACCCAACCTCGTGCTAACAATCAATATCAATCCAAAAGAAACCCATATCCACATCAAGGAAATTCTCAAGCTTACCAAGCTCCACCTCTCAATCAACCAACGCCGTTGAATCAAGACATCGAGACGTTCTTGAGGACTAATAGAGAGATGGTGACGAATCTTCAGAGTCAATTCATCAACTTGAAGGGAGACATGGCGAAACAAGGGAGTGATATTCGAGCCGAGCTAAGGAAAGACATGGCGAAACAAAGCAATGATATTCGCGCAGACATGAGAGACTCTTTCAGCACTCAAGCGGATAATATACGTGATATGATCGGTTCGCTTTTCCAAGGTAATCAACCCTCCTCTTCGGGTACTCTTCCGAGTAACACCGTTGCTAATCCACGAGGGGAGATGAAAGCAATCACCACTCGTAGTGGAAAAGGTTATACGGAACCCGAGCTTCCTACACCTCCACCCGTGATTGTGAACAAGGAAAAAGAACAACTTTCTTCACCTCCTTTACCTTCTTACCCCATTCCCCCACCACCCGCGGTTGTGAGTGATCCTACTCCCCTAAATGCTTCCTGTTCATCTGATATACCTTATCCTTCAATGTTGAGGAAAGAGAAGCAAAAGAGCAAGGATGATATTCAAGTTTCAAACTTTCTTAAAAAGTTTAAACAATTGAATTTTAATATTTCCTTTGCCGAGGCTCTCGCTCACATGCCTAAATATGCGAAGATGTTTAAAGATCTTCTTAGTGACAAGGAAAAGCTTCTTGATATTTCTAATACACAACTTAACGAGAATTGCTCTGCGGTTCTCTTAAGGAAATTGCCCACCAAACTTGGTGATCCGGGTCGTTTCTTGATTCCTTGCAACTTCCCTGGGGTAGAGAATTGTATGACCCTAGTCGATCTAGGTGCTAGTATAAACTTAATGCCTTTAAGCGTTTGGAAACAATTGTCTCTACCCGAGCTAGTCCCCACACGAATGACTTTGGAATTAGCTAACCGTACGGTTGCTTATCTAGTGGGGATAGCCGAAGATGTCTTCGTTGGTGTCGACAAATTCACCTTTCCGGCGGATTTTGTTGTCGTTGACTACGAGATGGACCCCCGTGTTCCATTAATCGTTGGACGTCCATTCCTGAGGACCGGTCGCACTCTCATTGATGTAGCCGCTGGTATTAATCATGAGAGTTTGTGACGATATAATCGTCTTCAACATGGGTAAGCTTTCTAAGCAACCTTCTGAAAACGAGAGTGTTAATTTCATTGACGTTCTTGATGAGGCTTGTGAAGAACATTTCAAAGACGCTTGTAAAAGTGGTTCTTCTTCTCTTCCCATTGTTGAGACCGTTGCCTCTATTGCTCCATCACTAACTCCATTTGGAGAAAGTGATTTCATCTTGAAAGAATTTGAAGCAACTTTGGGAGATGTGGACTTAAAATATGACGATTCTCCCTCCAATTGGGATGAAGACATTCGTACCATTGAGAAACTTCTCAATGAGGACCATATTTCTCCACCATCTCCTAAGGATATCTCTATCGATGAACCGAATTTGACTACGTTTTCCTTGAAGACAACAAGAAGTCACCCGTCATCATCGCTAAGGAATTGAAAGAGGAAGAAAAATACCGACTTATCGCCGTGCTGAAGAATCACAAGAAAGCGATTGCTTGGAAAATCTCCGATATTCGTGGAATTGATCCTCACTTTTGCACACATAAAATTCTCATGGAGGACGACTTTAAACCCACTATTCAAAGCCAAAGAACGGTGAATCCTAAGATCCATGACGTAATCAGAAAAAAGGTTATCAAACTTCTTGATGCGAGAATGATCTATCCTATCTCGAATTCACCATGGGTTAGTCCCGTCCATTGTGTGCCTAAGAAAGGCGGAATCACCGTTGTGCCCAATGAAAACAACGAGTTGATTCCTACTCGTCTCGTTACAGGGTGGAGAGTTTGTATAGACTATCGCAAACTCAATGATGCTACGAGAAAGGATCATTTTCCCCTTCCTTTCATAGACCAAATGCTTGAACGTCTAGCGGTTAATGACTATTACTGCTTTTTAGACGGTTTCTCCGGGTATTTTCAAATTCCCATCGATCCCAAAGACCATGAGAAAACCACATTCACTTGTCCTTACGGAACATTTCCTTATAAAAGAATGCCTTTCGGCTTATGCAATGCTCCTGGGACATTACAAAGGTTTATGATGGCTATCTTCCATGACATGGTTGAAGAAACTATGGAAGTCTTCATGGATGATTTCTCGGTTTATGGTGATTCTTTCTCTCATTGCCTTGCCAATTTGGAACGCATGCTTAAGCGGTGTGAAGACACTCGCCTTGTTCTAAATTGGGAAAATGCAATTTCATGGTAAAAGAAGGCATTGTGCTTGGACATAAAATCTCAAAATCCGGTCTTGAAGTTGACCGTACTAAAGTAGATGTCATAGCCAAATTACCTCCACCTTCAACTGTGAAGGGTGTGAGAAGTTTCCTTGGTCATGCGGGCTTCTATCGTCAATTCATCCAAGATATTTCTAAAATCGCTCGCCCGATGACCCACCTCTTGGAAAAAGATATTCCTTTCATCTTTTCCAAAGAGTGTCTTGAATCCTTCAATCTTCTTAAGGATAAGCTAACTAAGGCACCAGTCTTGGTTACCCCTAATTGGGAGCTACCTTTTGAATTGATGTGCGATGCTAGCGACTTTGCTATTGTAGCGGTTTTGGGCCAAAGAGTGAACAAACACTTCTAACCAATTCATTATGCTAGCAATACAATGACGGGGGCTCAATTTCATTATACCACTACTGAAAAAGAGCTTTTAGCTGTAGTGTATGCTTTTGAGAAGTTCCTCCCCTATCTTGTCCTTTACACCACAATTATCTATACCGACCATTCCGCGTTGAAGTACTTGTTGACTAAGCAAGATTCTAAGCCAAGACTTCTTCGTTGGGTTTTGCTCCTACAAGAATTCAACATTGAAATTCGTGACAAAAAAGGAGCCGAAAACCAAGCAGCGGATCATCTGAGTAGACTTGAGGATCCGTATCAAGGGGATCATCCAAATCAAGAGATCAATGACTCTTTTCCCCTTGAGACCTTAATGTCTATTCACTCCAATCTTGATGACACCCCGTAGTTTGCAGACATTGCAAACTACTTAGCGGGTGGTATTCTCATCAAAGGGTTAACCTCCCAACAAAAGAAGAAGTTCTTTAAAGATGTTAAGAATTACTTCTGGGATGACCCTTATCTCTTCAAACAATGCGCTGATCTGATCATTCGTCGATGTGTTGATGGACCGGCAGCTTTACAAATCCTTGATGCTTGCCATAAAGGACCCATCGGTGGTCACTTTGGTCCCAACTACACCGCTAAGAAAGTGTTTGACTCTGGATTCTATTGGCCTACCGTTTATCGTGACGCTCACAAAATGGTTAAGCATTGTGATGCTTGCCAACGACAAGGCAAGATCACACATAAAGATGAGATGCCTCAAAATTTTATACAAGAATGTGAAATCTTTGACGTATGTGGCATCGACTTTATGGGGACATTTCCATCATCCAAAGGGAACAAGTACATCCTCGTAGCCGTTGACTACGTTTCTAAATGGGTTGAAGCTAAGGCTCTCCCAACGAACGATGCGAGGGTGGTTGTGAACTTTTTGAAGCAACTGTTTGCTCGATTCGGTGTTCCTCGTACTATAATCAGTGACCGCAAGACTCATTTTCGCAATGATCAATTTGCAAGAGTTATGGCTAAGTATGGTGTCAATCACCGTCTTTCCACCGCCTATCATACCCAGACCAATGGACAAGCCGAGATTTCCACCCGTGGATTGAAGCGAATACTAGAACGTATTGTGGGAGACCATCGTGCCGCGTGGGCCGATAAGTTAGATGATGCTTTGTGGGCTTTCCGTACCGCATATAAGACCCCGATTGGTTGTACACCTTATCGTCTTGTGTACGGGAAAGCATGCCACCTCCCTATCGAGCTGGAACATAAGGCATACTGGGCCTTGAAGTGGGCTAACTTCGACATCAACAAAGCCGGTGATCATCGGAAGATTCAACTCAACGAGCTAAATGAACTGAGGAATGAAGCTTACGAGAACTCATTGATCTACAAGGAGAAGACCAAGATCATCCACGATGCTAGAATTAAGAACCGAGAGTTCCACGTTGGTGATCAAGTCTTACTTTTTAACTCTCGGTTGAAGATCTTCTCGGGAAAGTTGAAGAGCCGCTGGTCTGGTCCATTCACCATCACCAAAGTCTTTCCATATGGCACCATTGAGCTTTCTCAGCCAAATGGGCCTAATTTTAAGGTGAATGGCCAGCGTTTGAAGCTGTACTTTGGTGAGGACATCTCTCATGAGATGATTCCATCCCTCACCACATTTCCCATGAACTAGTTTTGGGTCGAGTCAGGCTTGTGAATCAATGAACAAAAACAAGCGCTTCTCGGGAGGCAACCCGTGATCTATCATTTACCGCTTTCATAATAAGTGTAGGGGGAGCCCCGTATGTGTTGTTGTCTTGTTTCTTATTTTCTGCAGGGATTCAAGATTCAAAGAGCACCTCGATGACTTTTGACGAACCGTGCTCCCGTGTTCCCATCTTCCTAGTTCTATCCTAAACTATCGTGATTCATTATTTCATATCTTATATGTTCACATTGAAATCACTCTAGTTGTCCTTTCCTTAGCAAGACTTAAACAAAGTGCACAATGTCATAACTGTAGGGGAGTTTACTCCCACATGCTTAAACATTGAGGACAATGTTTATATCAAGTGTAGGGGGGACTTCTATTGAAGTAAGTGGTCTTTTCCATGAATCTGCCCTCATTTTAACCGGAAAACTTGATTTTTCGACATTTTTCAAAATTTTTAATCTATTTTGGCCTAGTTGTATTTTGCTTTGTTATGGTTATTTTCTTTCCTTGCTAAAATAAAGTTCAATAAAGTGGTTTTAATTTTCAAAAGTCGTGAATATTTTGACTAAAACCGAGTTTACTTATCTAAGTTTACTCTAGCTAGTATCCTTAACGTGTTTAAGTCAAGTTTTGCTAGGCTTTTATATTGGGAGCTTTAAAACGCGAAAGTCTTAACTCTTACGGGTTAAGAACAAGAACTTTTCGCAAGTTCCTATAATTGATCCTAGAGAGTCGTTTATCAAGGGAACTTTAAAATGCGAATTCTAAACTTGAAAAAGTCTAAGAGTTTGCAAGATCCTATAGATGACTCGAAAACCCAAAACTTAGATTTAATTGGCTAAGCATCCACGAGTCTCATTCCTTGAGAATTTAAATTGTGGAGAACGAGAGATGATAGAGTCAATTATAAGTTTAGTATTCTTTCGTGAATTTATGTGAGTTAATTATGAGCCTATTCTCCCATCGCTTGTTAATAAATTTATCTACAATAAATAAGGTTGTACGATTTGAAAAGTTACTTAGCTTCTAGCCCAAGATCGTTTAAAAGTTGCTCGGTATTAATTAGAGTTCATAGCCAAGGCATAACTTATTGAAGCGGGATGCGAAGATTGGCGAGTCCGAAAAGGCCCTAACAAGGCATGAGGGCTACATTTTGTTGCTAAAGATCCAAAAGTGATGTGAAGAATCATTGATCGAAAATCAATATGAAGGATCGAGACACACGACGAAAAGAAAATACTCCCCAAAAGATCATGGAGAAGTCTATCCGAAAAGACCCTAACAAGGTATGAGGATAAATAGATCCAAGTCCTAAAAGGAGGCGGATCGTTGTATATCAAAGTCCAAAATAAAGATTGGAGAAAAATGAAGAAGTCGTGGTCCAAATATGAAGAATCTCTCAAAAAGTCAAAGAGAAGGAATCCCTATTATGAAGAGAAGACCATAATTTCAAGAACGTCTCTCAAGATTTGAAGTATGAAGTCGCTGCCAAATATCGGTCCGAGAAAGGTCTCAAATCGTGAAGCGAGTTATGCCAAGATATGAACTTTAAGAGGTCCCGAGAAGCAGTTTTAAAAGATTTTGTCCTTTAGCTAACTATTGATTAAATCGTTCACTTTATTTTCGGCCTAAATAACTATCGAAATAAGTCAAACAATGCATCCTCGTGATCATTCAAGACAAAAATAAAATATAAGAGATTCACCTAGGAATAAGGGAGTCTAAGTGAATAATTGGCCCACATGAATTCTTGTTAGTTTGCTAACTTATAATAACAATGATCTCGTTTTTAAGCTTGGTATAGGGAACATGAAACTTGAGGATGATAAACGTTCATGGCAGCCAAAACCCAATGTAAGTCTTTGATTTCTTTACTTGTTTTATCTTTTTATTTTCCCTAAATGTTTAGTATTTAATAAAGGCTAAGGTGGGTTATTTATGATGGAAAATGTAAACCGTGCTTTAAAATAAATACATTCCATGAGGGCATTGCAATGGTCAAGTGTAGGGGATTTAATAAGTGTGAAAACACTTATCCTTTTACCACTTATTTCCAATAATAACATGACCAAAACGTGTATTTTATGTCGTAAAAGTCGGAATTATGCGTGGTTTGTGTTTTTATTGTGTTTTAGGACCAAAAGATGTAAAAGGAAGAAAACACGTGCTTTCACGGGCTTTTATCGAAGAAAACGGGAAAAGACGAAGTCAACAGATCAAGAGTGCTTAAAGAACGGATGTCCAAGACCTATTCTGAAGATTTATCGAAGAAAAAGACTAAAGACAGAAGTTTAATAAAGTCGAAGAACTCAAGACTAAATTAAAGAAGAAAATTATTAAGACAAGTTCAAATCCCGAGACGACGTCGAGAAAAGACAAAGAATTAAATCGAGTCGAGAAGAAAAGAAAGAAGGAAGACACCACACATGCACTTCCCACTTAGCCTATAAATACCCTCCTAATCACATTAGGAGGGTGGTTAGCTAGTTGCACTTTTAATTTTTTCTTTCTAGTTTTTAGAGAGAGAAAGTTCCAAACTTTCTCTCACTAAGTTTTTCATCTTTTCTTTCCTTTAATCTTTCAAGTTTAAGCTTTTTGTATTTCAGTTTCATTAATCAAGTTAAAGTTTAAGCTTTTGTTCTTTAATCTCCTTCTACATTTCTTGATTTTGCTTAATCTTTGATCCGAAACTCAATATTTGATCCGATTAGTTCTTAATGCGTGATTGGTTTTGATGTTTTAGTCAAGAAAAAGTTAATCTTTTACCCATTCATAAGCTTTCATACGTTTAGGCTATAAGCTCTTTTAGCTTATTGGCTTATTTCATGTTTTAGCTTATTGGTTTTCGGACTTCTTAATAAGTTTAATCTTTTTAAAAGTTTCTTTTATAAAGTTTATCATTTTTCATGTTTTGAAAGTTGTCGAATTCAAGCTTATTAAGTTGTTTAAGATTTGGTCGAGAGAGCTTATTGATAGTGCATTTTGAATCTTGGCTTATTTTTAATTTCGGATTACTCTTGTGCTCATCGCAATATTGGGGATTTCAACATTCCGACGGATAGCTTGTTTAGATCGCAATAACCCATTGAGGGTTTTACTATGCGACAGCTTGGTCTTTTTACCTTATTCCGATCTGGGATTGCGATTGCTCATTGCGATTGCATATTCCAACGGGGCTTAAGGTCTTTTTAAGTCGAAACGCTGCCCAAATTTTGTTAACTACATTCCGATCTGGACTTTCCGATCTAGGACATTCCGACAGGCATCATTGCGATAGTTTTGACTTCGTTATTACGATGGGTATTCAGATGAACATTCCGATGGACTTTCACCTTTATTATTCTGATAGATTAGCATTTAATTATTCCGATGGTTTTAATTTTGGTGCATTCCGATAGAAAGAATTTGTTACATTCCGATAGTTTGAGCTTTTAAGTTTTACAATGTTTTAAGTTCTAAAATTACTTGTTAAGTTTTTAGTCAATTTCACTTTACTCAACGACAATTATTTGCCTTTAGTTTAAAAATAGATAATCAAACCAAACCATTCTCTTGTTCACCAAAAGACAATTGAGTCGCACTCTTAACCGGTAATCAATTCGAAGAGATCGGACGATAATATTTCATACGAGCTTAAAAGCTTTGTATTAATTACTTAGGATTAAAACCGTGCTTCCTTATTTTGAGATTTTACATTTCTTATATTTCACGCTTCAAATAATGACAAATTTGCCTTCAAGCAATTTGCTCAAATAATAACCGGTTCCACATTTAATTATCATGAATAAGTTGATTCAATTTTTACTTGTGAATAAAATGATCCCATTTTTAAGCTTGGTATGGGAAAAGTGAAACTTGAGGGTGATAAGTATCCATGGTACCAAAGCCCTAATTTTAGTCATTGAGTTCTTTATGAGTTTTTCCATCAAAGCCATTTCAAGAAAAATCCAAAAAGATATAAATAGAATTGTTTCTTTTGCATTACATTGTAAAAAATCAAAATCATGCATCATATAGAGTAGCATAGTGTAATAGCATTCCATATTGGCCAAGGTGGGTTAATTATGAGGAAAAAGTAAATTTGTGCTTTAAAATATAGCATTGCATGAGGTCATGGCAATGTTCAAGTCTAGGGGATTTGATATGAGCAAAAACTCATATCAATTAATCAACAAATCACCCTAAAACACATGGAAAATACCTAATTTTTGTGCTATAAAGCGGAATAATGTGGTATGTTTTGTGTTTGTGTTTAAATAAGTAAGATGGATACATTTTCAAGCAAACAAGAAGAATTCAAGTTTATTTGTGATGAAAAAGACAAAGAGGGATCAAAGATGACAAGAATTTGAAGATGAAGGACCTATCTTGACAACATTCCAAAGTTGAGTGACTCAAAGTGCAAATTGGTCAAAGTCAAGATCCAAGTCAAACATGGTCCACTCCAAAGTCAAACAAGTCAAAGGGTCAAATTAGACAAGTATGCAAATGGAAGGACCAAAATGTCATTGGAATGAAGATTCTAGCTCATTTGGACATTCTGCCAAAGTTTAGGGGCTTAACTTGCCAAAACTACACCAAAAATGGACATGATCAGTGTGAATGGGCTATTACCCAATCACAACTCAAAGAAAATTAAACATGGATCGCCAGCTAGCATTGCCACATCACCAACTCATTAAATGAGCCGTATCTCCACAGTGCAACCACTAACTCATTTATTGACCAATAAGAAGCTGACACCCCATAATCACTTTATCCATTTTTGGATATCAATCAGTGTGTTCAATTATCAACCAACCAAAGACTGCCACGTGGCATCTTCTTCAACAAACGAACCAGATTCAATCTCAAGTTATACTGTATTTCAAGAAAAGATTTATACATGAAAGATGCTCATTTTTAAGAGAGTAACACAATGGAAGCACTCAATTAAGTTGTAACTCAAAGAATCAAAATCCCCCAATTCGTGATGAATACAAGAATCTGCAATTGAGCAAATCATGACACCTGGCAGCCTACTATTGGATGGAACATGTCACCGACCCCAACTCATTCTCATTTCTCCTCTATAAATAGGCATAGAACCTCTCATTTGTTGTATGTAGAAAAGTGTGAAATTCACACACACTTTCATTTTCTTCCTTCAATCTTGTTAGTTACCAGTTAGTATAACGACCTCAAGAGCTTGACAACCTCTTGAGTTTGTTATTAGTTAGTTGTAACTACTTTACCTACCCTTGTAACAAACTTTCATTTCAAATTAAATAAAATCACTCAATTCCTTCAATCTTCTTACAATTCCCTACATTACTGTTGATTGCTGTTGTTGTTATAAGTTTCTTATGATCACACTTGATCATAAGAAGCTTTGTGAAGAATTGAAGCTGTTTTTGATCGTTCCAGTTGCTGAGTTGATTTTTGTAGCAGATTTTGGTAGAATTGATCAGAATGTTGATGGTCGATGATTGATTGTGTGATTATAGTGCTAAGGTGGTGGTTTAGCACTATTTAGGAGGCTCAGCGCCTACCTACTCCATCAATGGAGGCCTAATGCTAAAAGGTTTTAAAATTTATGAGTTTTGATTCCACTAAAATGTCCAATGCATGCTCAATTCTAGATTAGATACTAATTGCTGCTTTGATCAAGTGTGTTAGTTTGATTTGGTGTGATTTTACTAGTTTAGATAGCTTGATAGTAGCTTGATAACCTTTAGCCTGTTTCTACTTGTTTTTGTTACAATTTTCATCAGTATTATACCTGTTATTGCATTTTGAGTTTTAGTTTGCTTTAAAGACTGTTTTTGGTTTATAAACCTTTCATTTTACTCAGCAAACAAGTTTAGATATCAGTCATAGCTTATCTTAATCATTTACTCAAATTCTCTTCATTAAAGTTTAAATCAGATTAGTTGACTAGTGTTTGGATTTGCATAGATTTTGTAATTCAATGGGTTAAAACTGGTTAATCTTTGTTCATTTCTCATCCTTTAGTCATTTTAAACAAGCTTGTATAGTTTTGTAGTCAAAATTTGGGTCAAACAGGCAAATGGTTAGTCAAAAGTTTGGGTCAAATCTTTGTTATTAGTTCATCAGAAAAGTAGCTTATTTCAATCTCTTGCCATTGCTTCATTTCTTAACCAAAATCAGTCAAACCAGTTTCTAGTTATTCATTAACATCTGGAATTTAAGTCTTGATAAGGAAATTATACAGTTTTCACAAATGAGCTTCGAATTAGCTTTTGAATAAGCTTCTAGGCAATTGCAAGTTTCTGTGATAAAGTAGTAAACTAATTTCTTAGATAAGCATTTCTACTTCATAAAACCTATAATTTTCTTTCACATTCTTACTTAGAAACATGTCTTGAACAAATTTTGAGCTTTTGAGAATTTTCAACTTTTGGTCAACAAAATTCAAATAAGCTAGGATTCAGCTTATTTTCATTTTCCTGCTTATCTACTTGACCATTTTTCACAAGTAAATACATTCCATATTCACAATAAGCTGTTTAATAAGATTTGACTTGAAAAATTGAGTGTGCATGTTTGGATTTTATGGTAGCTTATTCATGGCTTATTGGATTTGGCTTATTTGAGTTCTAATGAGTTTTAAGCTTTTTCTTTGGACAAGTCAAGTGTTTTTCAATTTTATGTTGTTTGAAAGTTGTTAGAGATTATTTGGTTCAGTTTTGAGCATATACGAGCTCATTTGTTCCTTGAACCCATTTTTGGTTATATTTTCCATTTAATTGCATATTAGTCCTCTTTGTTTGTAGTTGTTTTCATTACTATCTAAACTTCCTAATAATTAGGGTTTGCAAGTTTCTAGTCCAATACTTTAACAAGTTGTCAATTTCAGTTAGTTAGTTTTAAAGGTTGTTACATTTGGTTAGAAAGTTGTTAGATTTTACATAATTGGTCCTTTAACTTTCTGAATTTACATTTCAAGCATTAGACTTTCATTTACTTACATTTTTAGCACATTACTTTCATAGTTTTACATTTTTGTCCTTTTGTGAATAATATTTAGTAATTGCTAAATGTTTTACGGTTACGTAGCTTAATATTTTTCACCATTTTTACGTGTTTGATTAAATAGACATAGAGTATCCAAAAAACTTTATCAACCAAAAACAATAAATAACTTGAGATTGTTAGGACTTCCAATTGGTTAAGAATCGAGAGAAACGAACTTCAATATACTCAATTTCAAGATTCGCGAAGATCTTACCTTCATCGAGGAACTCGAACGAGTTCTTGATAGACAAGAACAAGTCATTTGGAAGAAGACGATTCCATTCGTCAAAATCCTTTGGATGGATCATACCGAGTGGGAAGCCACTTGGGAAACAGAGGATTCTATCTGGGCTTCTTACCCTCATTTCAAGTTTTGAATTCGGGTAAGTTCTTCTTTCGGTTTACTTTATCTATAATTCGAGGACGAATTATTCTTTTTAGGGTGGAAGAGTTGTAAAACCCGCATACTTTTACCATGAACAGTATACTTAGTAAACATACGAACCAATTAAAACTTTCTTTTTATATCATGAACACGTGTCACGAATATTAATTACAGAAACTATGTACGTGTTAGTGCACAATAATTATTCAGTACGTATTAATCCACGATAACTATTAGTCATAATAATTATAATCACGAACATGAAATCATGAACATTAAATCACGAACATGTAACTACGTATATATTTATTATTAAACGATAAATATTGATTACTTATAAGTACTTATTATAACACGAATATTAAATTACGAACTAACACGAAAATACTAACGAACGAACATGTAATTTATTTAAACATGAAAAAGGCCCATGAAGGCCTTTTGGGGCCTCATAGCCGCGGACAAGGAAGGACAAAAGGGACCAGCGCAGTTGATTTTAACTAAATAACAAAAAAGGGAAAAACACAAACATATTTTTATAGAGTTTTCATAAAAAATAAAAAAAACCCTAGTTCTTCATTTGCCTCTCCTTTTGTCGCTGGAAACAAGAGACACAACAAGGTAGTTGTTTGATTTTGGTTATTGATATTCTAGTGTTAGTGTTCGTGTAATTAATCCTCATTCATCATGTATTCGGTAACCTTTTTAATCTTTTTCTTTTATTATTTTAATTGGGATCAAGAACACATGTTATGAGAATCATAAAAACAAAACAAGAAAACATGTTAGTAATCATGAAAACATAAAAAAAGAAGGGTTTGTGGTTTGGTTTTGCTTGGCCGACGCATGAACCGAGAGCCAGGGGCTCTCGGGGTCTTTGTATCACCACCAACCGAGACCTCAAGTTCTCGGTAGGGTTTTGGTGTTTCGGCCGCAAGAAAACAGGGAACCCCGACTCACGTTGGGGTGTGTTTGTTTCGTTGGGGGTCTAGACAACACATCAGCACCACCGGGCTTAGACCGGTGGCTGTTTTGTTCTCTAGGTGGGAACACGAAGCAGGACATGGGGAACCACCGACTAAAGCCAATGGTGATTTTGCACTAGCAGTGGCAACCGGCTAGGCTGGGTAGCCACTACTAAGGGGTGTTTGGCTCGGTCGGTTCAAGGGGCTCTCGGTGGTCTTTGTATCACCACCAACCGAGACCTCAAGGTCTCGGTGGGGTTTTGGTGTTTCGGCCGCAAGAAAACAGGGAACCCCGACTCATGTTGGGGTGTGTTTGTTTCGTTTGGGGTCTCGGCAGCACAACAACACCACCGGTCTTAGACAGGTGGTTGTTTTGTTCTTTCGGTGGGAACACGAAGCAGGGCAGGAGAACCACCGGCTAAAGCCGGTGATGATTTTGCACTAGTAGTGGCAACCGGCTAGGCCGGGTAGCCACTGCTAAGGGGTGTTTGGCTCGGTCCGGTTCATGTTCGGTCTAAATTAAAAACACGGGTTCGGTTCATGACTAATTTTTACAAGTTTACGTTTTACAGGTTATATTATTTTTTTCAAGGAAATTAAATTAATTAAAACAAGGCTATATTATTTAATCATGGACATAGGTTATTATTATTTTAGAAATAATACATGTTTTTAACCTAAGTATTTTTATTTTTTAACTTAGACTATCGTATTAATTAATTATTTAAAACATGGACTATAATTATTAATAAACATAACTTAGGTTATAATTAATAAATTATTATACATGTTTAACCTAAGTATTTTATATGCATTAATTTAATTAAATCAAGCTTATATTTAATTAAATCTTATAACCTATAGTTTATTTAATTAACATGATATTATTAATAAACTATACTATTAATTACATGACTTATGATATTTAACTAGTAAACATAAGTTTATATTAATAGCTTATTAATCCAGCTTATTTCTAAATATGAAAACTTTTTATTTCAGGAAACTTGCTATTTTTGAAAACTTTCTATTTTTATAAACCGATTTATTTTTAGAAACTGATCTATTTTTGCAAACTTTCTATTTTTGGAAACTTCCTATTTTAGGAAAACTTCTATTTTTAGAAAGTTAGTTATTATTACACAACAAGTATAATAATACAAGAATACAAGTTAATACTTAATCAGAATACATGAAATACATGATAAACTCAGTATAACATTAAAATCAGTAAAACAAGACAAGAACGTATAAAACAAGCTAAGACATGATATAATCAGTTACGTACTCAGTAATCAGAATACTTATACATGTTCCCCATTTATGTAGCATTAATGAGGTCGGTGTATGACTTTCATCCTTTGGTCTTTCCTCGTTCACTGGACACAAGGTACGAATTTCCCGTCCTTTAGTATGGACATTCTTTCCTTATTAGGATTCCCCGTTTGCAGCCAACTATTTTCCCAGTATTGTTTTATATGTTTGATTGCTTATGTTAGTTTAAGAGCCTAAGCCATATACATGCATGACCAGTGTCACCAAGTTATGGAGGTACCATAACCATAACACTGGAGGCACTAGTGTTATGACTTCCCCACGGCGGAGTGATTGCTCGTGGCATCCCTTTTCACTTTTTGGCCTATATTTATTATCATGTGGGGCGTACGGGTGCATCCTAGTTACATGTATTACAATATTTTTCATGGTGAATGCGATGTGTGCCTTGCATCCTTCACAAGGAGTTGATCCCTCCTACCCAGACTATTTAATTAAAGGCAACCCCTCTAATTGCATGATGAGGTCTCCCCTCCAAGTATTCATGCACGGTGGAACCTCATGACCTATATGGGCTATTGGTTAATTAATACAGATTTCTTTTACATAAAAACATAAGTCTTTTCAAACTATAAAACCAGTTTTATGAACATGTTTCCAGGTTATCTAGGACTTATACATTTCCGCTACTATTAGTCTTTTATGCTTATGTCATTTCATGCTATACTTGTATATCCGTTCACTAGGCGTTATGCTCAGTCGTTTTCCTTTTATGTTCCCAAATGGCAGGTACTCAAGGGCGCTCGTAGACTTTAAGCGTACGTGCATATGGATTGGAAGCTATCTAGCCTTCTCTACTTAATGCATTTCTTCATACATCATGCTACTTATATCTTTGGATATTGTTTAGTCCTTTTCCATTTCAGTACTTATGTTTATGTGTGATGAGCTTATACATGGACTACCGATGTTTGTTTCCGGTATTTCAATTCATGGTCATTTAATGTTTTTAAGACATGTACCTTGCATGCTTTGATGACACGCCATAATCACGCGTGACATTCCATTTACAAAAATGGGGTGTTATAGTGGTTGCTTCATATACGATGGTTGTTGATAAGAATATGCCAAGTTGTGTGGAGGAGTCATTGGATGAGAATCAATCATGGCAAGTGGATCATGGACTTGAGGTGTTGGAAACCGAGCATCAATCACGTGGCATTCGTCTTGTTGAAGAAAAGCTTGAAGTTGATCCACGTTGGTTAGATGCAAGTCCTTAGCCAATTTAACAGCCGTCACGTACTGGCTCCATTCGGAAGGAAGAGTGTTCAAATACTTGGTGTTTAACTAAAACGTCGGAATTTCCAGGCCATAAATGTTGAGCTCATTCATCAATAGAGTGAATCTCAAATAGTAATCATTGAGAGTCTCCCCGGGGACATAAACAAAATTATCAAACGTATCATATAGCTTACACTCTCGTTCTTGTTTAGTTAACAAGGTGCCTTGCATTAAAAAACGAATTCTATCCCATAACTCTTTGACACCTTTACGTTCACTCAAAAGTTTGAAGACATCTGGAGGAAGGGCAAGAATGATGTTTGTAGCTTGTTTATCACACTTATCTTGAATCTTAGCATCTCCAGTCAATTCGCCCGTTGTTCGAGGACGAGTAGATGTACCTTCCGTCATAGTATCATAAACTAATGGCTCATTTACAACCGATGCCCAAATGAGATGTCCGTTTTCTTTATTCAACATATAAAGTTCCATTCTAGATGCCCATTCCTCGTACATTGCCTTCACCAACATTGGTAGACGATTATCCGTACCCGAGAGGATGGACTTATCCGTAAGAGAAGTATACTCTATTTTGATAAGTGAAGATTTACAAATGTTGATCGAACAATGAGAGAAAGTAAATGTGATTGTTGTTAAAAGTACGGAGTTTTACTAATCGTGGAGAAACCGAGAATTAAATTCACGGGATTTTACAAAGCACCAATTAAACCGTAAATAATCCAAAGTTCGTGTGTTGAAACCGAGAAAATTTTTTGAAATCCCCTAACAATGTCTTCTTGAGAAACATTAATGAAATCCCCTATCACGTTTTTGAAAAATTTCCAAATTCATAATACCTAAGTGCAAATCTTGAATAATTCAAACTAAGTGATAAGTTTGGAATGTGTATTCTTCAAGGATTTTGGAATCTACTACTGAAGAATTCAGAATAAGAAATGTTGAATGATTTCGGAATACTACTCAAGGACAAATCCGGAATACAAAGTGAATTCACAAAGCTGAGATTTCGGAATATGAAAGTATGATTTCGGAGTCCACAAGCCAAGAAGCCGGAATGATAAGATTTCAGAATGTTTAACACCAAATCCAGAATGCAAATAATTCCGGAATCTTCTAATGTCGCAATCTATAGATTTTGGAAAACCGAAGTACCAAATCCGGAATACTAGGATGTCGCAATCTATAGATTTCAGAATATCAAAGTACCAAATCCGGAATACTAACACTCAATCCGGAATCACTAAAATTCAGAATAATACTTAAATCCGGAATCACAATCAATCTGGGATCACTAAAATCCGGAAAAATACTTAAATCCGGAATCACACTCAATCCGGAATCACACTCCATCCGGAATCTCTAAAATCCGGAAAAATACTTAAATCCGCAATATATAAGAATCCTGAATATGCCCAGTATTCCGAAAATAAAGTTAGATCGACCCAAATTCACTTTATTGCGTTTTTACCCCAAAATAAAGCAAAAAGATCCAAATTTTTTGTGTTTATAACCAAAACAAGTACCCTAAATCTCTACCACAACTATATAGGTGATTTCTAGGAAGATTAAAACACAAATAACACAAAAAAGATTTGGACGCGAGTTATATGGATCAAATACACACGAATCAATACGAAGACAAACACATAAACAAGACAATCATCCCATGGCTTTTGATACCATTTGTAGGATTAGGTAAATCTTGCTTATACTAGCCAAAGAGTAGAGATAGAAAGATGGTGAGAACACAAACACTTTTAGAGAGAGAAAGTATGAAACTACACACTTTACTATGTGTTTTGTTATTGTGAACCACACCCTCTCCATCAAAGGAGAGGTTTTATATACCAAACCCATAATATGTGCTTGGGCTTACAATATGGGTCGGCCATACATGACATGGACCGGGCTTTTCCTTGTTTGATTAATATAAAGATACAATGAGTACGAGCTACTAACTAATATATTTTCAGAGTGACTGAATCTTCCTAAATACGTAATAACGTATTTCCAACAAAATCATTCACATGAAATCACCAATGATAACAACGCGTACTTTATATTAGGTACCAAATAAATAAGGGAAAATCAATATATACTATTATATACATATCATAGAAAGTAATAAACAATTAAGTGATTTCCAAAGTGTTCGAGCACATATGAATTATAAGCATTTACGTACACACCACACACAATCTCTCTATGCATCTACATGAGGGTTCCTAGGTCATAAACAAAATCCAACAATAACTAATGTGGAAGACTATGGTTCAACCTAAAATAATCTAAAACTTGAAAAGAAGGAAACATGTGACTAAGTACTGACGACTATGGTTAAATCCATACTAGTCTAAAATTCAAAACAAACATATAATATCAAAAAATGCGCACAATATAGACAAGCAAATAATCCGAAAGATGTCATAATAAATAAAAAATCAACAATATTCAAACAATTCATTATGTGATATACTCTATATGTAAGTAATCATTCTATGACGAAAATAATATCTTAAATACATCAATTATTATAATGCACACATTCTCCAGCCTATATGTCGGGACCCTTAAGCTATAGACTAGGTTAGGCAACCTAATTCTCTATAGCAATTGTCTCTGGTTCCAATCTGTCACACCCCGACATGGTGGAATAACGGGGCGCGAACTATAGATATCATCATAACAAACGGTGTCTCTATATAGAAGACTAAATGAAAAAATGTCATTTAAGGCGACACAAAGTCCAGACAATATCTCAAAACATGCAGGGGTCTAGGTAAGTAGGTAACAAGTCCTACCTCTTACCTAAGACAAATAAACAAAACATATACATGTAATATAGTGCAATTATTCAAATCAAAACTGTTAACATCATAAGATTTAAGCTAACAAGAGGTGATCCGGAGGTCGGGGAGGATAAAAGAAATGGCTACACATTTTAGAGAGAGAAAGATAACAAGGAAGAAGGATTGTGTGTATTTTACAGAGAGAATGAAAATACATAATATGGGAAGCCTCACCCCTCCATGGAAGTATGTAGGGGTATATATAGGCTAGACAAGGAGTGACTTTGACAACTTAGCAATAATAGTCCCTCCATGTTTTGCCTATATGAATCTAATGTAATTCCGTAAATGGCGCTCACATTTTTAGGGCTAACAAAAACAAAAGGAAATCTAAGAGGAATGGGGTTCATCCGTATGTAATCCATCTCCAATCTTAGCTACTTCTATTCTCTACCTTCACCAAATACTCACCTGAAAGAGACACTAAAACACATCAACATAAAGTTGGCGAGAGTCATAGGTTTATACTCCAAGAACCAATATAGAAACATAACTATTAAGCTGTAAACATACCATTAAAACATTTCATATATGGGCAAGGTGCTACATAATGCATTAACAAACTAGTAATCAAGATCACACATTCCAATCCAAACAAGGCTACATGCCTTACCAAATCACAATTGGTCCCATAGATGACCATACATCTATGTACCAAAACAAGGCTACCACCAAATCACAACTGGTCTCATAGACGCCCATAAATCTATGTACCAAAACAAGGCTACATGCCTTACCAATATCCATTGAGACGGTACGTGTCCCCCGATCCAAATTACAAACATAATCAAGATTCACATAAAAAGTGTAACACATAAGTAAGCGCACTATTGTCCAACACAAAAACCTTTCAAAACAATCATAACAACACAATTCAAAACCATTACAGTGTCTATCCCATTCCATCTGGGAGTTTTAAACGTTTATAAAACTCAAGAGTATGGGACTATTAAACTCACCTTGCGAAAAGCAATCCAAAAGTTTCTTCACGATCAATCAATTATCTAAAGCACACAACACAATATCACACATCAACATTGACTCTGGAACTCTAATCCTTCATCAATGTAACCATCTCTATGATGGATACATCTTAAATTCTATCCCAAATCAACCCTATGCTATCCCTATAAGTGTCCACTATTCCAAAATATCCAAAACACAAGTTTTAGCCTAGTCGTACAAACTATAATCTTGAACTTGACACTTGTACAAAGAATTCGACCAAGCTACTGACCTCCATGACTATACATTCTAAGTATTTGAAAGGTACGCTCTGAGTACATAATTTTAGGCTTTTGAATCACCTAAAAAGTTTTAAAAACGAATAAGTCATAATCAAAAGGATTTTACCCAAAATCTGCTCAGACTTTAGTGACGGTTTTTGGCAGGTTAGCGACAGTCTGGCTGAATTAACCCTAATCCGATTTTAAACACTATAAACCCCTCATTAATTAATAAATTCAAGCCATAATTTATTTTAATTCCTAGAAAATCAAAACCCTAATCCATCATATGATTATTTAATTGATAATAACATGATTGAATTAACAGAAACATGAATTTAGATCAAGATCATACCTTTAATTGAAAAAACCCTCCTTTGTCAAGAACCCTAAGTTTTCTTCTCTATTTTTGTTCCTATCGTCGTGCGTTTTTTTTTTCTTTCGTTGGTTTTATGTGTGTTTTTTTTATCAAAGCTATTTATATACTATACACTACTAGTTCAAGACCAATACAAAAAGCCCTCTTTTTTCTCTTTTGCCGACTATTTCACATATTTTTCAAAAAATATAATTTTTTATTCAATTATTAAATTCGTGTTTTAATTAATATTTCCTTATTTATGTTGATTTTTTATTTATTTATAAATCCCTATATAAATTAATTACATCCAAACCTTTAAAAACTAGTTTAAAACATATGTTTACATTTTATTCTTATTAAAACCTTTAATCATTTTTAAAATTTTATTTTATAAAATTTTACTATTACGACTCCCAAATAAATCTACAAAATTCTAAACTAACTCAAAGCTACTAGCCTACACTGCTAAATACTTACAAATATAATTACGTAAAGTCTTACGTACACGGTAATTAAATACGTACATGAAACCTTATTAAAATGATACTTGAACTTCACGCAGTTCATTTCTGATCTCCAGTCACCACATTTCATTACCAACCCGTACTATGATTTACAAATCATGTGCCTCATAACCGTCATTTACCTCCACCATATCATACACAAAAACACATAAAACATATTGTTCACATAAATCTAAAACATAAATAAAAATCAACAGATGACAACTAAATCGTTAAAAACCCGAGTTGTCATACAAAGTACAAAGATGAGGCAAACATGACGTAGCTACGTTTATACTTGATATTGTAGTCATGACCTCATTACGGCTAAGAGTTGCATCGGTGGAAATTATCATTCGATGATTACTTTTTGAATTATTTCGTCTCTAGTAGATTAACTCCATTGATGGAATAAGTTCAAGTTGGGTCTTAGGCTCTTAATAAATTTAACTGTTTACATGGGTAGTTAATTTTATGAGAGACTTATTGTTGAAAATACTTATATTTTTGTAACTTTGTTTTTTAGATGGTTGTTGCCCAAAACAAGGATTCTACACTAAGGTCAATTCTCACTGATGAGAAGTTAACTGGATCGAATTTCAGTAATTGGTACAGAAACTTGAGAATTTGTCTCAAGTATGAGGACAAGAAGAAATTCATTGAAAAACTCTCAGAGAGGTCCCTGATCCTACTGTTGCTACGGAGGGTCAACACTAGTACAAAAATGGTATCCGTCACACTCAGAAAGAGTGGTCGTAGGCCTACAGTCACACGCGGTTTTTTAGCCTTTATGAATAAAGGTCCCGCGACCGTAGGTAACCTTCGGTCACGATCTGATCTTAGTAACGATAACCAGCAAGAAAATGTGACCAATATTCGAAAATGTGTGACGAACTAGGTACAATATTTGATGTATTAGTGAATATGTGTGACGGTAAACACTCTATAGTTACACGAGCTTTGTTAAATAGTGACTATTGTTTATAATGTTGTCACATGAATATACAATATGTGTGACATTTACTATGTGATTAGTGTATTTTTTGTGACTATGTGCATCAAATAGTCACATGAAGGGTATGTTTGTGTGACTTTTTATGATATGTAGTCACACAAATCATGTTAATGGTACTGAGTTAGTCACATACAATTAACCAAAGAGTTAGTAGTAATAAGTGTGATTGTATGCTTTGTCAAGTCAAGCAAATTGTATTTTGTGTGACTATATGCATCCAATAGTCACATGAATTGTATGTTTGTGTGACCTTTTATGACATGTAGTTACACAAATCATGTTAATGGTACTGAGTTAGTCACATAAAGTTAACCAAAGAGTTACCAATAGTAGAAATAAGTGTGACTGTATGCTTTGTTAAGTCAAGCAAATTGTATTTTGTTTGACTGTATGGATCCAATAGTCACATAAATTGTATGTTTGTGTGACATTTTATGATATGTAGTCACACAAATCATGATAATGGTACTGAGTTAGTCACATATAGTTAACCAAACAGTTACCAATGGTAGTAATAAGTGTGACTGTATGCTTTGTTAAGTCAAGCAAATTATATATTGTGTGACTATATGCATGTAATAGACATCTCTCCTCTTCGATCCTACATCTGATCCCTCCTTGTTAATCCCCACTCATCGAATAACATTTCATTAAATGGATCCGTGTGTTCTATATCACGTTCGCTCTATTCGTGTGATTGGTTTTAGGCTTGTAATCTTGATTGATACCTATTACTCGTGTGATCCGGTAGAAACCAAGGGTTATGGATTCATCTAAGGATCTTGTTTAATTATCTTTTATTTTATTCTACATGATTTTAAGGTTTGGTTTTCAGATATTAAGGTTTTGTTTTTATTTTTTAGGGTTTGTTCAATTTTTTTAGGGTTTACTTTGTCGTTTCATCTTCCTAGTTGTTTTGATCATGGCGCGTGTGTCCCAACATAATCATATGTCCGATGAGGATATAATTTCAAAAGCCTCACATTTGATACGTTACCAATTTTCCTAATCATATTAACTCGCGAGACCTTTGGAATCTTGCAACACCTATGGTACGGTGGTGGATGTTTTCATTCCATCCAAACTTTCTAAGGCAGGAAATAGATTTTCTTTTGTGAGGTATGTTAAGGTGTTTAACCTTACTCGTCTTGTGGATAACCTTCGCACGTTGTGGATTGGGATCTTTCATCTCTATGCTGCTTTGGTGAGGTTTGAACGACCCCCCAAAATTCTTCTACCCTACCTTGGGTAACAAGGGTGTTAATCAACAACAAGTTCATCCTCAAACAGGTAACCAATTTGGTTCTTATGCTAAAGTTGTCTCAAACAATCAGATGGGGTCTCAAATTTCTCAATCACCGGCGTTAGTGCTCGATGATACATGTCTAACTCATTGGGATCTTTCCAAACACTTATTGGGTAAAGTTAAGGATTTTTCTTTTATTGTTAATTTGTATTCCATCCTTAAGGACGAAGGTTTCAAAGAGATTAAATTATCGTATGCTAGGGGCATGTGGGTTTTTATTGACTATAATAATGAAATCATAAAGGAGAATATGCTTAAGCATCTAGGAGTTAAATCATGGTTTGCTAAATTGATTAATGCATCTAGTGATTTTGTTAGTGATGAAAGGATCATTTGGGTTGATATTGAAGGCATTCATGTCTCTTCTTGGTCTCATGAAACTTTTAATAGGATAAGCAAAAGGTGGGGTATGGCATTGAACCTAGGGGATACCAGTGATAATTCTTTGGGCGTAAACGTATATGTATCAAAACTAAACATCTTGTCTCTATCTTAGAGGCTTTTAAGATTATTGTAAAAGGAAGGGTATATTGTGTCAGGGCGAAAGAATTATTCATGTGGCAACCTGCTTTCCTGGAATGTGTTGAAAGTTATACTATATCTGAAAACGAAGCTTCTAGTCAAAATATACATGCGAATGTTACCACCCCAGAACATAATGTAGTAGAGGAAGAAGACAGCGAAGCGGAAGCTATGTCAGAAAAAGTGTTTTAGACGAGTCCGTCATCTGTGAAACACGGAGATGAAATTAATCACCGTGAACAATCAGGGGATATTTTTGGTTTATATGATTTGCTTTAGAAAGGTAATAAGAATCCTGTAGCTCAATCGATGAGTTCGTCTCTTCCTAATCCGCCTGGGTTTACACCAGAAGTCCAAGTGCATGAGGATAAGACCTCATATGTTTATGTTGGCGATGAGCGTGTGGATAAAACAGTGAATGTTAACACCTCCCCTATTGTTGAGGATTTTATGGAGACTCATACGAATCTGGGCGACTCGCATATACCTCATAGTGCTCATGTGGCCAGTAATATCAGCAAAGGTGGTTCGGTTCTAGACGTCATGGATGGGATTATTCAATTTAGCCAAGCAATGGGATACTCAATGGAAGGATGCGTGAAGGATCTTGAACAGATTATCGGACATCAAGGAGAGGGTAATGGTTTTACATGAATACTTTATCTATTAATATTCAGGGTCTTGGTCATAAGACCAAGAAAAATTGGATCAAGGCGATGTCTCACTCTTATAAACTCAATTTTTTGTCAATTCAAGAAACTAAATTTCCTTCAGTTTATCATACAGTTGTTCGTTCACCTTGGGGTAATTATAATTATGACTTTGCCGCTAGTGATTATTTAGGCGCGTCGGGTGGTATTCTATGCATATAGGAATCTTCTATTTTCAAGAAAGATAATGCTATGATTTCTGATAACTTTATAGCAATCTACGGTACTTGGTTACCTACTAATTCCAAGATACTTTTTATTGTGGTTTATGCTCCTAAACAACTTTCTCAAAAGAAATTTCTTTGGGAGTACTTCCTATGCATCTTGGGTCGTTGGAAAGGCGAAGTGATTATCATGGGAGATTTCAATGAGGTTAGATTTAATTATGAAAAACGTGGTTCCAGTTTTAACCCGCACAACGCAAGACTTTTTTATAAATTAATTCTTGATACTGGTTTGGCTGATGTTCCATTGGAAGGCTATTCATTTACTTGGTCTCATCCCTCGGCGTCCAAAATGAGTAAGCTTGATCGTAATCTGATCTCTTATGGTATTTTTACCCTTTTCCCTTCTATCTCAGCTCAATGTCTGGACCGTCAGCTCTCAGACCACCGTCCTATCCTTCTTCGGGAGGTTCATGTGGACTTTGGGCCTATGTAAAATTCATGATTTTACCATGATTAAATATAATAAATTTCCACCTATTAATCCTAGAACGCAAACTCATGTGTTATATTTGTTTAGGTCATGTGTGAACTTGTCTAACATGTACATATATTCTACATACATGCTTGTTATAATAAGTTGACTATGTAAGGTATGCACATAAATCAAGTAGTAAAAATGCACAACTAACATTTGATTAGACAACACTTAACAAAAATGAGAAAATATGTTACATCATGTAATTATAGCCATGTATATACATGCATATTCAAGGCATGCCTAGACTTGCTTGGACTAGCCCAAGGTTATGTGTTCTTTATGCTCTAGCCCAACATAGGGCCCAACACAAGCCCACCCTACCATTTGGATAACCTTACACGGCATCCCACCTTAGGTGGAAGAAGAAGAGATGCATGGGGAACCTAATGGCATACACTTGGCAAGAATACTCTTACCAAGACAAGTCATGCCTTTTGCCCTTCTCTCTCTCTCCCCTTTCAGCCGAAAACACACACACATACACTCACATTCTTTCATGCAAATCTAAGCTTGTTTCTCTCATCCTCTTCTCTCTCAATCATACGCTTAAAGCCATATACATCCAAAAACTAAGTATTAAATCCACCAAGATCCATGTCTCATCTTTACTATAAATCATTAGTAGTATCATTCACTTGGACTCACTATAAAACAAGCCCTAGCTAAGCCATCTAGGCCACGGCTTGATTTATACAAAGGGTTTTCTTCATCATTTTGAGTAGATCTTATATCTCCTTGTTCATCTAGATCCTCTTTGGTACTTTTACGCAAGAGAGGTATACACATCATAATCTTTCGTTTCTTCATGCATGCATCTTCATACATCTATAAACACAAGTGAATAACATGTTAAAAATCAAGATTTGGTAAGGCTATGGCCCTTATGGGTCACGACATATTTATACAAACCATGATCATGATTCAAAATCTTTTTAATAAGAAACTTATGACTTATGTGTTATGTGTTAAACTTGATTTAAAAACCATATGAAACCTTTTATAAATCTAAATATGGCATGGGTTACAAATCTTGTTTATGGGACTTTGTTTAACCAATAACCATAGATCTCATTAAAAGAACTTGTGAAACTTAAAAATCATGAAAACCATAACCTTAAAGGTCACGGCTAGAATGAGTAAAGGCCATATGATTTGTCTACTAAGTTTTGAATAGTGGAACGTGAACGGTTACATGTTAAATGAGTTATTAAAAATCATCAAAGTAACTTATGTGAATATATATAGCCGTGGGTTACATATGACCCTAAAATGGGATAGATGTACATGCATGCTTATAAAAACCTAGATCTAATTATAAGTGTTAACTTAACATGGTATACATGAAATAAGCTAGTAGATCTAATGGAAATATTGGGAGGAAACAATATAGCTGTGGGCTATACATTGTTTCTTGGAATAATAGTAGCCTTGGAAACATGCATGTAACCTAGATAATCATAATGTGTTTTTGTAAATATTTACAAGATTTAAAAACTAGTTAAAGTATTCATCTTGGAAATACCAAGATCTAAAAACATAGCCGTGAGCTATATATGTGGGTACATGGATCTATGTTTGATTTTTAGGCCTAAACATAGTTTAGATCTTATTTTGAACGTGTGACTTATTTTCTTGATGTGTAAATAGTTAGATCTAATTTTGTAACACATATAAACTACATGCAACCTTAAAATAATACTTGACTTATCTTAATAAGCCATAACTAATGTAGGTCGTGGGTTATAAGCTCCTACTAGGGCTAATGACTTACTTGTAACCTTATGACACACCTAGATCTAATTTGGTATAACACATAAAATGGATTTTTAAGTTTTATTCATCTATTTAGATTGAAAACTAAATATTAATAAGCTCATAATAAGCTTATAAGAATATCCTAAGTAAAAATATACATAAAATATAAATTAATGTTAATGGACTAATTAAGTCCATAAAAAGTTAACCTAAAACTTGAATGAACCCAATAAGCCCATTTTATAAATTATAGTGACTTAAATGGACTTAGGATCACACTTAGGCCCATTTAACTAATTAAAGAGACTTAAAAATGTATTAAGCCCAATAAATGATTTAAAGACCCATTTAAATAAATTAGTGAACTTGAAGTATATTTAAACCCACTAAAATAGCCCATTAGATGTTTAGCCCATTTAATGAGCCCATATAAAGTTTAAATGTTAAAATAAAAGTTTTTATAACAAAATATAACTTATAAAAACTTTTTGGATGAAAATGATAATTTACAAAACTTAAGGACTAAAACCATAACTTATAAAACTTGTTTTGATAAACTAGTAAGCACAAGGACTGGAAATGTAAATATCCAAAAGTATAGGGTTTAATAATTACTATCCATGGCGAATTAAACCCTAGGGACCATTTTGGGAAGTTTCTAAGAGTTATTTTGTCATTTTAAAACCCTAAGGACTATTTTTGTAAATTGCCGAAACCTAAATAAGCCCTAGGGGCTGTTTTTGTAAATTTAGTAAAGTTACAAAACCTAGATATAACTAGGGGGACCAAATCTGCCATAAGTCGAAACTATAACATGCCCTAGGTACTAAATATGTAAAATCTGAAAGTTTACTTGTTTAAAAAATATATGGAGGGACTAGTTTTGCCATGTTCCGAAACATTAACAAGCCCTAACTCTAAAATCTATTTTAATTATAATAAAACATAATTAAAAGTCTAGATCATAAGGATTAATGTATAAAACTTAAGTTTGTGATAAATAAATTATTTTATAAATATTAAATAGTTTATGAAAACTTTAGAGTTAAATAAAAAAAATTATGAAATATTTATTGACATTTGCTTTACAAGATAAACTGTATAAACAAGATGAATGTGTGATATTAATACATGAATTCATATACTTTTAAGAAATAAAATTATATGAACGTTAATTAAATTAAATGTTACCACATAAAAATATTATAAGTAAAATCCCTTATGTTTACTTAAATATAGAACTTGGTTATAAATTTAATTAGATGTTATTGATACAAGTACTATAAACATAAATTATTATTTTAAGTGAAACATTTTCTTTTATGTCTACTTAAATGTAAAACTTAATTGTAAGATTGAATGATTACTATAAATACATGTAAGCTAACTGATATTAATAGTTAAATATTGCGTGTTTACTTAAAGATGGGACTTATATAAATAAGTTTAAATGAATATTGATGCTACTTGAACTATGGTTATTCAGATAAATATCATAGTATGAATAAACTAAATAAAGTCCATATAAGCATACATATTTGTTCTTTGTACTATCTATTAAGACTGTACTATCTGATTAGGCATAACTTTGGTGTGAGCTTTAATTGGATATCCGTGTTAAACAAGCAATTGCCTACTCCCAGGTGAGTTTACAGTCCCATATAAACTTTGATAAAACTTTCCCTTTTTGGGAAAGAAAATATGCAAACATATATTGGACATAACTAAATTGTATAAACTTGATTTTGATTGATTATTATTGAAACTTTTAAATTGTTGTAAATCGCCCGAATGTTATAAATAGATCTATTAGGGATTGACCATCCCTGTCTGGGTGAGTCATGCTCACTGTGCCTTGGTCGGGACAACAGACGTATACCATGTTGGAACTCAAATGGGTGTCTTTTGTAAGACACTACGTCCTCATCTGTTGAGGACTATGGGGTTAAGCTTCAGTTTCTAATAATAAACAAATGTTATTTACATTTTAGTAAGAATTGTTTGTGCATTATTACTTCTATGATTATTGTATGTCCAAACTAATTTATTGTAAAAATCTATAAATTCACCAACTTTACGTTGACCCCGTTATTATGTTTTGCACAGGAATATGAAGTTAGTACGTGGTGTGTGCATGGTCTCCAGCATCTTAGAAATCTGCATCGTAGGACTCGTCAGGCGTTCTATTTGGGAAACGTAAACAATCACCTACTGTCTTGTTTAAAACAATTTTTATTTATTTGTTTGAATAAGCATGTAATCTGATTTGACTAACGTTTTATCTTATGCTCTATGGACTATATGCTATCGATCCACCCTTGTGACATCTCCGTGGATATTTCCGCATATTTTGACCCTACCCGGGGTGTCACAGAGAATGGTATCAGAGCATTAGTTATAGAGAACCAGATAACTTTTTTAAATAAAATAAAAATAAAATGATTTTTCTTTTATATGAAACTGGACTATAACTTAATAAAAAAAATAAAAAAAATTTGGGATTTTATTTTGGGACCGTATTAGTTAAGCATATAGATCTTAGGGCATTTTATGCTATGTGAACTAATTGTATATATGTATATATGTGTGTGTGTGTGTGTGTGTTTACTAAACATGATTGTTAAAACTATTTGGTGAGGTATTGCTATATGTTAGACGTGCTAAACTTGAAAATTTTACACCACATAGTAGAATACTAAAATGAGAATATGAGTAATATTAAACTAAACTTCACACTTACAAATTGATAATGAACTACTTACATGATAATACATATATATGTATAAGTATAAATATTTGTAACCTTAAACATTTTAATAATTGTTTAAAAGGGATATATTTCATAAAGCATGTAATCTAAATAATATTGTTCTTTGTTTGTAAGCTTATACTCACTTCAAACTTAAAATAATACTATTTCAGAGCATCATGACTCCGCCTACTGCATCCACGACTCTTCTACCCTGAGTAGCTCCTACTCCAGTTGTCTGTTCATCCCCACGATCGACGCAGTGTGGATGGTTGTCAGCCTCGGATTGAGAGGATGACCTAGCCACCGAAGTTGTACTCCCAGAGGACCCATTTTCTATCTCAGCATCAGCCACACCGGCCCCAACCTCTATGGAGGAGGACCGGGTCCCTTCTAGCATACCATCTTCCATGCCTCTGTCCTTTTCATCAGGCTATTTCTCTGGACCCGCACCCGTCTCCACTTATGAGACCAGGGAAGGCTCCGGGGCAGGACGTGTCCATTCCGTCCAGGCCCAGATCTCCGCATTGGCTTCACGCCATGAGCGAGAGATATCCGACCTCCGCAGCCAGTTGACAGTCAGTCAACAGAGCCATGCCGTCATCTATGAGCGTATAGACACCCTTTTCCGCACTAGGAGGGAAGACTCCCAGACTGCTAAGGGCATCCAGGCTAGGACGTACGAGGCATTAAAGTGGTTATTGGATGAGTACTACCGCCTCCACCAGCGCATTCAGGTCATGGAGGGTCTGCAGCATCAGACCCATGCTGCTCTTGCCACCCAGGAGCAATCATTATCCATCTTCTTTGATCTCGCTACTGTCCGGCATGATGGGGTTACTAGGGAGATGGCTTTTCTCAGAGGGTTCGTTGATAGACTCCGGAACCAGCTACTGTCTGCACTCCGTACACTCAAGGATACCCAAACGACAGTTCGGACTTTGTGGAACACCAAGAAGAATTCTGCAGCCCCGCCAGCTCTATCCGCACCGTCAGCCCTGACATCATCTAGTGGACCATCCAGGCAGGATTAGTATAGACGTACTAGACTTCTTGTACGTCATGATAAGCTTACGGGATGCGTCTCGGCTATCATGACATAGGGCCTTTGTACTTTTATCCCTTTTTCAGCTTTTGATGATGTAACCCTGTACTTATCTTTTCCTTTTCTTTTGGGACATGTAACTTTGGGATATGATGTTTTAAAGAGTGTGTGTATCATACTTTGGATTAGGCTCGACCGGCCTATGACTTAGATTGTGTTATGCTAAGATGACTGTTAAATTTCTCATGGAAATAACATGTAATCACTTTCTTTATTATATATGTTGTGCAATGTATTATACTATGAGATCTTAAAAGGTTGTCCAAATTTGTTATGAAATCAGTGCATAAGTTTCCTCGTGCAAATAATATAAAAACTGTACTAATGCTTGAACTAATAATCTCATTTTGTATATGATTATAGACAAATGGTGATTACGAGGTCAAATCCCAATAATGCAACCACTTCCAATGCCGACAACGCTGAATCCCCAGAAGCTACACGAAATGTCACTGCCGCACAACTGCGGGAAATGATACGTGAAGGCATCACTGCAGCTATGGCAGCCAGAGGAGCTAACCCAAATGCAAACAATGATCCAAACTCCGACGCTCGCAGAAACAACACCAACAGGGGTTGCTCTTACCCCGACTTCTTAAAATGTAAACCCTCATACTACCGAGGGAAAGAAGTAGTTGTTGAACTGATGGAGTGGTTTGAAAGGATAGAGACAGTCTTCCGCATCAGTGGTTGTGCTGACGAGAACAGAGTTAAGTTTGCCACGTGCACCCTACTTGAGAGTGCCTTTACCTGGTGGAACTCTGTGGTCGCTATCCTTGGACATGACGTTGCTTATACTCTCACTTGGTCCAACCTCAAGGAAAGAATGACTGAGAAGTACTGTCCCAGAGGAGAATTGAAGAAGTTTGAAGTCGAGTTGTGGTATCTCAAGTGTAAGAACAATGATATCATTTGGTACAACCAAAGGTTTCAAGAGTTAAGCTTGATGTGCACCAGAATGTTTCCTCTAAGGAGTGACAAGATTGAAAAGTATGTCAGCGGACTCCCTGACAACATTCATGACAGTGTGCTAGCTTCACGACCCACCACTGTTGAAGGTTCCATGGAATTTGCGACTGAGCTAATCAACAAACGAGCCCGCAATCTGTCCGAGAGGAAAACAGACAACAAGAGGAAATCCGATGAAAACTCTCGTAGCCAGCACCAGCAGCCTTTCAAAAATCAAAACGTTGGGCAAGCAGATGACACTACACCCACAACCCGCGCTAAGAACTACTCGGGGACCAGGCCCAAGTGTTCAAAATGCAACTACCATCATGTTGCTGGAGGACAATGCCAAGGATGCTACAAATGTGGCCAACAAGGCCATTTTGCTCGCAATTGTCCCACCAATGTTGCTACCCCAGGTCGACCCAACACCAATCCTGGAAACAGCAACAAGGGCAAGTCCAACGCGTGAGGGAGTGGAAGTGGGCAACAGGGAAACCAAAACCCCACTAGTGGGAGCAGTAGCGGGCCGAAGAAAGCTATGGTATGTTACGAGTGTGGAACCCCTGGGCACGTGAGACCTGATTGTCCCAAGTGGGCCAATCAGAAGAAGGAAAACAAGGGATCTCCTTCGCTAGTGTACATGGCCGGCAATGTCCCAGCCAATCCAGGCTCCAACACCGTACCTGGTACGTTCTTACTAAACCAATGATATGCATCTATCTTGTCTTATACATGTGTAGATCAAAGCACTAAAATTGCTAAATTTAGTAAGGTAATGGAAATCCCTCCGCTAGTTCTAGGCTCCTATTATACTGTGGAATAGTCGATGGAAAAGTTATGATAGTTAAACACCATCATTCCAGGTTGATCCTTAAAACTTTTCAAATCGCCGTTTTACATCAATCAGATCCTAGAAAGCCCTGATAGCTTTGAGGTCGTTATTAGCACAAATTGACTAACAAGTATCATGCGACTATCCTATATAGCCAAACATGTGTTTGTGTACCTTGGTGAGATGAAACCTTGATTATACTGGGAAGCCATAACCCCGATATAGTTAACACTAGATTTAGTGTCATCTCTAGCACCAACGGGCCAGAGAATACTTGGTCCGAGAATATCCCATTTCCCTAACTTGTTTCTTCCTTGCCTAAACCTGAAAGACACATCCAACTCACAATGGGTGTATTTTGTAGGGTTACTCCCGCCACCTAGACAACCCTAAACCTGAAAGGCATATCCAACTCACAATGGGTGTACTTTGGAGGGCTACATTCGACATCCCCCGTAAGGAGATGTTGAATGTCCTATATTTTTGGACATTCATCTTTCCTCTTCGGGTCCAATTAGTTCGACAATACCATCATCCATTAGACGCTGGGAGATGAGAGTTCCTCTCTTTAGAAGTTAGAATTTGTACAAATTTTGAACCAGTAATAGTGAATGTATGACCCTTGTTACGACACCCTGCAAGGTGCGCACTTCTTTATTCTTGGTATCTTCTTTTATTTCCACCATTTGTGGTACTTCTTTTCTGCGCCCCTCTCACTCATCCTCACGGTAAAGGAAGCAGATTCCTTGCAACTTCTTACGCAAACGCCATCGACAACAATCTTAACCTCTTTGTTGGGTAGAAACTTTAGTACCATCAACTAATGTTTGTACCCCGCTGGCTTGAGGTAAAGATCATAAGTCTTTTCTTAAAGCTGTTAATATAGGAGGGGTTAAAGTTAAACATGTTTGTTTTACCTTCAACCCCCAATTTTTTTCATCCGCGGGTATAGAGATATAACTTGTATCTCACCCATGAAAAGGATGTAGAAATAGTTCATCCCCAGATTCCCTAGCGTATGAAATATGTTGGCGTGTCCTCCTCATATTAGAAACCATTTGCAATGGATTTGTCCTCCTAACCAAATCCACAACGCCATTGGTTTTCTCCCAAATCCTGGAAGGGTATAGCTACGACCCCGTTAAGCTTTCCTCGCCTACCCATCCATAACAGTAGTCTCCTTTACTGCTCAATCGGATCTATAGTGCGATCTAGATAAAGATCTCTTTGCATTCCTTGCCTACCCATCCACAACAGCAGTCTCCTTTACTGCTCAATCGGATGCATAGTGCGATCCAGATAAAGATCTCTTTGCATTCCTCGCATACCCATCCACAACAGCAGTCTCCTTTACTGCTCAATCGGATGTATAGTGCGATCCAGATAAAGATCTCTTTGCGTTCCTCTCCTATCCATCCACAGCAGCAGTCTCCTTTACTGCTCAATCGGATGTATAGTGCGATCCAGATAAAGATCTCTTTGCATTCTCTTCTGTTCACTTATAATGACGGAAGCTTCCATAAATGCCAGATCAGGCGTGTAAGAATAACCTAAGTGTAGACCACATTGCGTTCATGCCGCCATCCGCACCTGAGAGAGAACCTGAAACAAATAATACACTTAGAACATCTATCACTTAAAAGATGACTATGTTTTTAATAGCTTTGAGGACAAAGCAAAAATAACGGGGTGGTGCTGTAAAATCCATGATTTTACCATGATTAAATATAATAAATTTCCACCTATTAATCCTAGAACACAAACTCATGTGTTATATTTCTATAGGTCATGTGTGAACTTGTCAAACATGTACATATATTCTACATACATGCTTGTTAGAATAAGTTGACTATGTAAGCTATGCACATAAATCAAGTAGTAAAAATCCACAACCAACATTTGATTAGACAACACTTAACAAAAATAAGAAAAATATGTTACATCATGTAATTATAGCCGTGTATATACATGCATATTCAAGGCATGCCTAGACTTGCTTGGACTAGCCCAAGGTTATGTGTTCTTTATGCTCCAACCCAACATAGGACCCAACATAAGCCCACCCTACCCTTTGGATAACCTTACACGACATCCCACCTTATGTGGAAGAAGAAGAGATGCATGGGGAACCTAATGGCATACACTTGGCAAGAATACTCTTACCAAGACAAGTTAGTCCTTTTGCCCTTCTCTCTCTCTCCCCTTTTAGCCAAAAACACACACACATACACTCACATTCTTTCATGCAAATCTAAGCTTGTTTCTCTCATCCTCTTCTCTCTCAATCATACGGCTTAAAGCCATATACATCCAAAAACCAAGTATTAAATCCACCAAGATCCTTGTCTCATCTTTACTACAAATAATTAGTAGTATCATTCACTTGGAATTACTATAAACAAGCCCTAGCTAAGCCATCTAGGCCACGGCTTGATTTATACATAGGGTTTTCTTCATCATTTTGAGTAGATCTTATATCTCCTTGTTCATCTAGATCCTCATTGGTACTTTTAGGCAACAGAGGTATACACATCATAATCTTTCATTTCTTCCTGCATGCATCTTCATACATCTATAAACACAAGTGAATAACATGTTAAAAATCAAGATTTGGTAAGGCTATGGCCCTTATGGGTCATGGTATATTTATACAAACCATGAACATGATTCAAAATCTTTTTAATAAGAAACTTATGACTTATGTGTTATGTGTTAAACTTGATTTAAAAACCATATGAAACCTTTTATAAATCTAAATATGGCATGGGTTACAAATCTTGTATATGGGACTTAGGTTAACCAATAACTATAGATCTCATGAAAAGAACTTGTGAAACTTAAAAATCATGAAAACCATGACCTTAAAGGTCACGGCTAGAATGAGTAAAGGCCATATGATTTGTCTACTAAGTTTTGAATACTGGAATATGAAAGGTTATATGTTAAATGAGCTATTAAAAATCATCAAAGTAACTTGTGTGAATATATATAGCCGTGGGATACATATGACCCTAAAATGGGTTAGATGTACATGCATGCTTATAAAAACCTAGATCTAATGATAAGTGTTAACTTAACATGGTATACATGAAATAAGCTAGTAGATCTAATGGGAATATTGATAGGAAACAATATAGCCGTAGGATATACATTGTTTCTTGGAATAATAGTAGCCTTGGAAACATGCATGTAACCTAGATACTCATAATGTGTTTTTGTAAATATTTACAAGATTTAAAAACTAGTTAAAGTATTCATCTTAGAAATACCATGATCTAAAAACGTAGCCGTGAGCTATATATGTGGGTACATGGATCTATGTTTGTTTTTTAGGCCTAAACATAGTTTAGATCCTATTTTGAACGTGTGACTTATTTTCTTGATGTGTACATAGTTAGATCAAATTTTGTAACACATATAAACTACATGCAACCTTAAAATAATACTTGACTTATCTTAATAAGCCATAACTAATGTAGGTCGTGGGTTATAAGCTCCTACTAGGGCTTATGACTTACTTGTAACCTTATGACACACCTAGATCTAATTTGGTATAACACATAAAATGGATTTTTAAGTTTTATTCATCTATTTAGATTGAAAGCTAAATATTAATAAGCTCATAATAAGCTTATAAGAATATCCTAAGTAATAATATACATAAAATGTAAATTAATGTTAATGGACTAATTAAGTCCATGAAAAGGTAACCTAAAACTTAAATGAACCTAATAAGCCCATTTTATAAATTATAGTGACTTAAATGGACTTAATCACACTTAGGCCCATTTAACTAATTAAAGGGACTTAAAATGTATTAAGCCCAATAAATGATTTAAAGACCCATTTAAGTAAATTAGTGAACTTGAAGTATATTTAAGCCCACTAAAATAGCCCATTAGACGTTTAGCTCATTTAATGAGCCCATATAAAGTTTAAATCTTAAAATAAAAGTTTTTATAACAAAATATAACTTATAAAAACTTTTTGGATGAAAATGACAATTTACAAAACTTAAGGACTAAAACCGTAACTTATAAAACTTGTTTTGATAAACCAGTAAGCACAAGGACTGGAAATGTAAATATCCAAAAGTATACGGTTTAATAATTATTATCCGTGGCGAATTAAAACCTAGGGACCATTTTGGGAAGTTTCCAAAAGTTATTTTGTCATTTTAAAACCCTAAGGACTATTTTTGTAAATTGCCGAAACCTAAAGAAGCCCTAGGGACTGTTTTTGTAAATTTAGTAAAGTTACAAAACCTAGATATAACTAGGGGGACCAAATGTGCCATAAGTCGAAAATATAACAAGCCCTAGGTACTAAATATGTAAAATCCGAAAGTTTACTTGTTTAAAAAAAATATGGAGGGACTAGTTTTGCCATGTTCCAAAACATTAACAAGCTCTAACTCTAAAATCTATTTTAATTATAATAAAACATAATTAAAAGTCTAGATCATAGGGATTAATGTATAAAACTTAAGTTTGTGATAAATAAATTATTTTTTAAATATTAAATAGTTTATGAAAACTTTAGAGTTAAATAAAAAATAATATTTTTTTATGAAATATTTATTTACATTTGCTTTACAAGATAAAATGCATAAACAAGATAATGTGTGATATTAATACATGAATTCATATACTTTTAAGAAATAAAATTATATGAACGTTAATTAAATTAAATGTTACCACATAAAAATATTATAAGTAAAATCCCTTATGTTTACTTAAATATAGAACTTGGTTATAAATTTAATAGATGTTATTGATACAAGTACTATAAACATAAATTAATATTTTAAGTGAAACATTTTCTTTTATGTCTACTTAAATGTAAAACTTAATTGTAAGATTGAATGATTACTAAAAATACATGTATGCTAACTGATATTAATAGTTAAACATTGCGTGTTTACTTAAAGATGGGACTTATATAAATAAGTTTAAATGAATATTGATGCTACTTGAACTATGGTTATTTAGATAAATACCATAGTATGAATGAACTAAATAAAATCCGTATAAGCATACATATATGTTCTTTGTACTATCTATTAAGACTGTACTATCTGATTAGGCATAACTTTGGTGTGAGCTTTAATTGGATATCCGTGTTAAACAAGCAATTACCTACTCCCAGGTGAGTTTACAGCCCCATATAAACTTTGATAAAACTTTCCATTTTTGGGAAAGAAAATATGCAAACATATATTGGACATAACTGAATTGTATAAACATGATTTTGATTGATTATTATTGAAACTGTTAAATTGTTGTAAATCGCCCGAATGTTATAAATAGATCTATTAGGGATTGACCATCCCCGTCTGGGTGAGTCATGCTCACTGTGCCTTGGCTGGGACAACAGACGTATACCATGTTGGAACTGAAATGGGTGTCTTTTTGTAAGACACTACGTCCTCATCTGTTGAGGACTATGGGGTTAAGCTTCAGTTTCTAATAATAAATAAATGTTATTTACATTTTAGTAAGAATGGTTTGTGCATTATTACTTCTATGATTATTGTATGTCCAAACTAATTAATTTTTAAAATCTGTAAATTCACCAACTTTATGTTGACCCCGTTAGTATGTCTTGCACAGGAATATGAAGTTAGTACGTGGTGTGTGCATGGTCTCCAGCATCTTAGAAATCTGCATCGTAGGACTCGTCAGGGGTTCTATTTGGGAAATGAAAACAATCACCTACTGTCTTGTTTAAAACAATTTTTATTTATTTGTTTGAATAAACATGTAATCTGATTTGACTAACTTTTTATCTTATGCTCTACGGACTATATGCTATCGATCCACCCTTGTAATATCTCCGTGGATATTTCCGCATATTTTGACCCTACCCGGGGTGTCACAGCCTATTCCGTTTAAGTTTTATCACGCGTGGTTTGATTATGTTGGGTTTGATGTTATGGTTTGATGTAGCCTTTTTACACACCTTTAGGAAAAGGAGGCAAAATAGGGCAAGCGTTAAGTGTCGGTTTAGGAAAACCAAGCACTAATGACCAATGAGAAGTTCGTTTCCCAAGGAGGCTTGTGTGTTGTGTAAAGAGATGATTAACTTTGTGATTATATTGTTATGAAAAAGAAAATAGAAATGGGATAAGAAAAGAATGACGGTTACGAAGACGGATTACACTAAGACGATAAAGGCGTACACGTAAAACCGTAAAAAGCACCAAAATTAAAAATTTTACCCTAAAAATTCCTAAAAATCACTAAAAATCCACTAAAATATTTTAAGGGTTTACAAAAATCCAAACTTGCTAAAACCTTTTAATTAATTAAATATTAACTTTTTAATGCTAATTAAAGCCCTAAAAATCAATATTAACTAATAAAAAGTCCAAATCAAGATCTTAAAGTTTGTAAACCTTTAAAATAACCTAATTAAGCTAAAAAGTATTTTTTTTTAAATTTAAAACCACTATAAACTATTTTTAAACAATTAAAAACTATTAAAAACTATAAAAACTTAAAATAATTCTAGAAAATAATTAAAAGACCCTAAAAATATTTGGAAAGTTTGAAAATTCCTAATTAAGTGTTTAGAACCTAGGAAAAATATAAAAACTTAGAAAATCAGACTTTTAATTTTTAATAATAAAATAATATTAAAATATTAATAAAAATCCTAAAATCTTAAAAAATTCTAAAAAGTTGCAAACTTGCTTAATTTAACCTAAATAACTCAGAAATGAACTTGAAATTTCCTAAATACCCTTAATAGGCCTAGAAAATGGGCTAAACCCAAAACAGACTCCTTAATGGGCCAAATTGAGCCCAAAATGAAAAAGTGTCCCAAATAAGCCCAAAAAGCACTACTTGACTCAAAATTTGGTTTTAAACAACTTTTTCCAAAGGCCCAAAAGCTGAAAATGTGAAATAAGCAAGCTTATACCAAACAACTTATTCTTAATGGGCTTTTTGGCCCATTAAGCTATAAGCTAATGCCATAAGCTCAAATTAGACACACAAGCTTCTTTTGAGCTAACTAAGACTTCTGTAAAAAGAAATTTGAAATAAGCCAAAGGAATAAGCCTGAAAATCCAATAAGCAATCTATAGAAAATGACAAAATAGTCGTTTTTGAGTTCTAGGCCACCCCAAGAGCTGATTCAAGTTTCTAAAGATTTTAAATGACTTAACTAAGCTGGAAAAAGCAAATAAGCACTTATGAAAAAGCTAAATCAACAAAAAGTTTTCAAATAAGCTGACTCAATAAGCTGGAAAAAGCAAATAAGCACTTATGAAAAAGTCAATTAAGTTGGTTTTCTAGCAAAAAGTCAAAGTCAAAGTCCAATAAGCTCCAGTCTAATCAAATGGGTCAAATAATGAAGATCTATCACAAAAAATAAGTTGTTGTAAGTCTGGATAAGCAATTATAGCTTATTGATAAGCAAACTGAAAATTTGTACTAGCAGGGGCTAGTTTTGGGTGTTGAGCAGTAGGAACTTTTCCCACTGCTTGACTTGTTTGACTTTTTGTCTTTATTGACTTTTTTGGAGATTCAAGTTTCAACAAGGCACCCAAATGATCATTGGATCATAAGGAGTCAATATAAACAAAGAAATCAACAATCCAACAAGCCATTTTGTACAGTTAATTCAAACAATCACCAGATATGATACAGACATGAACAAATAAGCAGATTAGGTTCAATAAGCACTTTTAGCAATATTCAGCCAGCCTAACTTAACCAAATGCATACACAAGCTATATTAAACTCAATATGAACAAGTCTAAACATGTTTCATTCAATGATTCAATGTTTTAAGCAATATTCAAGCACCTTAAGTTACTGATGAACACTAACACATGCAGTTTTATACTTTGCTGATGTAATTGACCAACAAGCAAGATTCAAACCTCCAAATCTAACACATATGCTATAATAATGATGTTTAAACAACTTTTAACCCTAAGCATGCACAAATTCTAGATTTCACCAAAATCATAGGTCAAAAACAGTAAAATCAACATGTTATAGCAGATTGTGTGATTCAAGGTTTTAAACTCAAAAACTTGAAACAAACAACTCTCAACCAAGCATATAGCAGATACCAAACATAAAAACAACCTTCTAACAACACAATACCCAATTATGAACTCAAACAGATAATCCCAAACACCCTTTTAACTTTTTAATCCAAAAATTAAACAAGTATAAGTGTGATTTAGTTTACCAAATGATTAATCTAGCATACCAACAACATTAACATGCAAGATTAAGCAGATTCAAGCCAAGAAAACAACAAGGACACAAGTTGAGCACAAATCCACCAAAAAATCTAAAATTTATTAGATTTTCAAGGTTTTAAGACAAACCTCATGGATGTACATCCACACCCACGAATGTTAGAGCTTATGTGCTAGCTAGAACAAGCACAAGCTTCCAACAACAACCCTGCTAAGATTCAACAAAGTTAAGAGCAAAAATAGTAAAATCAGAAAGTGAAAAGCCTTGATTGATGCAACCTTGTTACCCCACACTTGATTATCCCCATGTTATAAGCCTCACCACACCTTGATAACACAATATCAGGGTGCTATGATCATCCCTATAGCCCAAGAATTCCAAGGTTTGAACAAGAACTTAGCAAAATATCAAGCTTTAAGGAAAAAATGCAAACTTTTGCACCCTCCTTAAAAACAGGTTTTGAGATTCAGAAATATCAAACTAAGAACAATAATAAGCAGTTATAAATGATGGAACTTGAGCTTTCTTCAACATTTCAAACACATTTCATTAATTCTGAAAAGGATTTACAGAAAAGTGAACAACTGAAAATTCAAGAGCAACTGAAATGTAAAGCCTAAATGCCTTTATATAGGCTACAAGTGACTACTACAAAGCATAAAAACATAACCCTAATTGGTGGTGAAGTCCCAAAAATGCCCTTGCAGGTTTGAATATCTTCAAGATCATGTGATGTTTTCTTGGCTGTATATGTGAGTTGGCAAGTGAAAAAGTGATCAAAGGGTGTGAAATGAGCTTAGGATGTAAGCTGAATTGTGAGTTGTTGGATGACTGTCCATCTCTTGTCTTCTTCCTCTTAGACGTAGCAGGGGAGGTCCCATGTAGCATGTGGGGTGATGTGGTGACCAATATTAAGGTTGGGATTTGATTAGGACATCATTAATTACTAATCTGAAAGAGGTGGTGGTTTAATTTTTGCTAAAACAAAAATCCCCAATTTGGATTATGAACATCAAGAACAAGTTTTTGATCTGTTTAAGGGGTGATTAACATTTAAATAAATGTTTAAGTCTCCAAGGATTAAGAAAATAATAAACCTGGTGAGTGGATTGCTTAAGTGGAGGAATGGTGGATTCTCATTGGTGGGTTTTGGTGAGTAAGGCACGTGTCACCCCCTCACAGGTCTATGTAACTTCCTTTGTCTACCAGATTACACCCCTCAACTCTTTCTTTCTTGTCTTTTCAATTTAAAAAGCTGTCAACGCCCATTTCCTTCACAACAACTTTTGCCTTTTTTACACTTTTGCCCCAAAATGTTTTATAAAGTGAATTTAGGGGTAATTCTTGCCATTTTGTGATTTTTGAAGGACTGATTTGGTATTTTCTTCAAGGATAATGGTCTAAACTTGTATGGTTTACATTTTAGAGGACTAAAATTGCCAATTCATGTTTTATGAGGGACCATTTTTGCCAAATCTTCAAAGTCAAGGGTCCTTTTGGTAATTTTGATATTCTCAAAGGACCAAACTTGTCATTCTTGTAACTTGGAGTCCTTTTTGATATGTTTGACTTTGAGGGGGATAAATGTTGACATTTTAGCTTTGTTGAGGGGCTAGAATTGCCAATTCTTCAAAGTGGAGGGCCGTTTTTGCAATATTAACAAACTTTAGGGACCAAACTTGTAATTATGAGGATACAAGGGTATAAAGTGTCAATTCTTCCATATTGGAGGACCCTTCTTCAGAATTCTTTAAATCTTCAACGGTTTTCTTGGAAAATTCATTAGGGCTTGGTTCATTGTGCGGCTTCGTTTCCCGTGTTCGTTTTTGCATGATTCTTTTGATCTTTTGTCATTTTCTCAATATCCGTACCTAAAATACACAAGCAACAAACACAAGCATATATATGGGTATTTTGATGATATTTAATGCATTTTAAGCCCTATTTGGACGATGAGACTATGTATAAAAGCAGTCTCATCACTCCCCCATACTAAACCATTGTCGTGCCCTCACGCAATGCTAGAACAAAGTATCGTAGCACCTCCAAAATTCATTTTTATTCACTTTATTGAATGATAAACTAGCTATACTACTACTATTGCTACTACTTGCGTTTTAGACATAATGTATGATTTTCATCGCAAAATGGGACGTTTAGGTTCATAGAACAAGAACACGTGAATGCTTCATTAGAAATAATTTCATCGTCCTCGATTTTCACCCCAATTCCATGCCAAGCGTGCAACGAGATCATTGTAATTATAAGTTAGTAATGCTAACACTACTCATATGCCCTAATCACGTAATTATCCTACCAATTTCCTAAGTTGTATCTCTTATATTTTATTTTGTCTTGAATGTTTCACGAGGATACATTGTTTGACTTATGCGATAATAGAGATTTAGGTCTAAAAATAGAGTCCTCACGGTGTAACCAAGACCATCAAATCAATAACCCCTCCTAATAGAAAACGATATCAAAAAATTAAGTCAACAAGAAGGATCGATAAACACGGTTTTATAACGGTTTTGAACATGAGACTTGTTACAAAGACTTTTATACGCCCCCTAATGGAAGGGCCTTATTATCTTTGGTTTACCTCCATCTTTTATTCAACTTCGCCATGAAGCTTTTATTATGACTTCGGTCTTGCCTTGCCTTTTATTATCCACCTCATCGGTAGTTTTATTAGCCAAAGACGTATATCCTCACGCTAAGGCGAATTTTGGATCTTTAAAGCTTCGAAGATTAAGGCTTGATTCACTTTCAATTTTGCATAGATTTTTCGGCCTTGTGGGGCTTCAAATTGTTTGCTTGATTTAGGTGAGCACTTGATATTTTATTATTGGGTGAAGCTTTTGATTATTTGGGTGTCAATACTTCAAAACCGTGACGCTGGCGATACCTTAATGTCTTCCCAATTTAATTACACGGAAGCTACTAGAAAAGACTAGAAACCCAACAATCCTAACTAAACCGCCAAGTCAATATTTATTAAGCAAAAATATTTACATGTGAAGGGAGAATAAGCAAACAACAAGAACACATGAGTTTTTGAAAGAATACGAGTACTCTATGTTTAGCATAGTAACTTATAATTAACCCTATCATTTCTCGTCCTCATTTAAGAGACTTAGTATAATGTAAAGTTAAGGAATCAAAGCTAAGTGCTCAATACGCACGGTCGAGTCAAAAACTACTCTTATTCTCGCCATCGGAAAATCTACATTCGTGTCTTCAAACACTTATAAAACATGAGAAAAATTTTAAAATTTGGCCATTTTTAGCCTTATTTTGCAACAAAACGATAAACAAAAAGATAAACTTTGGAAAGCGTGAAGGTTTGGCAAGGCAAGTATCTAATCACCCCCTCATACTAAAGTTAAACATTGTCCTCAATGTTTCGCGTCTAGGGGTGCAAACACCCCCATACTAGAGACGTAGTCGAATGCCTAATCTAGCATGGAAAGGGTGTAACCGTTAAATTTAAAGCCGTTTATGAAGTGTGCTATAAAACTAAGGTTAGAACATCAAAGGATATATCATGGATATTGAGAAAGTGTTCAAAGCAAACGATCGAGTGCTCCCATAAAACAAACACGAGAGGCTCCAATCGGGAAGATCATGATCATCTAAAATCCACAATTCACAAACAACCACAAAACAAAGGTTGGAAGGGCACAAATCCCCACACGTTAATACATTAGAAAGCGATAATATGTACATAGGATAAGCATGGGACTCCCCCACGAGGCACCTCGTTTTTTATTACCGAGTCATGAGCTCGACTCGATCCCATCAATACTAATTATCATTAGGGAAGGTGACTTGGTCGAGGTAGATCAAGGATGGAACTTCCACGCCAAAGTAGTGCATCAACCTATGTCCATTCACCTTGAAATTGGGGCCATCATTTTGAGCTAGCTCGATGGTCCCATATGGAAAAACTTGGGTCACGGTGAATGGACCGGACCAACGGGATTTCAACTTACCGCAAAAGATTTTCAAACAAGAATTAAAAAGCAAAACTTGATCCCCAATGTTAAAAACCCGGTTTTTAATTTTAGAATCATGGAACTTTTTAGTTTTTTCTTTATAAATTAATGAATTTTCATAAGCAATATCTCTCAATTCATCTAATTCATTTAATTGAATTTTCCGGTGTTTTCCCGCGGTCTCCATGTCATCATTACAATGCTTAAGGGCCCAATAAGCCTTGTGTTCCAATTCGATTGGCAAATGACAATTTTTCCCATACACAAGCTTATAGGGAGTGCACCCAATGGGCGTCTTATGAGCGGTCCTAAAGGCCCATAAAGCATCGTCCAACTTATCCGACCAAGATTGTCGGTTTTCCCCAACGATCTTTCCAAGATCCTCTTCAACGCTCGGTTTAAAACCTCGACTTGCCCACTCGTTTGTGGGTGATAAGCCGTAGAAAGCCGATGTGTAACCCCATATTTCCTTAGGACCCTTTCGAATTGGTCGTTACAAAAATGGGTTCCACGATCGCTTATGATCGCACGAGGGGTTCCAAACCGAGAAAACAAGCTTTTCAAAAACTTGACTACCACATGAGCATCATTGATGGGAAAAGCCTTAGCTTCCACCCACTTAGATAGGTAGTAAACTGCAACAAGGATGTACTTATTACCATGAGATGATGGGAACAGCCCCATAAAGTCTATACCTCAAACGTCAAAGATCTCACACACTTGGATGATATTTTGTGGCATTTCATCTTTTTGTTAGGCTTTTCCTTGTCGTTGGCATGAATCACACGACTTCACAAGATCTTGTGCATCTCGGTAAATAGTAGGCCAAAAGAAGCCGGCATCAAACACCTTCTTAGCCGTGAGATTAGCACCATGGTGACCACCCGTGGGTCCCTCATGACAAGCTCTAAGGATATTAGAAGCTTTGGTGCCAAATACACAACGTCAGATGATTTGATCCTCACGAGTTCGAAACAAGTAAGGGTCGTTCCAAAAGTAGAACTTGACGTCACGAAAGAATTTTCGTTTTTCTTGAGTCGTCATACCCTTGATGATGAAGTTACCAGCATGGTAATTTGGAAAGTCCGCAAACCATGGGGTGGAAGAATCAAGCTTAGAATTCACTACACCAAGTGTCTCGAGCGGAAATGTTTCGATGATTTCCTTTGGCTCGTAAACACTTTGGTGAGGATCTTCCAAAAGAGAAAGATGATCGGCCGCTAGATTCTCGACTCCTTTTTTGACAACAATTTTTTGATCAAATTCTTGAAGGAGGAGAATCCAACGAAGTAATCTCGGCTTTCCATCTTGTTTAGCCATAAGATACTTGATAGCCGAGTGATCCGTATACACTATGCATTTTTTCAAGACGATATAAGGTCGAAATTTCTCAAATGCATACACCAAGGCAAGGAACTCCTTCTCCGTTGTAGTGTATTTATGTTGAGCCTCAGTCATTGTATCGCTAGCATAGTGAATAGGCAAGAAGTGCTTTTCATGACGTTGCCCCAATACGGCCCCAATAGCGTAGTCACTAGCATCACACATGAGCTCAAAGGGGAGGTTCCAATAGGGAGCAAAAAGAATGGGATCTTCGGTAAGTTTCCTCTTAAGGATTTCAAAGGCTCGTACACAATCTTCGTCAAATACAAAACGTGCCTCTTTTTCAAGAAGATGTGTAATGGGTCGAGATATCTTTGAAAAATCCTTGATGAATCGACGATAAAAGCCCGCGTGGCCTAGGAAACTCCTAACTCCCTTAACGGTTTTGGGATGAGGTAATTTGGAGATGACGTCTACCTTAGCTTGATCTACCTCAATCCCCGCTTTCGAGACCTTGTGCCCTAAGACGATTCCACTTTTAACTATAAAATGACATTTTTCCCAATTGAGCACAAGGTTGGTTTCCTCACAACGTTTCAACATTTTCTTAAGATTCGACAAACACGAAGTGAACGAATTACCAAACACGGAAAAGTCATCCATGAAGATTTCCATCGTCTTCTCGATCATATCATGAAAAATAGCCATCATGCACCTTTGAAAGATTCCCGGTGCATTGCAAAGTCCGAATGGCGTTCTATGATAGGCATACGTTCCATATGGACACGTAAACGTAGTTTTTTCTTGATCCCGAGGATCGATGGGGATTTGGAAGTAACCGGAAAAACCATCTAAGAAACAATAGAAATCGTTTCCCGCAAGACGGTCCAACATTTGGTCCATGAAGGGCAAGGAAAATGGTCTTTTCGAGTGGCTTCATTCAACTTACGATAGTCAATGCACACTCTCCATCCGGTCACAAGTCTAGTGGGAATTAACTCGTTGGCATCGTTTGGCACAACGGTCATTCCTTCTTTCATAGGGACACAATGAATAGGACTCACCCAAGGGCTATGGGAGATATGGTAAATCATTCCCGCGTCAAGGAGTTTAAGGACTTCCTTTTTGATGACGTCGTGAATTTTGGGGTTCACCCTCCTTTGACATTGGATTGTCGGCTTGTAATCCTCCTCCATTAAGATTTTGTGGGTACAAAATTTGGGATCGATCCCCTTAATGTCGGATAACTTCCACGCAATTGCCCCTTTGTGATACTTTAGAACATCGACAAGTGCGGTTTTTTCATCATCCGAAAGTTCCTTTGCAATAATAACCAGCAACTTGTCGCCCTCCTCCAAATAGACATATTCGAGATGAGGAGGTAAATCTTTCAACTCGAGGATAGGTGGTTCCTCAAGTGAAGATTTAGGCTCGATACTCATAACCTCCTCGGGTGGAGGAAATGGGAAATCGTTAAGAAAATCCTTGATAATCGAGAAGTTCTCATCATTGTCGAGGTCTTCGTTACAAGTACGTGGAACATCGAATTCTTCCAACGTAAAACCATCACCTTCAAATGGGGTGAAAGTTGGTGTCGAATTATCAAGAATTGGATCTAACATAGTGGGATTGCCACTATTTTCATCATCACCAAAACCTAGAACTTCTTGTGAAAATTTCTCGCAAACCACGTCAATCATATCAACGAGGTTTATGGTTGCAACGGAATAAACATGAGAAATTTGAGAGTTTTGAGTTGCGTTTATAACAAGTTCCTCGTCGTTGAAACGTAAGGTGATGTTTCTAGCATGAACATCGATCAAAGCCATAGACGTATCTAAAAACGAACGACCTAAAATGAGAGGAACTTGAGGATCTGTGGAAATATCGACAACGATAAAGTCTACGAGATAGTAGAACTTCCCCACTTTCACAAAAACGTCTTCCGCCAATCCACATGCGGGAATCGTGGAATGGTCGGCCAACTCGATAGACATTAGTGAAGGAGTAAGATTAGGAAGATTGAGCGACTTGAAGATTGCAAGTGGCATCAAGTTAATGCTAGCACCAAGATCGGCCAAGGCGAAGCATTCTTCCATATCTTGGATTGCACAAGGGATCACAAATTTACCGGGATCACTGACTGTTTGAGGTATGCGATTAAGATAAACCGATGAACAACTAGATAATTGGTGCAATTTCTCCTTGTTGTTCAACATACTCTTAAAGTTAGCGGCGAATCGAGGCATCATGACCAAAGCATAGGCGAAACTCACATTAAAGTGAAAACCACGAAACATTTTCATAAAAAGCTCAAATTGATAATTGTCGCGCTCTTGATGTTTCTCCGTTTTAAGTCTCGATGGATAGGGCAAAGGTGGTGTGGGTTGAGGCATAGGCATAGCCTTTGGAATCTCGGGTTCCAATGTTGGTAATGGGTCAACCGTAGGTGTGGCATGAGCGGTACTTCGTGGGATAGGGACATGCTCCTTTTGTACCACCACCTCGGGTTCTTCCTCAATTGCCTCCTCCGTAGGAGCAATTGGTTGAGGAGTCGGTTCCTTAAGTGTCTTACCACTACGTGTGGTAATCACTTTCATATCACCCTTAGTGTTTGATACGGTGTTGCTAGGAAGACTACTCGAAGACGGTTTGCACATAATTGCCTCAAACATAGATGAGATTTTATCTTCAAACATGGATTGCCTCTTCTCGGCCTTAATCATTTCTTGTTTTATCTCATGTCTCCCTTGTTCCATTTTTTGTTGGTTTTGTTGTAACCTAGTTACATTCCCTTCCATCTTGTTGGTATGGATTTTAAGCTCATTAGCTAACTCATTTTTCAACTCTTTCTTTAAGTCGGTCTAAAACTCGGATCTTAGCCTAATGATTTCCCTTTGAATGTTGTCAAACCTAGCATCGTTCCCATTAGCGTATTCAAAAAATTTATTTGGAAGATTTTTCAAAGTTTGCAAACCTTTGTTGTTGTTTTGAAAATCATTTTGATTTTTGTTTGAAACTAGATTATTAGCCCCTTAATTACCATAGTTTCCCTTGTTGTAATTGGTTTTGAAACCAACTTGATTGTTGCGATAGTTGTTGTTAGCATTTCTATTTGAACCAAAACTCGGTGGAGTCAATTGATTAGAGCGGGTAACTTGACCGTTTTGGTTGTAAGTTCCCGTGGCTGCGTAGGCACTCGAAGTGTTACCACCGTTGGTAATACACTCGGAGAAATCATGACCTCCACCACAATACATGCATGAAACCTCAACCACTTTAGCCGTAGCGGGAGCACTTGGTTCTCCTACTTTGAACTCAATCAAAAGACCTTTAAGCTTATCAAAGATTTTGTTTTCCAAGTTCGCCTGAATTTGGCAAGCATCGATGGTAGTAGACAAAGAAGGTGAAGCCGAAGACGAAGCCTTACGAACACTAGATGTGCTACGAGGACTATACACCTTAGATCTATTCTCAATTATCACCAAAGCTTCCTCAACCGTTTTACACAAAAAATTACCACCCGCGGCGGCATTTAAGTAATCCCTTTCTTGATCATTAAGTCCATTGTAAAACGTGTCAATTTGATGCAAGTCGGAAAAACCGTGATGAGGACATTCATGTACATTTCCTTAAACCTATTCCAAGCCGTTGAAAAACTTTCATTAAACTCTTGTGAAAATTTTGAAATCTCGTTTTTCTAGTGCGTAGTCTTAGAGGGCGGAAAAAATTGGTTCATAAACTTAGACACGAGATCCTTCCACGTCAATATAGAATTGGGTGGCTCTTTCTCTAACCAAATTTTAGCGGGCCCCGCTAAGGAATACGGAAAAAGCATCATCTTAATCGAGTCATTAGAGACATCCTTTAACATGCAAGTGGCGGTAAGACGATTGAATTGGCGGATATGGTTGTGTGGATTGTCCTTCTCATCACCACGGAATTTGTTATTTTGGATCATCGACAACAAACCCGTTTTTACTTCGAAATTCTCCGCAAGGATAGCGGGAATCACAATAGCCTCTCCATAACCCTCGGTGGGTGCTTGAAGTAACTCCATCATAGTTCGATTCGCCATGGTTGGTGCTTCTCTTACAATGGGTTCGTCAATAGGAGACTCCGCACGTCTTGCTTGATTACGAGTTAGCATAAACGTCACGTACAACGAGTGGACGAGCAAAGAAGATTCTTTTTGGTGTTTTGTATTTTTCAATTTTTTTTGTGGTTTTTGATTGTATTAACCTTTTTGGATTTTGGTGAATGTATTAAGTAGACAAAAATCTACAAATCTCCTCCTTAATAGAATCTCTTGATTAAAGAAGCCTCAAGGAATGAAAACGATCACGTGAAGTGAACGCCTACGATGACTTTAGAACGTTGGTGGAACACCAAAACGTTCAAGATGGTTTAATCAAATGAAACCAAGAAAGTATATATGATACTTAATAATACTTTGGGCGGAAAAACCCTCGATTAGCTCTCAAAATTAAATACTCACAAGCAAGCGGGGAAACGAGGTGGCGCGAAGCACTAAAGAGCCTTTTTCCTTAGGATATATTTTATAATTTCCGCCTTATACCCACCTTATAGTTTGTATTTTTCAAAATCGAGCTTCACGAAAGTATTTATATATTTTTGCCTTTTTCTTTGGTTTGAGATTTGAATACAATGATTGGGTAATGACCTCCCAAGTCAAGGTTGTGATTTCTCACGTATTTGGAGTACTTGTGAATTTATTGTTCTACGTATACAATATAGTAATAGTATTCACACAAACAACGAAAACCGATAATACGTATTAGTAGAGTGCTACTAATACAAATACTATTTATGGTTAGTATATAAAAAAAACAATTCCAAATCAAAACACAACACCCCTCCCCGGCAGCGGCGCCAAAATTGATGTAGCCCTTTACACACCTTTAGGAAAAGGAGGCAAAATAGGGCAAGCGTTAAGTGTCGGTTTAGGAAAACCAAGCACTAATGACCAATGAGAAGTTCATTTCCCAAGGAGGCTTGTGTGTTTGTGTAAAGAGATGATTGAATTTGTGATTATATTGTTATGAAAAAGAAAATAGAAATGAGATAAGAAGAGAATGACGGTTACGAAGACGGATTACACTAAGACGATAAAGGCGTACATGTAAAACTGTAAAAAGCACCAAAATTAAAAATTTTACCCTAAAAATTCCTAAAAATCACTAAAAATCGACTAAAATATTCAAGGGTTTACAAAAATCCAAACTTGCTAAAACCTTTTAATTAATTAAATATTAACTTTTTAATGCTAATTAAAGCCCTAAAAATCAATATTAACTAATAAAAAGTCCAAATCAAGATCTTAAAGTTTGTAAACCTTCAAAATAACCTAATTAAGCTAAAAGTATTTTTCAAAAATTTAAAACCACTAAAAACTATTTTTAAACAATTAAAAACTATTAAAAACCATAAAAACTTAAAATAATTCTAGAAATTAATTAAAAGACCCTAAAAATATTTGGAAAGTTGCAAAATTCCTAATTAAGTATTTAGAACCTAGGAAAATATAAAAACTTAGAAAATCAGACTTTTAATTTTTAATAATAAAATAATATTAAAATACTAATTTAAAGTTCCTAATCAATGCTAGAAACCCTAATCTTAACTAATCAACAAAAGGTATTACTTTTCAAACGTAATCTTATTATTGTATAATAAAGAATTACAAGTGTTATGGATAACACCGTTTGATGACAATGTGTTGTGCACACTTTGAACAACTATAAACCCTAACTTATGAATACAATCGTAGCTGTTTGATTCTATAAGTTCTATGCAATAATGTTATGAATATACTCAAAGTGTTGAACATTAATGCATGGATACACATCCTATTTATAGTGTTACGAGATTGACCTAAATAGTACTTGATGGTGACTACACAAGCTTTCACAAGTTCCCACATCAGTCACATGATGTTCTTCTATTCTTAGTAGTCTTCCATTATGCTTTAAGGAAACAGTTGTCAAAATAGTTTCCTTTTTTTTCATAGTCTCGAACACACAAATGGCATGTCCAAAGTGTGCTGAGTGTTAACAGGGTATTGCCACCCCTGTTAACCCTCAACCCCTCAGAGTCCCTGATACATCTTGGCTGTTATCCATCACAGCCAATGAGTATGTCTTCAAGTAATCTTTGACTTCCATGACAATGTCTCTGACATGGACTCCTCTAAGGTTGCTCACAGAGACTTGGATCTCTGTAAGTCTTGCGATACTTGCCTGCCTCCTAGGCACATGCAATGGACTATCTAACAGCCTAATTATGTTTAAATCTATGATCAGGGAATCTAACAAGTTTAGATTCCCAACAATCTCCCCCTATTTAAACATAAATATCGCTAGATCTAACTAAGTTAAGGTAAGTGAGTTAACAGCTTCTTCTTACTCATAACAGATCTAAACAAACATACCTCATGATTTTATTAATACTTTAAAGAAAATTACAAGTACATTACAAAAGTAAAATAAAAGGTGAAGGTAAAATTGGGCTGTGAACATCTTCAATAGTCATCATTTTTAATCGTTTCTTCAACTTCAGCCAAGTCCAATCTATTATCAAGTTCTTCCTGCAAAGTCTTTGCAAACTTCTTGGAATACTCTGTGTTGATCTTGAGTGACTTCTTGTGACAAAGTAACTGAATTGTTGAAGCTAAGCACAACTCATCTTCTCTTTGAAATGCATACTGGCAAGCCCTGTTCATGAATGCCATTCCTCTTTCAGGCTTTGTGTATGACTGACCATCAACAGGCCCAACTATACCATTGGGTAGGATCAAATCCCTGTGCATGCCATCCACATGAACATCATCTGTAACAAAAGTTTCTTTAACAAGTTGAGAAACTCTTCTTCTTTTGTTGCCAGTCTTTGGGGGCTCTTGTTCAAAAAGCTGTGGTGGAGGATCAATCTTGATTTTGGCAGCTTTTTCTTTGATCTAGGTAAACTTGGCCTTAATAGTCTTAAGCAGAAGAAAATTAGCCTGTCCAGTTCTTTTGGCAGCTAAGGCTTCAAGTTTGAACCATTCAGATAACCCAAGTGTTTTTAGCCTGAAGTTGTCAAACACATTCATATTTCCCTGTTGGTTATCCCTCCATAAGATCATCTGTGTGGTGTTTGTGGATTTATGAATGGTGTATTTGAACTTGGTTATCTTGCCAGGTGCATATCTGTTGTTAACGCAGGCATCATAGTCAGCTTTGACTTTCCTTAGTGCCTCAGCGCGTTTTGCTTCCATTTCCCTCAACCTTTGTTTTTGCTTTTCTCTTTCAGGTGGAGTCATCTTCCTTAGAGTAGCTTCATTCAATTCTTTGGTTGTCTTGAGTTCATTTAATCTTTTGAATTCCTCAGCCTGTTTCTCTATTTTTTCAGGGGTTAAAGGAATCTCATTGGATGGTGTAAAGGTTGAAAATTGGGAAAGTTCTGTGGTGGATCCTCCTGTCTCTAGCATCGCAGCTATTTTCTTATGTTTGGTGTCTGTGTCAACCAAAACTATCTCCTTTCCTTTCTTCGAGACAGAGGACTCCACACTTATGTTTTTCAAAACATCAGCTGTTTTGATAAATACTTTATGAGCCTGAGTTTGTATTGCTTTGGGAAGGGAGCTAACAGTGAACTTTAGCTTCTTGGCAGCTGGTCCATCATCATCCCCATGCTCGCTGGTGTTAACCAAAGCCAGGGACTTTGATGAGTCAGCTCCATCTTGATTCTGTTGCTCCCCTTGAGTGTTATCCTCATCATCAGGTATGTTGATAGGTGTGATGACTTGGAGAGGAACAGGTGTAATGGTGTTGTCAGCTGATGATGAGCCTTGTTTAGCAGATGCAAGGTTAAGTGTTGTTTCTTTCTCCCTCTCACGTTTATCCTGGCTACACAGACGTTTGGATGAACGTGTTTGAAAATGCCTTGCAAACTGTTCAACATAGGCAGCCATAGCGCGTTGCCTTTTCCTTGAAGCCCTGGCAATCTTCAGCAGAAGGTTGCCGTTTGCATTGGTATTGGCCTGAACTCGACTGAAAATGAAGTTTGCATGACGGTATTGCCTGTTGCGAACAGCATCAAATTGCCTGTGCATAGTTAGCTCATGTTCATGAGGTAAGGCAGGGACCTCTGAGTCAATGACATCCTTCATTCTTGTGGAAAGGTGACTAAGTCCTTGTGCTACACCTTTTCTTATACCATCCTTGATGGGTTCAGTAACAGCCTCAACCACAGCCTTTTGTATGATGCCTGGAAATGTGACAGTGAAGTTGTGCATTTCAGACTTGATCACATCCAGCTTCCTTGATAAGCGTTCAATGTCAGATTGGTGATGAACTGTAACACCCCCAAATTTATACAACTCAATACAGCGGAAGACTCGTTGGTGTTACGGGATAGCACATTACTCACATCATAAACAACGCATAAAAGTCGCGTCGTTTAATAATAAAGCATTTCCATTCATAAATATCAAGGTTACATAGGTCCCAAGTCATTACATTTCATACAAAGTTTTATAAAATATTTGAATGGAAAATATTGTTTAAGTGCGGGCCATGAATTCTTGTCGTCTTCCCGAGAATTACCTTCAAGTACCTGAGATAAAACATGTTAAAAGAAAAGGTCAGCGATAACGCCGAGTGAATTCATAGAGTTTAATAAAATCCATCAGTATAATATCAGTATAAAATTATTACTAAAAATCATTTTGTACAAATCATTTTTAATAGGCCTTAAAATAGCTAAAGTCATTTTATACAAATCTTCATCAAAATCATAATATAGGCGTTTGCCTTAAAAATCATTATACGATCCAATGTCGTAAAAACATTATACAATACGTCTTACGACGTTGTATAAAGTTAAAATAAAAACCGTTATATGAATATGGTTATGAAAACCAAAACACGAACATAATATCAATAGTATGACCCTGTATTGCTAGTCAGGCAATACATCGTAATTCGGAGCATATAGCAGTATTTCGTTAATTTTGGATTATTATAAGCCGCATGACATTGTTACCTTACTAAACCAACAACGGGTAGCTAACCCGATACCAATTTGCCCATCTAAAGTAGCGTGTCGTCACAAAGGTCACGCTATGGAAATCTTCTCATACATAAATTCGCTTACCAATCAATGTGGCACGACGGGGATCAACCGTCAAGGCGCGAACTGGGGTGATCGTCCCCAAATAGTACTATTAAATGCATAAGCGTCTACCAAATCCCGGTAGTTCACAATTCATGCTAATGGGACTTTTAGTGACATAACCTAACTTTAATAATCCATTTATTTTCATCTATCGGGTCCTTTAATCATTTATCGGGTCATATAATCGGGTCATACAGTCATTCGGGTCCAAAACAATAAACAAACAATCGGGACAAATGGTGTCCTATTTTATAAAACTAACATGTTATCTTCCTCGCGGGTTAATAAAACATTTATAAAAACATTTAAAAGTGTGCGAGGCTATGAACTCACGTTGATATGGGAAGGCGGGTTATCGGCAATTCGGTCGTACGGTACGTGCTTCAATCACGGAAACCTATATAAATAATAATCGGTCTTAGACGTTTGTCCAATGACTTTATAAAAATAACAATTATGTATACATATGATGATTATATATATATGATGATCCAGTGGGTTTACATGTTCTCGTTTACTCATTTTAGTGTTTACGTATTGGTAACTTCTTACTAGTTTACTAGTTTTACCTATTTACGTGTTTTAGTTTCAATAAACTTATTATAAGTTCTTTAACTTGTTTTATTCCACTTTATACTTGTATTATCAGTATTTACACTTTACATGTTGGTCCCAAATGGGTTAAGCCCAATAAATAAGTTTATAAGTGTTTTAGTCCATTTTGTTGTATTATTAGTCCAATAATGTTAACTTAGTCCGTTAATGTCCGTATGTTATATAGTTCGGGTTTTATTGGTTTTTACTTGTTATATATGTCTATATATCAGTATATGAGTTTTATAAAGTTTACATTAGACGGGTCCAACTATCTAAGTTTTATTTAACAAAAACGTTAATTTTACGGTAATAGCCGAAAAAGTCGTAAAAATCAAGTTTATAGTTTTTATAACTTATAAATATTATTCCACTACCATTTTTATAATTTATCCATTTATTTAACCTTTAACATATTTATATAAATAAAATTCATGAGTTAGTGGGTTTTTATTTTACATTTTATACAATATAATTTTGAGTGCTTATATAATAATAATAAACATTAATTCTCAAAATCTGATTTTTATTTTCATATTTACCAAAACTGCCATATCTAGAGTTATATATGGAGATAGAAGCTCAAATTTTTATCACATAAACTACATGATATGTGCTCCATTTAACTTTTCTATAGCTACTGTGGATTCATCCTCTAAGTATTTTCTAAAAATCGTCCAAAACAGTGAACTCATATTTGTACTTTAAACTTGTTTTGATCATATCTCACTCATTACAATGATTCCATTGCATGGCCAACTCTCACATGTGTACAAGACCCATAGCTTACTGTAAATCCATTCTACTTCATCATTTTATCAGTTCATGACATGTTTCTTTACTGTTTTATACAGCCATCTAAATTAAGCAAGATTTTAACCTTGTTTCTTATAGTTTTTCACCTTTTTAATCATGTTTATCAACACCAAATCCCCACACAATATTTTTATCATCATATAATCATCATATACATATACAATAGGAAATAAAATACATGTTCACATAATCAAAATAACAAGAAGATGAGGAGGACAATCTTTATACCACTATGATGATGTAGGTTGTGATCAAAACATGGATTTTGATGGAGAAACTTGTGATGCACCAAGACCATCTTCATGACCACAAATATTCATAAACTCCTTGTGGAAAATCAGCCCTAATACTCCATGGAAACTCCTCCTTGGATGTTATAACTTGCATCAATCAATAGGGTTTCAAAAGGGCTTCAACATATGCAAGTATAACATAGGATTTCATGGTTGATTTTGATCAAATTTGGTGTTTAAGGGGAGAAATGGGACGGCATACATGAGAGGAGAAGAGAGAGTTGTAGCAAGTTTGCATGAGTGTAATGTGAGCTAGTGGTAATGAGAAGTGGTTTTGGTGTAGTGGAAGCTTAAACTTTAAGCTTAGTAGACAAGTGTTGTGTAGCTAGTTCAAGGCTTGACACCTCATGTGTTGAGGCACTAGTTTGGCCGCCCCATGTGTGCTAGTGGGGTGGGACAATGTATTTTGTCCCATCTCACTAGTTTACGGGTATTCCTCGATTCTAGTTTTCTCGATTTGCGTGCCCTCGGGTCGTTTTACGAAAAACGTTTTTATAAATTATGAATCAACGTCACAAAACGAATCCAATAAAAATTGTTTCATCAAAAACGGAGTTCGAAAAGTAAATACGTAATCCTAAGGTTTCCGGTTTAGTCGTAAAGGACGTTAAAATAAAATCGTAAGTCCTAATCTCTTCTCGTAAATTTGTGAGTTTATGAACTAACACAAATTTAAAACTCCAAAATAATATTTACGGATAAATTTATTTTCTAGAAATGTCGGACTGTCACCAAAGATGGTGTATGTAAACGTAAGCACGTAACGTTGAATCCTCCGGTTTAGACGTAGTCGACGCTACTTCAAGGCGTAAATCCAAATTACTTCCCAAAAATAAGTGAGTTCATATTGTAACATTAAAATAATGTTTTCAAATAAATATTGAGAATAAAATATCAATCATAAATTGACGGATTGTCACAGCATTTACCCCTAAACAAGATCTTTGTCCTCAAAGATCATCTTACTACTCGCTTCTTATAGAGTTAAAGCCATGTGGGTATTTCCTCCACATTCGGTGTTTTCTCACAAGTGCAATTCATTATAATACGCGAGTTCTATCAACATAACTACGGGAATAAGATCAGGCTTAATGTTGACTTACTTTCTCTATCCATGATGTTCACGGGTTTCTGATGAATGCAACTTTTCGCCGATCTAAGCTCTACTAAGAATAATCAGATTCTCACTTGATAGATATTCCATCAAGTTCGATTTACGAAACATAATTCACGCAGTTCTTGAAGTCCTAGGGTAGATCCAGCTTATATGCCTTTCAATCCCAACTTTTACATCATCTCAATGGTCCCATACAACGGGGACTTATATCCCATGATTTGTCAGATCATGAATTCATTTTTCCAAGGTTAAAAAAAAATTGTGGCATAACTTCGCTACCCATTTGGCACTTCAAGATCTACATTTCATATTCACATAACCTCTTGCCCACTACCGGCTGTCAATAATCAAATCCTAATTTAAACAATCATTTCAGATCTCGCGGGTCGGGTATTTTGTATGGTTAGGTTCGCCATCATAGGAAACCTTAAACCTAAAAGACATGTCTAACTCACAATTGGTGTATGTCGGGTGTCTTCATCCCGACTCCTGCTTACAGATGCTCTAATTTCTAAATCTTAACAAGATTCGATCTCAATCCTAATACGATGATTATCAATGATAATCCTCAAAAGGAAAACGATTATACGGTCTATTACCAAAGGTCATTCATTCAAACATAAAACAACACTTATATTACTTTGTATCGTTACTTTACCTCGTCCCTTCGATTGGGGTGGTACATAGTACTCTCATCAAGGTTCGTTCTCAATGACTTCTGAGCAAATCTCTAGAAATTCGATGCGAAGCGAGGATCTTGATAAAGATGTTCGATACAGGCACACTATGTTTACATAACTCTTTTGCATTTATCATTAACTGGAATGATATTGGCAGATTTGGTCAGTCTGTCGACGATGACCCAAATCGAATCAAATTCAGATGATGACCTTTGCAATAGCTAGACATTTACTAATGTATGAGGCGATGTTTGCCTTCATAATTGCCATCAGTACAACTTCTTCAGACAAAGATACTTTTAGTCATAAATGACATAAATAGAATACGTATACTTACAAGTTCCAACATAACTATATCTCACAATCTCCATATTTAGGCAATCATAAATGGACTTTTAATCATTTAACGCTATCGGCTTCTCTATTTTAATGGTTCACATTAGCCGCGAACCTATTTTATAATCTATATTATCCCTTTTTACAAACATTGTTTATTTTTATATCGTTCGGCAATTTATTTTTGCACCTTCATTATTAAGGAACATGTCCTAATTGATTCTTTATATTTTCTACATAATGTGTCGGTAATTACGTTCACCTTCCTTCATATTTTCTAATTTTAAGTTTCGTTTCAGCTATTATTTTTATCTGTTTTACTCAATCTGACGTTTTAAAGCGTCGATAATTATTACAACTAATTAAATAAACATTTAATTTTTATGAAACGTAAACACAAAAAGTTTTTGAATTTTCTCAGTTTGTCCAATTATATAAAGGTGTTCAAAATAAAATTTGAATTTAATTAACACGATTTTTGTTGATTTATCGAAAATAATTAATTGGATTCGTAAATGTTCGAAAAATCTTTATTTATATTTTGGTCAAAATTTTCTTTCTTAGTTGAAAAGCAAAAATTGTCGTTTCAAATTTCAAGTCATAAGTTATATAGTTTCCTCAATTCTTCTTAGGTTGTCTAGAAGTATACACAAACATTTACCCCTAAATAAAATTTTAGTTAAATGTTTTGTGTATAAGGGAATAATCCCTTTAAAATCCTTTGTTAAAACATTCGTCAAAATATATTTCAATTTTCTTTTTACTATAACCCAAAGTCTTAAATGGCTCTAATCTTTGAAAAGTCAATATAGATTCCATTATCTATTAATCACATAGTCAAATAATGTAAAGGTTTAAGTCTTTAATCTCATGTTAATTATTCAAGGTACATGTTTTTATTGTTCGGCCAATTCAGGGCAATCAATAAATAATTATTAACTCCTTCTTATTCTTATAAACAAACAAATGGTTCTTAATGATCGCAAGCATGAATTTATCAAATTACAGCCTTCACACGTGATTCACCAAATTTATGAATGCTACGTGTGTATTAGTTAATCCAAACGTCATCACGTGAAACTTATATTGTTCATTCCAAGTACCGAATGTAGTGATTGGAATAGATAATCTTTTTCGCGGACGCAAAGTTGATAATAACCATGCCGTGGATCAAATCTTTAGAACATACGCTAGAACCTTGTAAATGATCGAAAAAATCTTCCATTTCGAGTTATGGATATCGTTTTCGATTGTCAATTTACTCAGTTCACAGTAATCTATAAATATAAGGAATGATAACACCATAGCTCTTCATAATGACGAGCTTGGTAGAATAAACGCTTTCTCCGACAACTCTCTCAGTTGTACGGTAATTCTTTTAATTCAGATGGTGCTGTCGTATAGTGCACAAGCCACAGGTGCAACACCGGGAATATAATCAATACCAATTTCAACTTGCCTTAATGGCGAAAGTCTAGGTAATTCATCAACAAATACTTACTTAAAGTTTCAGATAACATAAACATCTTTTAGTAAATTCATATTAGGTTCTTCTAGATTACAATATCTATGACTAATTCACAACCATTCACGGTATAATTTCAAGTCTAAATGCAGGATATGGTCATCCACCAAGAATTATTTAGATCACTTTTGGTAATCAACATCTTATCATTTAGGGGAATTCTACTCGAGTTCCCATCAATTAAGACAATGTCGTCATGTCATAATCAATCAATCCATTCTACGGGCACTATCAACTTTCTAGTTGCATTGCCGTCGATAACATATGAACTTCTCAAAAGACTAATAATAACTCATAATCCTTCACAAATTCAGGGATATCTGGATACACAATCTACTATTAAAAGAGTAAGGTCAATGCATAATCTATGCGAGAGAATTTCAAATCAGATACAGACGAAAACATTAACGAATATGAATATATCTCATGTTTTCATTAATTTGAGTACGCATTCGAAAGCTCCTCGGATCGTTACCCAGGTAATTCAAATGAAATAAAATCAAAAGAAATGATAGGAACGTCGATACATCCAATCGGGTATCAACACTCGGTAATCAGATATTTTTCCTAAGAATCTCACTACAGGAGAATTGGACAAGAAAGAATTGTCAATTGTCAAATAAGACAATTTCCACAGATGAGTAAATTCGACTCAGAAGAATAGATGCTACAGGCACATATGTAGGTGTCCCTAACACTATGTCCCTATTTTCACTTCTTGCAGATCTCCTAAAATCTTAATCTTTCACAATCTTTAAAGAAACTTTAGTGCTTATTAATCAGTTTTATGGTGACTACTAATCAGTCTTGCATGGTCCATTCCAAATTGTATGTAGGCGCGCAACTATATACAATTTCAAGATTAACGATGCAATACTCAGTTCGTCAAAACTTTTATCATCATGTTTATAATAAAAACACTTTCATGCTTAATTCTTAAATAAGAATCAAGAATAAATTTACAAAGATTTTCTTTGTTATGAAAACAATTAGGTTTTCCAAGGTACTTTATAAACAACTTCATTCGATAATGATTACTTATAAATCTCACTTTGAATAATCCTTATAGTGATGAAAATTAAATTTTCTCAAAGGATACCGTTTTAAATTTTTATAAAAACAATGTGTGATCTGCAAAAGAGTGACGAAGAGTTGTTCACCAAGAACTAACTACAATATGATAGGAAATGAGCTTAGCCAATTAATCATGAGGTTCATGACTTCGATGGCACTCACGAAGAATGATTCACAACGTAACTCAAATCAAGATAAGTACTTGTTCAATGGTTGCATCACTAATGCAAACACTAGGATGAAGCAATAAGAGATAGATAACATCGATACATGTAGGATTTAGCAATCAAAGGTAGTCTTTTTCATTAATCACAAACAAGTCAAAATTGTACCGTAACACATTACGTGTCACTATGTCATACAATTCTCAGAACTCATCCTACCAACTGATATCTCAATTAAGTTAGGGATTCTTAAAAGATACCACAATGAATACTAATCTACAAGAGTCATTAGGTGTCCTGCCTGTCCCGGAAGATCCATCGGTCCCAATTCAGAAGAATATTTCTTCAATTTATTTGTTGGACACTGGGCATCCTCGTCATTGGACAATGGCCTAGGAACAACCCTTAACACGAATCAATAATCAATTAAAACCTTATAATTCAATCACAGAACTTAACGACTTCCTCTTATCAATCTCATATTCCATACGGGTTAAATCTTACTTTATTCAAGTTTTCAATCAACTTTATACTCAATTCGATATCCTACCTCATTCTCCAATACTTTCAGCCTTATTTATAAACCTTAAAAGGGCAATAAAAGCTCGATATGAATCAACACTTAATTTCAAATCCTATATCTCCTTCATTAATGGTTATCAAATGAGTCACTAGTATGAAATGACTCATACATTCAATTAGACTTCTCGGAAAGGTACTAGTGCCATGAGGCTTTTGGGTAATGGTTCCAATGACAGCCTCAAGTGCAACATTCACCCTTTCGATTTCAATTTAAGAATTGGATGACAACGAATCAGATGACATCTTTCTAGGTGATAACGTTTTGTCAAACTCCACTCTATAAGGAAAGATCGTCATGACATCGATATCAGATTTAATCTCGCCAATTATTTTTCAATATCATAATCAACTAATATCTATATTTCTACGAATATCAACCATTTGTTGGGATCATAAATATCCACAACTTGGTTTAGATCTAGGATAGCTAGAATTCCTACGAGAATAGCTTCGATTAATTTACTAGGGGATTTAGGGTTTTCTTTGTGACAATCTACGTCGTATAAATACCTCGTATAAAAATCAAAATAATCATCAAACAATCCTGTAATAAAATTACATCATATATATTTATATATATATATATATATATATATATATATATATATATATATATATATATATATATATATATATATATATATATATATATATATATATATATATATATATATATATATATATATATATATATATATATATATATATATATATATATATATATATATATATATATATATAATCCAAGTTATATATATATTAAAATAACACTTCTCAGTCTTGGCCTTGTCGGTAACTCGGGAATTCTTTGGCACCGTTATAGTCAAAAGATTTTTAGACATTTTTAGAAAAATGTTTATAGTTAAAAGATTTTGAAAAGTTTTATTCAAAACCTTAGTTTTAAAAATCTTTCGTTCTCTATAACGAGAGCTCTGATACCAAACTGTAACACCCCCAAGTTTATACAACTCAATACAGCGGAAGACTCGTTGGTGTTACGGGATAGCACATTACTCACATCATAGACAACGCATAAAAGTCGCGTCGTTTAATAATAAAGCATTTCCATTCATAAATATCAAGGTTACATAGGTCCCAAGTCATTACATTTCATACAAAGTTTTACAAAATATTTGAATGGAAAATATTGTTTAAGTGCGGGCCATGAATTCTTGTCGTCTTCCCGAGAATTACCTTCGAGTACCTGAGATAAAACATGTTAAAAGAAAAGGTCAGCGATAACGCCGAGTGAATTCATAGAGTTTAATAAAATCCATCAGTATAATATCAGTATAAAATTATTACTGAAAATCATTTTGTACAAATCATTTTTAATAGGCCATAAAATAGCCAAAGTCATTTTATACAAATCTTCATCAAAATCATAATATATGCGTTTGCCTTAAAAATCATTATACGAGCCAATGTCGTAAAAACATTATACAATACGTCTTACGACGTTGTATAAAGTTAAATAAAAACCGTTATATGAATATGGTTATGAAAACCAAAACACGAACATAATATCAATAGTATGACCCTGTATTGCTAGTCAGGCAATACATCGTAATTCGGAGCATATAGCAGTATTTCGTTAATTTTGGATTATTATAAGCCGCATGACATTGTTACCTTAATAAACCAACAACGGGTAGCTAACCCGGTACCAATTTTCCCATCTAAAGTAGCGTGTCGTCACAAAGGTCACGCTATGGAAATCTTCTCATACATAAATTCGCTTACCAATCAATGTGGCACGACGGGGATCAACCGTCAAGGCGCAAACTGGGGTGATCGTCCCCAAATAGTACTATTAAATGCATAAGCGTCTACCAAATCCCGGTAGTTCACAATTCATGCTAATGAGACTTTTAGTGACATAACCTAACTTTAATAATCCATTTAATTTCATCTATCAGGTCCTTTAATCATTTATCGGGTCATATAATCGGGTCATACAGTCATTCGGGTCCAAATCAATAAACAAACAATGGGGACAAATGGTGTCCTATTTTATAAAACTAACATGTTATCTCCCTCGCGGGTTTATAAAACATTTATAAAAACATTTAAAAGTGTGCGAGGCTATGAACTCACGTTGATATGGGAAGGCGGGTTATCGGCAATTCGGTTGTACGGTACGTGCTTCAATCACGGAAACCTATATAAATAATAATCGGTCTTAGACGTTTGTCCAATGACATTATAAAAATAACAATTATGTATACATATGATGATTATATATATATATGATGATCCAGTGGGTTTACATGTTCTCGTTTACTCATTTTAGTGTTTACGTATTGGTAACTTCTTACTAGTTTACTAGTTTTACCTATTTACGTGTTTTAGTTTCAATAAACTTATTATAAGTTCTTTAACTTGTCTTATTCCACTTTATACTTTTATTATCAGTATTTACACTTTACATATTGGTCCCAAATGGGTTAAGCCCAATAAATAAGTTTATAAGTGTTTTAGTCCATTTTGTTGTATTATTAGTCCAATAATGTTAACTTAGTCTGTTAATGTCCGTATGTTATATAGTTCGGGTTTTATTGGTTTTTACTTGTTATATATGTCTATATATCAGTATATGAGTTTTATAAAGTTTACATTAAACGGGTCCAACCATCTAAATTTTATTTAACAAAAACGTTAATTTTACGGTAATAGCCGAAAAAGTCGTAAAAATCAAGTTTATAGTTTTTATAACTTATAAATATTATTCCACTACCATTTTTATAATTTATCCATTTATTTAAGCTTTAAAATATTTATATAAATAAAATTCTTGAGTTAGTGGGTTTTTATTTTACATTTTATACAATATAATTTTGAGTGCTTATATAATAATAATAAACATTAATTCTCAAAATCTGATTTTTATTTTCATATTTACCAAAACTGCCATATCTAGAGTTCTATATGGAGATAGAAGCTCAAATGTTTATCACATAAACTACATGATATGTGCTCCATTTAACTCCTTTATAGCTACTGTTGAATCATCCTCTAAGTATTTTCTAAAAATCGTCCAAAACAGTGAACTCAGATTTGTACTTTAAACTTGTTTTGATCATATCTCACTCATTACAATGATTCCATTGCATGGCCAACTCTCACATGTGTACAAGACCCATATCTTACTTTAAATCCATTCTACTTCATCATTTTATCAGTTCATGACATGTTTATTTACTGTTTTATACATCCATCTAAATTAAGCAAGATTTTAACCTTGTTTCTTATAGTTTTTCACCTTTTTAATCATGTTTATCAACACCAAATCCCCACACAATATTTTTATCATCATATAATCATCATATACATATACAATAGGAAATAAAATACATGTTTACATAATCAAAATAACAAGAAGATGAGGAGGACAATCTTTATACCACCATGATGATGTAGGTTGTGATCAAAACATGGATTTTGATGGAGAAACTTGTGATGCACCAAGACCATCTTCATGACCACCAATCTTCATAAACTCCTTGTGGAAAATCAGCCCTAATACTCCATGGAAACTCCTCCTTGAATGTTATAACTTGCATCAATCAATAGGGTTTCAAAAGGGCTTCAACATATGCAAGTATAACATAGGATTTCATGGTTGATTTTGATCAAATTTGGTGTTTAAGGGGAGAAATGGGACGACATACATGAGAGGAGAAGAGAGAGTTGTAGCTAGTTTGCATGAGTGGAATGTGAGCTAGTTGTAATGAGAAGTGGTTTTGGTGTAGTGGAAGCTTAAACTTTAAGCTTAGTAGACAAGTGTTGTGTAGCTAGTTCAAGGCTTGACACCTCATGTGTTGAGGCACTAGTTTGGCCGCCCCATGTGTGCTAGTGGGGTGGGACAATGTATTTTGTCCCATCTCACTAGTTTACGGGTATTCCTCGATTCTAGTTTTCTCGATTTGCGTGCCCTCGGGTCGTTTTACGAAAAACGTTTTTATAAATTATGAATCAACGTTACAAAACGAATCCAATAAAAATTGTTTCATCAAAAACGGAGTTCGAAAACGTAAATACGTAATCCTAAGGTTTCCGGTTTAGTCGTAAAGGACGTTAAAATAAAATCGTAAGTCCTAATCTCTTCTCGTAAATTTGTGAGTTTATGAACTAACACAAATTTAAAACTCCAAAATAATATTTACGGATAAATTTATTTTTTGAAATGTCGGACTGTCACCAAAGACGGTGTATGTAAACGTAAGCACGTAACGTTGAATCCTCCGGTTTAGACGTAGTCGACGCTACTTCAAGGCGTAAATCCAAATTACTTCCCAAAAATAAGTGAGTTCATATTGTAACATTAAAATAATGTTTTCAAATAAATATTGAGAATAAAATATCAATCATAAAGTGACGGATTGTCACATGAACAGGCTGAAGATTATGGATGTTGAGGCTTTGTTGAGCATAATCATCCCCCCTTGGTAAAAGATCAAAGTTAGTTTGGGCAGGATGATCAAACATTATGTAGAATATTGATAATCAATGAATCTATGAAGGGGTTTGTTAATTTCTAGAGAGAGAAAGTTAGAGAGAGAAAGTGAGAGAAACTATGTGAATTTTATTAAGTGGAAATTAAGAAATGATAACAACCAACCCCTTTCCTTAGTGGAAAGGGGTATTTATAGTTCCAAGTCATAAGTGGACTTGGGCCGGTCCATGACAAGCCCATGGACCGGTTCTTACTTAAGTTAATAAGCAAATAATAACTAAATACTAACTACGAGCTATTACAACATAAATCATATTGTGGAGTGACCGATACTTCTAATATACGTTAAAACGTATTTCTAACAATCTCCCCCTAAGGGAGGTCACTCCACGTTACAAAGTTCTAAACCTAGCATACTATACTAAGTCTTCGTTCTTTAGCTCGTAGTCTTTTCTTCTTTTCTTTCTTTTGTTGTGAATATGTTGATTTGATCTTTTTGGCTTTGACTTGAGAGCATTGTTCTTTGGCCTTTCACGTGCGATCTTTGCCTTTCTTGTGAACTTTGCCTCCTCGTGACTTCATGTTCCACACACTTATGTCTTTTTGTTGAATTCTCGAAAGCTTCAGAGTTTGGTACAGCGGAAGACTTCATCTTGTACTTTCTTGAATTTTTGTTGCAAAAGACATAAGCATGTGGGAACGACTTTTTCAGGTACACCGCAACACCACCGTCTTTACTGGTACTCAGCAACGCCACCGTCTTCAACAGGTACACAGCAACGCCACCGTCTTTAGCAGGTACACAGCAACGACACGAATAAAATGGTTTTGAACATTTTATTCTAATTCGGTAGCATTTTACCTCCGGTCGGTGAAGACCGTTGGACGATATTAGATATCGTACCCGTGACGGATAGTTTCAATTAAGTAACTTCCTGACAGGATTTCGCGGGTAAACCCGTTCTCTTTACTCGACCGTCCAAAGCTGACTGCGAACATAAAGAGTGAATCACTTGGATAAATTATCCTTGTGATTAAAAGCCGTCAATTCATGAAACCTGGAACAAGTGAATTTCAATTAAGATTTTCACCATCGTTGCTTTCCAGTTGTCACGAGCTCGATTCATAAAGAATCTTGCACGTTACCTACCAAGTGCTGTTTGATGTTGACACTAGAAGGATTTCCACTCGTCACTGTGGTCAATAAAGAGTCACTCTGAGTGTTCTGGCAAGATCATATGATAATGCGAAGAGGCCTGGAACGAGTTTAAGTTCAATTAAGAATTAAACCACTGTTACCTTCCAGTTTTTCACAAGATTGGTTCTAAAAGAACCGCACGTGTAACCTACCATGAGCTTGTTTGATGTTGGCTCAAGCAGGATTTCCATCTTCATTGTAATACTTACGTATTACTCGGATGTTCTGGCAATATTACAAGAATATTGCGTAGGACTCTTGAAAATCTCTTACTTTTCACAGTGTGTGAGAAAGCAAGGAATAAATGGAAAGTGTCCTAATGAGACTTTTGATGATCTCTTGGCTCTAGACTCGATTGTGCGTTTTGATTTAGTGAGCGATGGCTGGAGAGGAGTGCCACCTTTTCAATACCAGTTTATTCGGAGTGAATAAACCAATAGATAACGTGTTGATCTCCGTGTGATTAAAACAAATACCTTTTGAGAGATATTTGAGTTAGCTGGGGAAGGGTTGTGCATTGCATCACTGGGTCCATGGTGTCTTTCTTCAATACCGAGAATCATTAGCAAAAATGACCTCAATAGCATATGTATTGACCCGGTTTCTGCCTAAAGTTGTAAGGAGGGCTTCTTTCTTTACACCCTTTATCTTTACATTTCTTTTTCATTCTTCAACCCCTTCAATGCTTACCAATACGTCATCACTAGCACCTTGTTGTGATTGTTCCAGTGCTAGCTTAAGTACTTGGTCGGCATTCAGCTACGTTCACATTCTTTCTCCATCTTTCCTAGGACTTCTAATTCTAACTAGGGAATTGTCCTTGGGAAGATTCCATCGGCTCTGATGAATCATTGGACTAAACCTATTCCTACCACCCTTTTGTCACCACATCCGTCGTGAATTAAGCGTGTTTTGGGAAGGAATTGCCACCATGAAAACATCATTGAAAATCACCTAAGGTACTTGTGATATTAAAATCAAAAGTTTTGTACCTTAGGTGTTTTGATCATCAAAAACGCTCCCCCTTAACACGTGCTTAACACATATTAAGTTGGATTATCATTAAGTCTTTTTCATTTTAGCCAAGTAACACTTACGTCTCCTTAATCCCATTTTCTCCCCTTATCCAAAATGTTAACCATTAATATTTGGGATATTGAATGGATTAACCGGTCTTTGGGTAAAAATGAAATCGATGTTTTGGCCATAGAACAAGTTATTGCTCCCCCTTGAGTTAATAAGGGATAGTTGTAGTGCTTTGGTATGACATATTTTGAAAGATTTAGAATCTCGTGAGAAATTCTTGAAAAATTATCATACCTTAACACTACACCAAGCCATTCAAGCACATTATTCACAAATTTACATATTCACAATTGAAAACCAATATAAAGTGACCTGAGATGTACGACCCATCAGATGGATCGTTGCAGTAGCTTGTGGTGCACTAAATACGGTCTTCCACCCACGAATCTTTCCAAGCTCCTCATCAATCTACGTTCACGGAGCTTTTGATCGATCTTTTTGATCACATACTTTGCCATCTGCCGGTAACCCGGATGCCAATCCTCCGTCATCTCTGGCAAAGTCCCTCCCGAGTTCAGATGCTCCAACTTATCTCTGACTTGTATAAGAGTGCCATCGCTATACTTGTGGAGCTCCCCCACCCTCATAAACTTCATCAAACCTCGACTGTTTAAGTAGAAAATTCCAGAATTCGGGACAGAAATGCCGGTGTAGGGACATCTTTCTACATGTTGAGGTAGCACTTGATTCACAGGGCGAGTTAAATTGAGCCTCCTCTGATAGCTTTCGACTCCCAACTGAAGATCTTCCACTCGTGACTTGATGACAACGCTGCGTGTAAACATACGAAGTGCTGTATTTAGAGCAATCAGGTCTTCACGAGGAATGTGAGTAAGTTGATCTCGGGTCATTAGAAGCAGCATATCTTCGATATCCTCCAGGCGAATGATGGAAAAATCTCCTTGCTGGATTTTGTATTCCCGGTCATCCTCCCTTTTCAACCGAATCTCCGTCACATGATAATAGCCGTTCTTGGCTTCTGTTTTCAACCCTAAAATGCTGGAGATACGGATATCGGATCTAACATTGCTTCCAGATTTGACCAAGCAGCAACCCCTGTACGCCCTTCGGACTCTTTCGTCCCAATGAGATGCACCTATGACAGCATACATATCATAATTACGATTCATTTTAGGGACCCAGAGTCGATTTACCTTTTCCTCGATGAAGGGTATTGTCCCCCAGTTGGCAGCTTTCAGCAAAGTCAGGGATGTTGCATACTTTGATGATCCCTTCAGTAGATACTCAAGATCGTTGGTGACGAAGAAGTCAAGAGCAATCTGATTATCTTGAGCAGGATCCATTGGAGGTGGAGCTCTGTCTGATTCATGAAGTCCTGGCCTTTGAACGGTTTTCAAAGCCTTTATGATCTCATCGGCATAATACTCGAACTCCATTCGGGGTAATCGGGTTTTGGCACGCATTCTTTTATCTTTCATCGCTTTCTTGACCAAGGATGGAGTAACCGAAGTCTTATACTCATGAGCAAGAAATGCACATAAGTCAATCGGACTTCGGATACGCAGATACAGCACATCTTTGTCAGCATCTGTGATCGGATCATATTGAGCTGCTGCCGTGATCCAAGCTTGTGGTGGTGCAGACTCGTCTATCTCCAACGTGTCTTCCCAGGCACGACTGCTTGGTTCAGGAACCGTAGATTGTTGAACCTGTTGTTGAGGAGTGGAAGTGCGAACATCTACTGGTTCAGTTTCAGGCATTTCAGCAGTGTCTTGAACTGGAGAGTGTTGTGCAGCTTCGGGTTCTGTCACTGATTCTGCAATCACAGGAGGAACAACAGCAGAACTAATGGGGTTAGTTGTAATAGGTACAGACACAGCGATAGAGATACCAGGGGCCGAAGACGCTGTAGTGGCATTCACATCGTGGCGCCACTTAGTTCGTCTTGATTCCGAGGATGTCGATTTGTCCTTCGGTGCCGCATCTTTTGTGGACTTGGTTCCAGTCTTTGTTGCAGTCTTCTTGGAGCTGGTAACCTTGTCCCCCTGTGGTTGTTCACCCCCATCATCATCCTGATTGTCGTCCCCGTTACTACCCCTTGCACTCTCCTGATTCTCATCACCACCATCATCGCCATCATCATCATCTTCATCCTCGTCATCATCCTCATCATCCTCATCATCATCACCACCTTCTTCATCGTCTTTCTCCTTTTCACCTTCCTCTTCTTCTTCTTCCTCTTCTTCACCCGTACCCTCTTCTTCACTCTCTTCCCTTTCTTCTTCAGGTAAGATGTGATATGGTACCACACTTCCAAACATTTTGAATAATCTATCATCCTCCATGATAGCATCATTCAGGGATTTAAATAGAGCCCGTTGAATCCTTGATTTATCATGCGACCCAAGTTCCACCATTCGAGCCTTAAGGATCTTCTTCAATTCAAAATCCGTCAGGTCATAAGCAATCTTATAGGCGGCTTCGGAAGGGTTGGATGATTTGACCATCAAGTTGTCAGCAGCAAGTGTCTTCAACTCGTCACGAAGCTTAGGCATTAAGGATTCAACGGATTCTTGCACTCTTTCTTTCACAGATGCTTCGAGTGCTTCTTTTTGTTCCTTATATTTATCCCTCATTGCTTGAAGTCTGGTAATGCGTGCAGCATGTTTATTAGCCTCAGCCTGCTTAACCTGAGCAATTTCCTCTGCATGAGCTTTACGTGTAGCTTCCATGTCTGCAGCGAACTTGGCAATCAACTCTTCTTGAGCTTTCCTTGATGCTTCTTCACTTTGAGCTCTTCTATTTAACTCTTGGCGGAGTTCATTCATTTCTCTCTTGTGAGCATCCGTATGTTTATCCAACATCTCGCCCAATACTATTGCTGCCATTGCAGATGTTGCAGATGTTGCAGATGTTGATGGAATAGGCTCGGTTGTAACTGCTGTACTAAGGGTAGGGATTATGGGTGGTGGAAGAAATGGTGTGGAAGCCGGTCGGGTTGGTCGGGTTGTTAAGGGTTGGATTGGTGGTGGAAGAGTTGCCAAAGGTTGAGTTGTCACCATGATTGTAGAAGCAACAGGTTCCTTTTCCACACTCGTTGAAATAGGAATTGATGGCTCCTTCGAAGTAGAGTAGTTTTCAGGTGACCCAAACTCATCAACATCATCCGGTTCGACGTACTCATCCTCAATATCTACCCTTGCCCTTGAACCACTACCTCCTGTATCTTTCCTACTCCTTTTAATAGCAATCTTCAACATTTGTTGCTCGGTTTTATCAACAGTAGGATCAACAATATCTTCTTCATCACGTAGACGCATCAAATCCTTACCCTTTCCTTTCTTACCCTCTAACTTCTTCTTCTTTGGTTCGGGTTCAGGTAACGCAGCTGGTTGTTTGCGTTTACCTTTACTCTTAACAGTTGTGGATGAGTCTTCTCCAGTTTGAAGGTTTGCTTTCAGCCTTTCGATTTCAAGCTGCAGTAGCTTGTAATCTGCAGAACCTTTGATTTTGTCTGACAGAAGGTAATCAGGAACAGGACCCGGAATCACACCAGTAGACGGTCCTTCATGCCTCAGATCTACAGTATCATCAGCTTCTTCAGTGTGATAGCGACCTCCTGCTCGCCTATCAATAGTAGCATCAAGCTTCATAAAATAATTTATGATAAGCTTAATAAATCGAGGATAAGGAAAGAAGTTTGTCTTTAGCTTCTTGTTGTGGAAGAGTTGAAAGGTGAATTCTTCCCATATCAACAAAGCATAATCTGAATTCGCAGCTTTGTACATGCCATAGAAGAGGTTCATTATCGGACTTCTCAAAGCGTCATGTCCGCTTGTTTTTGGTGTAAGGCATTTACTGAGAATACCCATCAAAGCTCTCCAGGGTTGTCCTACCTTAGCAGTGGTAAACTCAGATGCAACTCGTATTTCCGGACATCCAAGTGCGTCAAATAACTCCGCGAGTTCATCTTTAGTAGGATCCCTTGAGAAAGACATGCCCTTGGGTGTATCCCGTATACCAAGCATCTTACGGAAGTCTGAAACGGTGAGTGTCTGCTGCTTGTTGTCTATGGTGAAGGTGATTTTGTTCGAAGTGAAATCCTTGGTTGCCCAAAATTCAAACATATACTCATAAGGCACCGAGGCTGTACTCCTAAGGGCGTTCTTAAAATGAGAGTTATCAAGAATGGCTATGGCAACCTTAAAACCATGGTGAGTGGATTTAGAAACTTGCTTCAGCCTATAGTTGTTGGGTATAAACTTAAGGGTTCGAGCTTTAGCAATATCGGCTTCCCTAGATTCTTGGATAGCTTGTACTGTTGGATTAGTCATTTTATCTGCTTAAGATAAGACATGAAAGGTTGATGCACAAAAAACAGATAGATATATATCATTCTTATTTCTAAGCATAACACATTTCATAAGATAAAACAACAAGTACATAGATAGCATGCCAACAATAACAATCAAACAACTCATTCGGAACTTTTCCTCATTCGGAACATTTTCATCCGGAACATTCTTCATTCGGAACTTCTTCTCATTCGGAACTTCTTCATCCGGAAGTTCTTCATTCGGAACTTCCTTCATCCGGAAGTTCTTCATTCGGAACTTCCTTCATTCGGAACATTCCTTCATTCGGAACTTCCTTCATTCGGAAGTTCTTCATTCGGAACTTCCTTCATTCGGAAGTTCTTCATTCGGAACTTCCTTCATTCGGAAGTTCTTCATTCGGAACTTCCTTCATTCGGAAGTTCTTCATTCGGAACTTCCTTTATTCGGAAGTTCTTCATTCGGAAGTTCCTTCATTCGGAAGTTCTTCATTCGGAACTTCCTCATTCGGAAGTTCTTCATTCGGAACTTCCTCATTCGGAAGTTCTTCATTCGGAAGTTTTTAACCCATGTTCATCCGGAACTTTTGCACACGAAACTCAGATGATTAATCTAGCGCATTTGTGAGTTTCTAAGGCAAACTAAGGCAATATAAACATCATTTAATCTATTCTTAACAAAACCCACCATAAATTCTTTATCAATTAACCCTAATTAAGGCAAAACCCTAAATCTGATTAAACTATGATAAGAATAATATGATAAAAACTATGGATTAGAAGTTAATCATGTTGATGTATATACCTTAGTTAATCGAAAGAACAGGAAGAATCAGTAAGCGAATGATTGTTTAGATCGTGTGTGTGAAGTTCAACAATGGCGGCAAAGTGTTTTTAGATAAACAGTGATTCAGAAATAATAGTGAGGGGCGGGGTGTTTGATTTTTGACTTAGGTCAATTTTGCCAAGTTTCATTAAATGCTACCTTTAGTCCCTCCATTTTCTCTTTCCTTTCCTTTTTAGTTTTTTTTTTTTTTTTTTTCATTTTACTTAACACTTGTTTAACTTACACAACTTAGCAAACGCATCTATTAGCATATCCTCAAGATCTAAAAGCCATGCCTATCACTTAGAACGAACACAAGTCGTTTTCTAAGATAAAACCACTCAATTACCATGAAGCCCTTAATTTTCACAATCACTTTTGGAAAATCCATTTTAATGAAGAGGAAGATTTTACTATTTTCTCCCCCTTAAACAATGACCCGTTTTCTATTTAAAGAGCTGTAGTCATTGTTTAAAGAGTCAAATAGTGATGAAAGCATTTCCAATTTATCTCTTGAAAAATTTTGATTCGTGGTGTCAATAAGATTTCTCTTATTTTAACAAATTAATGCACTGAGACGTACACAAATTCGTGTCAGACCAAGTTTTAAAGTAAACTTGATCCCTTTGCATGATTTGGCTTGTAAATCACGCCCGAGAAAATTAATTCCCGTTCTGAGCCAACGTTTTCCAAGGAAATACGTGACTTTAATATGAAAACCGGGTTGCAGTCTGAAATAACTACAAGCCATTATGGGCATGTTTTGAAAATGTACAACTTTTATACGGACTCTATTTATGGCACCGTGTCAATATTGATCGACATTTCTAAGGCCGTAAATATTACCGTACTAAAAGACATGCCCGTTTTAAAACAAAAAATATTTTTGGTTTTTCTGGATTTTATATGTTTTATGGTTTTTGTTGGTTTTATATTTTTTATGGTTTTTGTTGGTTTTATATTTTTTATGGTTTTTGTTGGTTTTATATTTTTTATGGTTTTTCTTGGTTTTATATTTTTGTATTTTCTTTTTGTGGTTTATATATTTACGATAATGTACATGATCACAACCAAAGGATACTCTGAATAGTTTACCACGACTATTCAGCTGATTCTTCTGCCAACTCTTTGAGTGTCGCTGGAGTGAATGATTTCATGCCAAGCTTGTCGATCAAAAACTCGATTCGTCCTCGATCTAAGGCTTTGGTGAACATATCCGCCAGCTGGTACTCAGTAGTGACAAAATACAGCTCGATCACTCCGTTCTCCACCTGCTCCTTGATGAAATGGTAGCGAATGTCTATGTGCTTGGCCCGGGAGTGTTGAACATAGTTGCAGCAAAGGGCAATGGCGCTCTTGTTGTCACAATACATCGGGATTTTGTTAAATCCAAGACCGTAGTCAGTTAATTGTGATCTCATCCAAAGGACTTGAGCACAACAACCGGACATGGCGATGTATTCAGCCTCCGTGCTTGATATTGCAGCGCTTTTCTGCCTTTTTGAAGACCAACTGATCAATCTATCTCCAAGGAGTTGCACAGATCCAGAAGTGCTACGCCTCGTATCTTGACATCCAGCATGATCGGCATCTGCGTATGATATTAAAGCAATCGAGGAATCTTTCGGATACCATAGACCACGATGAAGTGTTCCTTTTAGATACCGAAAGATCCTTTTCACAACATGTAAGTGCTTTTCGGTAGGCCGAGCCTGATACCGGGCACACATGCATACAGCAAATTGCAAATCAGGCCTGCTAGCAGTCAGATAGAGAAGGGTGCCGATCATTCCACGGTAAAGTTTCGGATCGACAATAATCCCATCCCTATCTTCATCTAACTTGGTTTTCTCAACCATTGGAGTGTCTACGGGGTCACAATTCTCAAAGTTATATTTCTTAAGAGATTCTAGAGCATATTTGGATTGATTTATAAAGATGCCTCTGGGATTCTGAGAAATCTGTAATCCTAAGAAAAATGAGATTTTTCCCATCATCGACATCTGAAAGCGTGTGGACATTATCTTCTCAAATTGTTTAGACAATTCTATGTTAGTGGCAGCAAAAATTATATCATCAACATAAATTTGTACCAGAAGCATGTCGTTGCCGTCTTTGAGAGTGAATAGAGTGGGGTCCACTTTGCCTTTGGAGAAGCCTTCCGACATGAGATATGTTGACAGGAGATCATACCACGCGCGTGGAGCTTGTTTCAACCCATAGAGAGCCTTCTTAAGCTTGTACACGTGATTAGGAGACTCCGTACTGACGAACCCATCCGGTTGACTAACATAAACCTCTTCCCTTAGTTCACCGTTCAAGAATGCTGTCTTCACATCCATTTGATAGACGATCATGTTCATATGAGCAGCAAACGCAAGGAATAGTCTAATCGCCTCCAATCTAGCCACAGGAGCAAAAGATTCCTCAAAGTCTATACCCAAGGCTTGTTTATATCCTCTAGCGACCAATCTTGCTTTGTTCTTTAATACCGAACCCATCTCATCAAGTTTAACCTTATAAACCCATAACAAAGTAAGGATGTTAACCTTGTCAGGGCGAGGAACCAATTCCCATACTTCAAGTCGTTTGAATTCATTGAGTTCCTCCTGCATAGCTTCAATCCAAGATGATTGGGTCATTGCCTGCTGCCAATTTTTGGGTTCAACTTCAGAGAGAAATGCATCAAAGTAACAATATAGTGCACTCTCTTGTAGTTGATGGCGTGTAGAGACTGGTCGGTCTAGATCTCCAATAACATTCCTAATTGGGTGATCTTTTGTCCATTTAGTGCTATGGTTTTCAATCCTAGGTGGTCTGGAGTGAACAATAGATGGAGCTTCTTCTGAGGTAGAGGCGGCTGAAGGGTTTTCAGGGATCGCAACACCAAAGAAAGGAAGCTCTTGCAAGTGAGCATATTCCAAGTCGTGATCAGTGGAATCCTCTTCTACATCATTAGGCACAAGTAGGGGTGATGATTCAGGTGAAGTTTGAGAATCACTTGGTGAAGGTGCATCCGGTTCAATGTGAATTGTAGATGCATTAGATAAAGGTTCATTAACTTGAGCAACCACTTCAGGTATTGGAGCAATTACTACAGGTGTTGGAACTTCATCAGTCGGGGGATCGAAGAATTCATCAAACAACGGTTGAAACAGTTTATCCCACTCAGGCCTAGTTGGTGGTAAAAATGATGTAGAAGTAGGATTGTTGGGAACTAATCCGGAACTTATAGCACCGGGTCCCATCTCATGAAGCGCGGGTTCAGAGCTGTGTTGCTCAGAAGCCATCGCTGTCAGCTCGTCGAAATCAGCGTCCATAGTTTCTACAATCTTGCCAAGACGACGGTTATAGATTCGGTATGCTCTTTTGGACGGTGAGTAACCAATGAAAATACCTATGTCGGCTTTTGGTTGAAGCTTACCCAAGTTCTCACTATTGATGTTTGGATAACACAGAGCACCAAACACATGGAAAAATGAAACATCGGGTTTGCGGTCATGTAGAAGCTCATAAGGTGTTTTTCCATGGCGTTTCCGAATGATTGAACGGTTTTGGGTGAAACATGCAGTAGAAATAGCCTCTGCCCACAAGAACAATGGAGCGTTCGCATAAATAAGCATGGTCCTAGCAGCTTCCATAAGTGTGCGATTTCGTCTTTCAACGACACCGTTTTGTTGTGGAGTGCGTGCAGCGGATGTTTCATGTGATATACCAACTCCTTCATAATAATCACGAAGAGTCTGGTTGACGAACTCTGTACCATTGTCTGTACGAATACGGCGGACAGTGGTATTCAAACGTACCTGAATGAACTTCAGAAAAGTGATGATAGCTTTCGGAGCTTCATCCTTTGTACGTAGAAATCTAACCCATGTAAACCTTGAGAAATCATCCACAATGACGAGAATGAATTTCTTACCGCTCACACTTTCAGTTCTCATCGGTCCACAAAGATCCATATGCAAAAGATGAAGTTTTTCTTGATTAGTGTCTTCAGCTTTGGGTTTGTAAGATTTCTTGGTGCTTTTCCCCCTTGAGCACGCGGAACATAAATGATCCTTGTGAAATTTAAGCTTGGGAAGACCACGAACTAACTCGTTTTTAGCCAGATGATTAATAGCATCAAAATTAAGATGAGATAATCTGCGATGCCATAACCATGACTTGGTCTTAGAAGCTTTAGAGAGAAGACATACTGGAGAAGCGGCCATCATGTCTTGTAAGGACAAAGTGTAAAGATTTGCACCACGAGATCCCTTCAACAAATCTTTTCCTTCCAAGTTACGGATGAAACAAGTGTGTTGTCGAAAAGCAACCTCAAGGTTGGAATCACAAAACTGTCCTACTGAGAATAAGTTATGACCAAGACCTTCAACATAGTATACCCTAGAAATCGTCACGTTTCCAATCTGATATTCACCATACCCCATAATCTTTGCTATATGATCATTCCCAAATTTAACCGTACCAAGAAACTTGCTGACGAAATTTCGGAGCATCGAGCGATTTCCGGTCATATGTTTTGAACAACCGGAGTCCAAATACCACAGGATGATTTGGACCACCTGAAAATATCACCACACAAAGACAATGTAGAGGTATCGGAATCTGAGTGTTCCTTGTTATTAGCAGGTACAGATTTATTAATCTTAGATTTGCTAACTCTAGGTTTCTTAGATTTCCTAGCCTTCTTCTTCTTAATTGGTGGTGTAGATTCTAATTGGCTCAAATCCTGAGGTATTTCTACACTGATAGGCACTATAGTGGGGGCAGACCTAATTAAAGGGCGCTGTTTCCTTACTTGAGTGCGAGTGTTCCTAACTAAAGGACGCTCAGACCTATCTTCAATGGATGCATTCCTAGTTAAAGGGCACATTTTACCATCGAGAGTAAAGGTCCTACCAGTGGGACGCCATTGCCAGCCAACTTGGGCACGAGTTCTACCCGTTGGCTTCCATTCAAGACCATTCTTAATAGCATTCATTTCATTAACGTGATCAATCAGACACAAATCATGACGCTGTGAAAACATACATTCATTACAATTCCAGCAATTTAAATCAGAATTCACGAATGGTTTAGGCTGCTGCACAGGCGCAGAGCTTTTAGTCTTAACATGATTCATTTTATTTAAAACTGAACTAGCATTCCTAGTGTCGACTTCTACTTTCTTCTTTGTGGCACTACTAGTGGCGGGCTTGATCTTATCTTTCTTGAGTGGCGATCCTTTAGCCTTAGTAGTTGCTTTTAATCCTGTAGAAGGCAAATTGGGAACATTAGCAGCAGATTTTAAAGATGTCGTACTTGATTGTGCCAATGACGGTTTCGCTCCTGGAGTCTTATTAAATGGAGTGACAGCAATGGGCCTATTATTAAGTAGTGCAGAACCTGGTGTACCTATGTATTGCAAATAAGCCAAGCAATATTGAACTCGCTTAACATATTCATTAGCCGAATAATAGTCGCTACTTGAGGGATCTAAGGCATAAAGATCGTCTAAAATATCCCTAAGAAGATCGACATGCTTAATGGCATTCCTCATATAATCATCGTATACAGCCGGGTTTCTCTTATGAAGCGGATTCTTATAAAGCACTACTTTCTTGGTTGTTGGAGCACTAGTGGACGGTGCAGAGTCGGTAGCTAAGTTATCAACTACTTCTTGTCGGGTGAGAAGAAGTGTCTCCTTTAACTCAGCCAAAACCATATTTTTGTCTATGAGCAGGATGTTCAAGTCAGAGATTTCTTCGCACTTTTGGTTCAGTTGTTCAATATAATATTGTTGCTGTGTCGCATTAAAAGCGAATCGATCTTCTAGTGAACCATAAAGAGCGGATAGTCCCTGCCTTGTCCGATCCATCTCCCCTAGAACAGTTGATAGTCTAATTTCTAAGACTTGGTTTTTAGACTCTGCGGCCTCTAGTTCCATTCTTAATGTTTCCTTTGATGATATCTCTCTCTTCAATCTCATGATTTCTTCCTCTAATGTCTTAACAATTGCAATCATCTTGTCACTTGTCTCAACACCGTTTTCACAAACATTTGATATCAAAAGATTTTCATTTTGAGCTTGTTGTTTTAATTCTAAAGATATACAATGTTGTTCTAGTTGATTAAAGCGTTGAGAAAGTAAATTATAAGAATCTTGTAGCTTTAAAAACTCAGCGTTAGATTCGTGACAAGAATGACTATCTACCTCATTTACATTTTCAGCAACATTTACAGAAATATCACAAACATCATCACAAATATCCTCACAAATATTCACAGCATCACAATTCATCATAGCGGATGTAAGCTCATTCGAATATTTAACATTTACAATAGTAAGCACATCACACGAGATTACTTCGGACAAGAATCGGTCATATTCGGTTAAAATCTTTTCCTTTTCAATTAGTTGCAGTTCGTAAGCGGTGTCCATTTCATAAAACACTTTTTGAACTTCCCCAATTTCAAACTGAAGATTTTCCTTAAGAGATGCAAAACTTCCTTTTAGACTTTCGACAAACGGATTGATCTTAGTTTTAAACACCTCGTTCATGTGTTCGAAAGCCCATTCTCCGGCGTTTAAGCCATTTGAAGTCGTACATTCCAAAATGACCTTGTCAAAGGTAGTAAAGTATCGGTTAATCTCTTTCAAGTTTAACCATACAGTGCTAACCGGTGGAAGATTCTTTGGAATTTCCTTAGGATCTTCCATGTTGACAAGTGTAGGAAATGTACTAGGGCGTTCTTCCTCTAACATGTAGGTCGGTGCTGTGATGAGATCTTTATCCATATGGAAGCGAACTCTAAAATCAGTTTTAGCAAGCTCCTTATTCATTTTAAAATAATCACACTCGGGATATTTTTCTGAATTGTATGACCGATCCTCATTAACTAAAACCTTACTTGTTCGATCATTGGGAAAAACAATCGGGTCTAAAGCCAATCCTAATTGAGTTGCATTATAAAGTCTAGGACTATGTCTTAAAGCTTGTTTTGCATATCGTGGATTAGGGGGAAGGCCTTTTAGACGTGATAAGTTAAACTCTTTAAACGAAGCATCAAATAAGTGAACTAGTTGTGAAGCAGCGTATTGTCTTAATAGCAAGTAGTCTAGACTTCTAATCTTATTAGTAGCATTAATCTCCATTTCAGTCTTCTTAGATTCGAGTATTTCAAAATCAGTTTGAAGTTTCTGAAAATTAGTGACCACTAACTCCTTTTCTCTAAGTTCACTAGACAGATTTGCTCTTAAGTTCTCGATTTCTTGCAAGTGACCCATTTGTTTGTTTCTAAAGTGATCATATTCGAGATTTGTGAGAACACTAGACGAAGGCACTAATTCCAAAGTTTGTACTTTCTCATTGCTTAAGGCAAGCTCTTCAGACAAATTCTTATTCTTAGCTAAGGTTTCTAAGAGTGCAGCATTCATTTGGCTAAGTAGTGTAGCAGGAACCATGACCAAATCTTGTTGAGCAGGAGTAGGCATATGCGAACTGGTTCCCGGTTGTGATTCACTCAAAGTCTGGGGACTCACATTGATATTGCTATCATTGTTTGTCTCCTCGTTTGAAAGACTCACCACCGAAGATTCATTCGAATTAGCACTCTCTTGCCCAACTTGATGTGGTTGAATACTAGCATCAGTGGCATTATCAGTGTTATTAATAAGTACCTCAGATTTCTTATCTGGCCCTAAGCTGGAGAAAGTTGCCATGAAAGCAGCCTTTGCAGTCTGAAAGTCATCACAATCGGAATCATACGCATCAAGATCATCGGCTTGGTAAGCTGCATTTTGCGTAGTGACAACGTCTTGTTCAGCAATCCCTGGGTCAGCAAGAAATGCAAGCTCCTCTTCATCAAGTTCCCTTCCTTGCGCCTGAGCATTTACCAGATAGATCTTTTCTGCAAACCACTGTCCATCCCTTCTCCTCTTGGGTTTCTTACAATCCCTGGACATATGACCCTCTTCCTTGCAGTTGTAGCATGTAATCATTCTCAACTTGCCTGTATTAGCCCGTGGAGGGTTGTTGACCATTGGAGCAGGAGCAGGATTGGCGGTGCGAACATTGGTTGATGTGGAAGTTCTCCCCTGATATGGCTGAATTGGCTGAACCATTACTCTGCCATTCTCAATTGTAGCTTGTTGGCGAGAATTGGATGAATTCCTCAACTGATTGTTGGTAGGAGCTGATCCTCTGAATCCTCGTTTGCTTAAAGTTCTTGTGAGGTAAGCAGACATAGTAGTTAGCACTTCAACTGGGTCAGCTCCTTGTTGGAATACAGGAACTGGGACTTCCTCATCATCACAATATAGTGCTTGATCTGGATGAGCTGCATAATCAGTATAAGGAAGACTCATTTGATCCGGGTAGCTTGTTGGATATGCTGCATTCTCTTGATAAGAAGAATATGATGGCTGAGCATAATGTGCAACATTTGCTGGATGAGGTTGTGAAGCATACTGTGGTGATGGTGCATTGAACCGATATTGTTGCTGATGTGAGGTGGGTGGTTGTGGTAGAATCGAGTATTGGGGAAAGGCTGGTGTCATGTAAGGTGATTGATGATAAGCTTGATGTCCCAAGATATAGGGTGTGTTGTTGTGAGACAAGCTTGGTTGATTCGCCATCAATGCTAAACAATCTGGGTGCATACCACGAGGAGAACGGTGCATAATCACATGCTTCTCATGCTGCTGAAGGAAGGCATAGATTTGATCTAAGTTGCACTTATGCAAATCCCGGGTTAACTTCACATCAGTAATGTACTCACCCCATTCAGCTTGAGGTAGAGTATTCAAGAATTTGGTGTTAACCTGGAATGGTGCGATCACAAGATTGTATACATTCAGATCATTCATAAGTGTGGTGAATCTGAAGTAATAATCGTGGAGCGTTTCCCCTGGGTTGTAGGTGAATCTATCAAACAAATCATACAGCTGACACTCCCTTTCTTGTTTGGTGAGAGACGTGCCTTGTAGCAACACCTTAAGACGTTCCCATAGATCCTTTGCCACCGTATACTGACACACCATCCTATAGATGTCATGGGGAAGTGCTTGGAGAATTGTTTGAAGAGCTTTTTCATCTGCATCTGCAACGAGTTGTTGGGCTGGAGTGAGTTCTTCAAATTCTCGTGGTCTAGTCACGTTGTCAACCGTAATGGTACCATAGTCGAGTGGACCATTCAAAATCGATTTGACCATAAGCCTTCCGTATGTCGGTTTCCCCTTTAGATATTGCATCATTCGACCTTGCCATGCCTCAAACACCTCCTTAATGAGCATCGGTGGACGGCTATCAGTTCCCGTTATGATTGATATATCCGTAAGAGATGTCATCTGAGGCATTACTGAATTTGGATTCATTTTGTTTTTCTTCAAAGAAACAGAGATTATCGGTTGATCGAGCAGTGAAGTAAAGCTTGTGAATTGTGTTGTGTTTTTGTTGTATGAAACCAAGATTAAATCCTCTAAAAAATCGTCGAAAAAACAAGCAAAATCACCCTTGATTCGGAACTTTTTGTTGATTCGGAAGTTTGATTCGGAAGATTACCTTGATTCGGAACTTTGTGTTGATTCGGAAGATTACCTTGATTCGGAACTTTTGGGTTGATCCGGAACTTCTTGACTCGGAAGTTCTTGGTTCGGAACTTTGGCTTGATCCGGAACTTCTTGACTCGGAAGTTCTTGATTCGGAAGTTTCTGATCCGGAACTTCTTGGTTCGGAAGTTTCTTGATTCGGAACTCCTTGACTCGGAACTTCTTGGTTCGGAAGTTTCTTGATTCGGAACTCCTTGACTCGGAACTTCTTGATCCGGAAGTTTCTTGATTCGGAACTCCTTGACTCGGAACTTCTTGATCCGGAACTTCTTGATCCGGAACTTCTTGATCCGGAACTTTTGCTGAATGAACAGAAACTTTGTTGATGAACAGTCGAACCGTAAAAAATGAGATTAAGCCCCGATTTTGACCAAATAACCCAAAAAGTTTTGTGCTTTCGACTAAAATAAGTAACAATTAATACTTATCCACTAATCCCAATCACAAAAACACCAAAAACACCAAGAATCAAGATGATTTTTCTAAAAGAACACTAATACAATCAAAAAACTAAAAAACCACACAAATCACCACCTTAAATCACCCCATAGCTCTTGATACCAAATGTAGAATATTGATAATCAATGAATCTATGAAGGGGTTTGTTAATTTCTAGAGAGAGAAAGTTAGAGAGAGAAAGTGAGAGAAACTATGTGAATTTTATTAAGTGGAAATTAAGAAATGATAACAACCAACCCCTTTCCTTAGTGGAAAGGGGTATTTATAGTTCCAAGTCATAAGTGGACTTGGGCCGGTCCATGACAAGCCCATGGACCGGTTCTTACTTAAGTTAATAAGCAAATAATAACTAAATACTAACTACGAGCTATTACAACATAAATCATATTGTGGAGTGACCGATACTTCTAATATACGTTAAAACGTATTTCTAACACATTAGAAACTCCGCTGTTGGATCATAGGCTGGACGTTGGAAGACTGTTGTTGTTGAGGTAGTAGAGTTTGGAGTAACAACACCTTGGGAGGAGGAGTATTATTTCCAGCTGGTGTGGACACAGCTATTTCCTTGGGAGGAGAGACAGATTGCTGATCTTCCTCATCTTCTTCATCCTCCTCCTCAAACATCCCTTCAAGGATATCATCTTCAGGCATTGACTCAAGGTCAGAGACATCATCCTCTAATGACAGCATTTCCTCATCAGTATTCAGCAAAGGCTCATCGTCATTAGGTTGGTCTTGAGTAATTGTATCAGCCTCTTTCTCTTGGTGTACCTGGGATTCAATGACTGGCTGTACAATTTCAGCCTGCAAATTGTTATAATTAGTAACAGGGAAAAAGATAAGGGGAATGGTCGCCATTTCGCTTTCCCAGAGAGGCTGAGGGTGATTACTCAGCCACTCCAAAGGATAAATCATTGGGATTCTTTTAAGTGTGAAAAATATATGGTTAATGTTCGCCATTCGCTGCCTCTAGGAAAGCTGAGTGTGATTATTCAGCCCTTCAAAAAGGTTAAAACCTTTGGGACTCTTTTGATTGTGAAACATATGTTGTTTATGGATCGCCATTTGCTGCCCCTAGGAAAGCTGAGGGTGATCATTCAGCCCCCCCCCCCAAAAAAAAAAGGTTAAGAAACCTTTGGGACTCTTTTAAGAGTGAAACATATGTGGTTTAAGGTCGCCTGTTACGCTGCCTCTAGGAAAGCTGAGGGTGATGATTCAGCTCCCCCTGAAAAGGATAAATCCTTTGGGATTCTTTTAAGGAGGGAACCAAGAGGCTGTGTGAAGTACAGCTGATCAAGGTTGAGACATAAGTGTATCCAGGTTGTTGTTAGCCTGAATACTGTCTAGAGGGTGCAGGGTCATCGGGGTGCTTTATAAACACAAATGAATCAATCCCTGGTGCAAAGACAGAGTGTACAGAAGTCCTAACGAGTTCTAAGTGCATAGACAGACTTATATGGGTCGAGGATTACCCTAACTTCACCACTCTCTCCTACAGAGAATTGAGAGTGGCTGCTTGTGAACCTCTAAAAATGTACACTGATTACCTGTGAGATATCAGCTGGATTAGGCTGGTTTCCTGTTGTCTCAGCTGACTTTGAGACACTAGACCCCTGTTGTTGGTCAGCAGAAGTATCTGATTCCACATGAGTATCTGGAACAGAGGAGGTGTCAATCTTCTTTCCCTTGGCCTTAGTAACATTTTTGGGTTGGGAAGAAGAGGGGATTTTGTTCTTCTTAGGCTGTTGGCCAGAAGAAGCCTTGGACTTTGTAGTGTGCTGCCCAGAGGTCAAAGACTTAGACTTGCCAGACACACTAGAAGTATTCACCTTCTCAGAAGAGGGGAGCAAGGACTTCTCAGTTGTTGGTTGTTTGTTGGACACGTTCATCATATGAGAGGTCACAAGGACATCTTCAGCTCCTATTTCTTTGTAGATGGCACCAGTGATGCGGTAGGGCTTCAGAGCAGTCAACGCAGAGTTGTGGTAGTTGTCTCCCAACAGACTTTCAAAGATCAGCGACAAAAAACGAACATAGCAGATATTCTTTTCCCTGACATGATTTCTTCCCTTCAGTTGTTCTACAAGGTTGGAGAAGAGAATGCTTCCAACATCAACATCAGCTCCCCAGATCAGCCCATATGCTATAGCTTGATGGTTAAAGGACATCTGATCTTGGGATCCCTGCATTCCTCCCAGGGATTTAACAATATGGGTGAAGAGGACACGCCACATGGGTGAAAAGTACTTAATCTTCAAAGGAGATTTTGAGAGGACCTCAACGGGTGTAAGGGCAGGGTTTACATCATGGCTGGGTTTGAGTGTGGCCAGGGCATCTTTAACAGCCTTTTTATCAACAACCTTAAGGCATTCATCTCCATGTTTCAATCCAGTCACACTCGAGAAATCGTTAAGGGAGAAAGCAAATGGGTGTTCATTGCATGAAAGGCTAAAGGTTATTGTGTCATCTACCACTTCAGCAGAGTACCAGAATTCCCTAAGGTATTCTTGGTAGAAGGTGGTTGGGGATTTGGTGAAGGCTTCACTTAGGTCACAATTTTGCATGAAGTTAACGAGATCTGAGTATGTGTTGTTAGGAGCCTTAATCCATCCAATGGCGTTGTTGGAGGCGAGGATGCTTTCGTTGATCTTGAAGTTAACATTTTCTGCTTTGGGAACGGAAAACGTCATGGATTCAAGGTCGAAGGTGAAAGAAAATGGAGGATGGGTTAAGAGAGAGAAGCACTTAGAGAGAGAAGAAGATTTGATAAATGAGAATGGTGGTGGGTGAGAAGAGAAGAGAGACAATATATATATACAAACTAAGTAAACAGTTATTCAACCGCATTAAATGCAAAGTGCGAAAATGACTGCTCAAGTGGGTCCCTTGACCTTTCAAAACTTATTTGTCTCCTTGTTATTCGAAAAATAAATGATTAAATATATGACAATGTTTTTTGCATTTACTTGGAAAGTAACTACCTAGTTTCATGTGAAAAACATTTAATATAGAATCAATCATTTAATGAACACATTTTATATCACGCCACAGGCTTTGAGATATTGAGCATCCCTAGCTCAGCAACTAGCCTGTTGAACGAAGGTTCAGCCAAAGGCTTTGTGAAGATATCAGCTAGTTGCAGCTCTGTGGGAACAAAATGCAGCTCAATATCTCCCTTCATTATATGATCCTTGATAAAATGATACTCGATATCAATGTGTTTGGTACGAGAGTGAAGAACAGGGTTGTTGGATATGGCAATTGCGCTGGTGTTGTCACAAAAGATTGGCACTTTGTCATATAAAATTTCATAGTCAGCCAATTGACTTTTCATCCAGAGCACCTGAGCACAACAGCTGGCTGCAGCGACATATTCTGCTTCAGCTGAAGACATAGCTACAGAGTTTTGCTTCTTAGCACTCCATCCAACCAATTTTCCTCCTAGGATTTGACAGCTGCCTGAAGTACTTTTCCTATCAATACAACATCCAGCATAGTCTGAATCTGAATAGGCCTTGAGATCAAAGCCTGATTCCTTTGGATACCATAGACCTAGGGATGGTGTTCCTTTGAGATACCTGAAAATTTTCTTAACAGCCACTAGATGGGATTCTTTTGGGTTAGCTTGGTACCTTGCACAGAGACATGTGGAAAATTGGATATCCGTCAGATACATGAGTGACCCAATCATGCCTCTATATAAAGTCTCATTAACAGAGACCCCTGACTCATCAGGGCCCAAGTTGTTGGGTGGAAGCATGGGGTATTTCACTGATGCACAATCAGCTAAGTCATATTTTTTAAGTAAATCCTTAACATACTTTTCTTGACAAATTGAAATTCCCTTAGGACATTGTTTAATTTGAAAACCCAAAAAGTAAGTTAATTCACCCATCATACTCATCTCATATTTCTTGGTCATTAATTTAGCAAAACGTTTACTAAAATTGACATTTGTTGACCCAAAGATGATATCATCCACATAAATCTGCACAATGATGAAATCACTCTTATCCTTGAAGGTAAAGAGTGTTTTATCAATAGAACCCCTGACAAATTTATTTTCAGTTAAGAAATTAGAAAGAGTTTCATACAATGCTCTTGGAGCTTGTTTCAGCCCATACATGGCTTTGTGTAGTCTGTACACATGGTTGGGAAACTCGCTGTTCTCAAATCCTTCAGGTTGTGCAACATACACTTCCTTAGCCAAATCACCATTGAGGAATTCACTCTTTACATCCATCTGATACACAGTGATGTTCATATAGGCAGCATAAGCAAGGAAGATTCTGATGGCTTCAAGTCTTGCAACAGGAACAAATGTTTCATCATAATCAATTCCTTCAGTCTGAGAAAACCCCTGTGCCACCAGTCTGTCCTTGTTTCTGATGATGTTCCCAATTTCATCTATCTTATTTCTATTGATCCATCTAGTGCCTGTGATATTCTTTCTAGGTGGAGCTGGCACTAGTGTCCATACTTTGTTCCTTTTGAATTGATTGTTTTCTTCTTGTATAGCAGCTACCCATCCTTCTTCTACCAGAGCCTCAGCTACTCTTTTAGGTTCAATTTGTGAGAGAAATTCAGCAAAGAGACATTCATTGGCTGAGGTAGACTCTGAGTCATGGATTCGCTGTCTAGTTGTGACCCCTGCATTAGGTTCCCCAATAATGTTGACAAGAAGAATGTGTTGATCTCTTGACCACTTATTTTGAGGAGCTGGGGACTCAAGGACAGGAACACTTGTGGGCACAGCTGGTACAATTTGAGGTTCATCCTGCTGACTATGAGGGCTTTCTTCAAAGACTACTTCAGTGTTAGAGTCTTCTTCAGTCATATTAAGAGGTACAACTTCATTATCAGCAGGAGAGTCTTCAGGGATTTGAAGAATTGGTGAGTCATCAATAGCATTAGAAGAAGAAGGACTACCAGAGGTTTGTGGTTCTTCTTCATCAAGTTCCTGAGAGGTAGGAACTTCTATGTTGTGAGTAGACAGAGGGTCAAAGGCAGGAACATAAGGAGTGAGAGTGTTGGAGTGATGATGACTGGTAGGTCTTGATTCTGTGAACTCATCACTTGGGAAAGATACATTTTCATTAAAATAAATTTCATCACCCTATGTTCCTGTTCTCTGTATGACTTCATCATCTTCATTGAATCTAACATGGAAGGTTTCTTCTACTTCTTGTCTTCTGATGTTGAATACTCTGAAGGCTTTTGCTGTTGGAGAGTATCCCAAGAAGAAACCATCATCAGCTTTTTCATCAAACTTTCCAAGTTTATCCATGTAGTTGTAAATGAACACAGGGCATCCAAACACATGAAAATAGCTGACATCTGGAGATCTTTTTCTGAAAACATCATAGGAAGTTTTACCATGTCTTTTGACAATGATTGATCTGTTTTGTGTGTAGCAGGCAGTGTGAACAACTTCTCCTCAAAATTGCTTTGGTAAGGCTGCACCATTCAACAAAGTTCTGGCTGCTTCAATCAGAGTCCTGTTTCTTCTTTCAGCCACACCATTTTGTTCTGGGGTGCCAGCTGAAGAGAAGTTCTGTGAAATCCCTTTTTAATCACAAAAAGATTCAAGTTGATGATTCTTTAATTCAGTACCATTATCACTTCTTAGAGCTTTGACTCTAACATCATTCATATTTTCAACCTGTCTGATGAAGGACATGATGGTATCAGCTGCATCACTTTTCCTTCTGAGGAAGAACACCCATGTGTATCTTGAAAATTCATCAACTATGACCAAGGTGTATTTGTTGTGATTAATGGTCTGAGGTTTGATAGGCCCAAACAAATCCATGTGAAGGAGATGTAAGCACTTGTCAATAGAGAATGATTGCCTAGTCTTGAATGAAGACCTGTGATGCTTTCCTTTGACATAGGCAGAACAAGTCTTGTCTTTAGAAAACATTATTGAAGGTAGACCAGCAACCAGGTTTTGAGTGGCTATCTTGTTGATGTTCTTGAAGTTGAGATGAGACAGTCTTTTGTGCCACAGCCAATTGACACTTTCAGAGGCTTTAGCAAGAAAACAATTTGAGCTGTCTTCAGAGCAAACATCCATGTTGATGACATAAACATCTCTTCTTCTAGGTGCAATAAGCACAACATCATTGTTTTTGTTGAATATGGTTCCGTGAGTCTTAGTAAACAAAACCTTATAGTCAGCATCACTTAATTGGCTGATGCTAATAAGATTGTGTTTAAGACCATACACATATGCAACCCTGGTAAATGTAATCCCATTGCAGTTCACTGAGCCATATCCTTCTGTGTCACCTGAAGAGTTATCTCCAAACACCACTTTAGGACCTGGCTCCTTTGAGTATCTGTGCAGGTATTGTTGAATCCCTGTCATGTGTCTAGAACAGCCACTATCTAGATACCATACCGATTCCTTGAGATATTTCTGCACAGATACATAGAAACAGGTTAGTTCCTATGGTGAACCCACTTTCCAGTGGGTTCCCTGAATTGCTTATTAGCAACTCTTGTGTTCCTGAAGAACTTTTGGCGTTGGGAGGGACAATTCACTGTTTCATGGGTATACTTCCACAGATATCACACCCAGGGAAGTCACCACACTCGTCTGAGTGATGGTCTGTGAATCCACAGAATTTACAGGGAGGATAAGGTCTGTAGTTTCCCTGTTGTCTTTTGGAACCCTGTGGTCTATCCCTAGAGGGTGTCTGAGCTGTTTTAGCTACCATGTGTCTTTCATGATCTAAAGTCATGTGGTGAGAGTTTTTACAAACATTGCAATAAGGTTTGATTAACCTTTCCCTTTTGGGTTCACCTAGGACTGACTTAGGTTCATGAGAAGTAGAGCATTCAGTGGAAGGCTTAATGTGTTGTTTCAAGAGTTCTACTTCTTTCATTAGAGACAATAGGCGATCTTCAGTGGCAGGGTCAACCCTATTCATAGCTTTAGTATCAACAGGCTTAAAAGCTACTTGTTTACCAGTTTGTTTAGCAGGCACATGAAAAACTTTAGCTGGATGTTTCTCAATATCTGTTCTAAGTTCACCCTTAGCAGCTCGAGAGGAACTGCTAGGTTCAACTCCAGAGAGTTTGGTCAAAGGTGGTAACTCAGCCACATCTTCAGAGACAGGGTCATTAGTCAAAGTGGTATCTGACATATGAATTGTCTCTGTAGATTTGAAGACAATGTCTTTGGGTTTGGTGAGAATTCTCAGCTTATTTTCCTTAGCATGTATATCCCTTTTAATGTCAGCAGGCACTTCATCATTAAGTAATTGATCTATAGTGAACCTAGCACACAACCATTTTTCAATAACCTTGTTTAATTCAGAGACTTGATCATTTAAAGCAATGTTTTTCAAGGTTAACCTAGCTACTTCATTTTGCAGGGATATTTTTTCTAAATTAACCCGCCTGAGAGTTTCACATTCAGATTTAGCATTTAGCAATTCAGTTTTAACAGAGTGAAAATTATCAAGTAGGTTCTTTCTTTGTTCCTCAACAAAGTGTAAATCAACAATGGTGTAATCAAGGACATGCTTACGTTCATCACTATCAGACATAGATAAAAGCCTGTGTACCTTTTTCATTGTGATGTCGACCCATTGTCCTGATCTTGCATCACCTTTTCCTACAGCTGGTTCATCCTCAGCTATAGCCATGAAATCCCTGACTCTAGTGGTATCTTCCTCATCTGAAGTCAGTGGCTCATCATTCCAATCATAAGCTTCAGCAACCAATCCTTTTTCTGTCTTTTTATCACCACCCTTCTTCTTGGACAGAGCTTCAAGCTTCAAGTTCATTTGTTCTAACTCAGCTTTAAGTGCCTTGTACTTGTTTTTGTAATCCTTCTTCTCAGTGACTGATGAATTGGATTGGTAAGGTGAGTTGTTATGTTGTTTGAACTTGTAAGGTTTGGATGAAGATGATGGATAGGAGGGTGAGGATGTCTTGGTGGAAGGACAGTCTTTTTGGAAATTTCCAAGCTTTCCATAGGCAAAGCAAGTTTCTTTAGACCTGTCAGTTGGTTTACTAGCTGATCCTATTCTCCCTGATCTTTTGAAGAATCTTCTTTGGTTGACTAGCAAGGCTCTTTCATGAAACTCTGCATTAAGGTCTGTCAAGAACTCTTGGCTGTTGCGGGTGTCTTCTTCAACATCAGAGTCGTTGTCATGAGGATGTGTTGCAGAGATCAAGGCTTTGGAAGATGATCCTTGGACTACAAATCTTTCAGTCTCTGACTTGTAAATAGTATCGATCAGCCCTTCTTCATAATTATACTTTCCATAAAGCTGAGCAAGGGTGTCATTCTTGATTGAGTTGTTAGCTCTCTGAGTCTGATTCATACTCAACCACTTTCTTAGATAGTTGTTGACAAATGTGGCATTAATTTCAGCTTGACCAATAGTGACATCATTCATTGCTAGATCATTGAGAAGAATCTTCAGCCTTGTATAGGTTTGCTGAACCTTTTTACCTTCAAGTGACTTGAAGGCATTGAACTGAAGTCTGAGTGCCTGAATCTTTGTTTCTCTTGTTTCAGAGGGTCCTTCATGGCCAAGGATGAGGTCTGTCCACATTTTTTTGGCTGTGGGACACTGAATGACAGACTTCGTGATGTGTTTGGGAAGACAGGATATGATGATGCTTTTGAGACGTTTATCTTGGTTTGCCAATTTTCTATCAGCTGGAGTCCATTTTTTGAGAGGTTTAGGAAGAGGGTTTTCTTCAGTGGATGTAAGCGCCATGAGAATATAAGGACCATTTTCTAAAATTTCTAGAAGAAAAGGTTCAAGTCCATCGAGATACACAAGAAATTGACTCTTCCAACTGGCAAAATCTTCTTCATCAAAGACTGGTACACTTGTGACATGTGATCCACCTCTTGAGTCAAGAAGTTGGGGTAGATCATCGTCATTGGCAGGAGGGTTGAGTCTTGTTGAAGATGGTGTTGTGGAAGGTGATTGTGATGGGTTAGAAGTTTCTGGCATGGTGGCTCTTGATTATAAAACTGAGAACGATGTTTCTTGAAGGTTTTAATATCAAACACTGCTCTGATACCAATTGAAAGTCCCTTATCAATGCTAGAAACCTAAATCTTAACTAATCAACACAAGGTATTACTTTTCAAACGTAATCTTATTATTGTATAATAAAGAATTACAAGTGTTATGGATAACACCGTTTGATGACAATGTGTTGTGCACACTTTGAACAACTATAAACCCTAACTTATGAATACAGTCGTAGCTGTTTGATTCTATAAGTTCTATGCAATAATGTTATGAATATACTCTAAGTGTTGAACATTAATGCATGGATACACATCTTATTTATAGTGTTACGAGATTGACCTAAATAGTACTTGATGGTGACTACACAAGCTTTCACAAGTTCCCACATCAGTCACATGATGTTCTTCTATTCTTGATAGTCTTCCATTATGCTTTAAGGAAACAGTTGTCAAAACAGTTTCCTTTTTCTTCATAGTCTCGAACACACAAATGGCATGTCCAAAGTGTGCTGAGTGTTAACAGGGTATTGCCACCCCTGTTAACCCTCAACCCCTCAGAGTCCCTGATACATCTTGGCTGTTATCCATCACAACCAATGAGTATGTCTTCAAGTAATCTTTGACTTCCTTGACAATGTCTCTGACATGGACTCCTCTGAGGTTGCTCACAGAGACTTGGATCTCTGTAAGTCTTGCGATACTTGCCTGCCTCCTAGGCACAGGCAAGGGACTATCTAACAGCCTAACTATGTTAAAATCTATGATCAGGGAATCTAACAAGTTTAGATTCCCAACATTAATAAAAGGGAAAATCACTTTAAAATGTAATAAACTAACCACTTTTTATGGTTGTGTGTATTAAACTAATTTTTTTCTCATTGTGTGTATTAAACTTTCTAATTTTGATGATTGTGTGTATTTTGAGACGATTTTACCCCTACGTTTTTCAAAGTTTGAAGGGTAAAACGGTCATTTTACATACCAAAATCCTCTCAAAATACACACAATGAACGAAATCTGAAAGTTTAATACACACAATGACAAAAAAAATAGTTTAGTAAACATAACCATAAAAATGGTTAGTTTACTACATTTTTGAGTTATTTTCCCTTAATAAAAATCCAAAAATCCTAAATAATTCTAAAAAGTTGCAAACTAGCTTAATTTAACCTAAATAACTCAGAAATGAACTTGAAATTACCTAAATACCCTTAATGGGCCTAGAAAATAGGCTAAACCCAAAACAGACTCCTTAATGGGCCAAATTGAGCCCAAAATGAAAAAGTGGCCCAAATAAGCCCAAAAAGCACTAATTGACTCAAATTTTGATTTTAAACAACTTTTTCCAAAGGCCCAAAAGCTGAAAATGTGAAATAAGCAAGCTTATACCAAACAACTTATTCTTAATGGGCTTTTTGGCCCATTAAGCTATAAGCTAATGCCATAAGCTCAAATTAGACACACAAGCTTATTTTTGAGTTAACTAAGACTTCTGCAAAAAGAAATTTGAAATAAGCCAAAGAATAAGCTTGAAAATGCAATAAGCAATCTACAGAAAACGACAAAATAGTCGTTTTTTAGTTCTAGGCCACCCCAAGAGCTGATTCAAGTTTCTAAAGCTTTTAAATGAATTAAATAAGCTAAATCAACAAAAAGTTTTCAAATAAGCCGACTCAATAAGCTGGAAAAAGCAAATAAGCACTTATGAAAAAGTCAATTAAGTTGGTTTTCTAGCAAAAAGTCAAAGTCAAAGTCCAATAAGCTCTAGTCTAATCAAATGGGTCAAATAATGAAGATCTATCACAAAAAATAAGTTGTTGCAAGTCTGGATAAGCAATTATAGCTTACTGATAAGCAAACTGAAAATTTGTACTAGCAGGGGCTAGTTTTGGGTGTTGAGCAGTGGGAACTTTTCCCACTGCTTGACTTGTTTGACTTTTTGTCTTTAGTGACTATTTTGGAGATTCAAGTTTCAACAAGGCACCCAAATGATCATTGGATCATAAGGAGTCAATACAAACAAAGAAATCAACAATCCAACAAGCCAATTTGTACAGTTAATTCAAACAATCACCAGATATGATACAAACATGAACAAATAAGCAAATTAGGTTCAATAAGCACTTTTAGCAATATTCAGCCAGCCAAACTTAACCAAATGCATACACAAGCTATATTAAACTCAATATGAACAAGTCTAAACAGGTTTCATGCAAAGATTCAAAGTTTTAAGCAATATTCAAGCACCTTAAGTTACTGATGAACACTAACACATGCAGTTTTATACTTTGTTGATGCAATTGCCCAACAAGCCAGATTCAAACCTCTAAATCTATCACATATGTTATAATAATGATGTTTAAACAACTTTTAACCCTAAGCATGCACAAATTCTAGATTTCACCAAAATCTTAGGTCAAAAACAGTTAAAATCAACAAGTTATAGCAGATTGTGTGATTCAAGGTTTTAAACTCAAAAACTTGCAGCAAACAACTCTCAACCAAGCATATAGCAGATACCAAGCATAAAAACAACCTTCTAACAACACAATACCCAATTATGAACTCAAACAGGTATTCCCAAACACCCTTTTAACTTTTCAATCCAAAAATTAAACAAGTATAAGTGTGATTTAGTTTACCAAATGATTAATCTAGCATACCAACAACATTAACATGCAAGATTAAGCAGATTCAAGCCAAGAAAACAACAAGAACACAAGTAGAGCACAAATCCACCAAAAAATCCAAAATTTATCAGATTTTCAAGGTTTTAAGACAAACCTCATGGATGTACATCCACACTCACGAATGTTAGAGCTTATGTGCTAGCTATAACAAACACAAGCTTCCAACAGTAACCCTGCTAAGATTCAACAAAGTTAAGAGCAAAAATAGTAAAATCTGAAAGTGAAAAGCCTTGATTGATGCAACCTTGATACCCCACAGTTGATTATCCCCAAGTTATAAGCCCCACCACACCTTGATAACACAATATCAGTGTGCTATGATCAACCCTATAGCCCAAGAATTCCAAGGTTTGAACAAGAACTTAGCAAAATATCAAGCTTGAAGGAAAAAATGCAATCTTTTGCACCCTCCTTAAAAACAGGTTTTGAGATTCAGAAATATCAAACTAAGAACAATAATAAGCAGTTATAAATGATGGCACTTGAGCTTTCTTCAACATTTCAAACACATTTCATTAATTCTGAAAAGGATTTACAGAAAAGTGAACAACTAAAAATTCAAGAGCAACTGAAATGTAAAGCCTAAATGCCTTTATATAGGCTACAAGTGACTACTACAAAGCATAAAAACGTAACCCTAATTGGTGGTGATGTCCCAAAAATGCCCTTACAGGTTTGAATATCTTCAAGATCATGTGATGTTTTCTTGGCTGTATATGTGAGTTGGCAAGTGAAAAAGTGATCAAAGGGTGTGAAATGAGCTTAGGATGTAAGCTGAATTGTGAGCTGTTGGATGACTGTCCATCTATTGTCTTCTTCCTCTTAGATGTAGCAGGGGAGGTCCCATGTAGCATGTGGGGTGATGTGGTGACCAATATTAAGGTTGGGATTTGATTAGGACATCATTAATCACTAATCTGGAATAGGTGGTGGTTTAATTTTTGCTAAAACAAAAATCCCCAATTTGGATTATGAACATCAAGAGCAAGTTTTTGATCTGTTTAAGGGGTGATTAACATTTAAATAAATTTTTAAGGCGCCAAGGATTAAGAAAATAATAAACCTGGTGAGTGGATTGCTTAGGTGGAGGAATGGTGGATTCTCATTGGTGGGTTTTGGTGAGTGGGGCACGTGTCACCCCCTCACAGGTCTATTTAACTTCTTTTGTCTGCCAGATTACAACCCTCAACTCTTTCTTTCTTGTCTTTTCAATTTAAAAAGCTGTCAATACCCATTTCCTTCACAACAACTTTTGCCTTTTTTACACTTTTGCCCCAAAATGTTTTATAAAGTGAATTCAGGGGTAATTCTTGGCATTTTGTGATTTTTGAAGGACTGATTTGGTATTTTCTTCAAGGATAATGGTCTAAACTTGTATGATTGACATTTTGGAGGACTGAAATTGCCAATTCATGTTTGATGAGGGACCATTTTTGCCAAATATTCAAAGTCAAGGGTCCTTTTGGTAATTTTGATATTTTCAAAGGACCAAACTTGTCCTTCTTGTAACTTGGAGTCCTTCTTGATATGTTTGACTTTGAGGAGGATAAATTGTGACAGTCCGTCAATTTATGGTTGATATTTTATTTTCAAATATTATTTAAAAACATTATTTTAATGTTATAATATGAACTCACTTATTTTTGGGAAGTAATTTGGATTTACGTCTTGAAGTAGCATCGACTACGTCTAAACCGGAGGATTCTACGTTACGTGCTTACGTTTGCATACACCGTTTTTGGTGACAGTCCGACATTTCAGAAAATAAATTTATCCGTGAATATTATTTTGGAGTTTTAAATTTGTGTTGGTTCATAAACTCACAAATTTACGAGAAGAGATTAGGACTTACGATTTTATTTTAACGTCCTTTACGACTAAACCGGAAACCTTAGGATTACGTATTTACGTTTTCGAACTCCGTTTTTGATGAGACAAATTTTATTGGATTTGTTTTATGACGTTGATTCATAATTTATAAAAACGTTTTTCGTAAAACGACCCGAGGGCACGCAAATCGAGGAAACTAGAATCGAGGGATACCCGTAAATTAGTGGGATGAGACAAGATAAATCTTGCCCCACCCCACTCAATATGGACGACAAGAACTAAGCTACCAACACCTTAGGTGTCAATAACTTAACAAGACAAGTAACACTTGTCTTAAGCTTAAAGTGTAAGCTTCCACTTACACAAAACCACTAGAAACTTACCACTCTTCTCATTTCTCACATGCAAAACAACCACAATTTCTCTCATCTCTACATATATGCCGTCCACTTCACCTCCATCAAACACCATCATTGATCAAATTTAACCACAAAATCCTATGTTATTCATACATATGTTGAAGCCCTTTTGAAACCCTATTGATTGGTGGTGATTATAACATCCAAGGAGGAGTTCCCATGGAGTCTTGGGGCTGATTTTCCACAAGGTGTTCATGAAGAATGGTGGTCTTGAAGATGGTCATGGTTATCCACAAGTTTCTCCATCAAAATCCATGTCCAAATCATAACCTACATCAACTTGGTGGTATAAAGATTGTCCTCCTCATCTTCTTGTTATTTTGATTTTGTAATCATGTATTTTATTTCCTATTGTATATGTATATGATGATTATATGATGATAAAAGTATTGTGTGGGGATTTTGTGTTGATAATCATGGATAAAAAGATGAAAAACTATAAGTAAAAATGGGTTAATCTTGCTTAATTTAGATGGCTGTATAAAATAGTAAAGAATCATATGGTAAACTGGTAAAATGACTTGAATAAATTGATATACAGTAAGATATGAGTCTTGTACACATGTGAGAGTTGGCCATGCAATGGAATCATTGTAATGAGTGAGATATGATCAAAACAAGTTTAAAGTACAAATCTGAGTTTACTGTTTTGGACGATTTTTAGAAAATACTTAGAGGATGATTCAACAGTAGCTATAGTAGAGTTAAATGGATCACATATCATTTAGTTTATGTGATAAAAATTTGAGCTTCTATCTCCATATAGAACTCTAGATATGGCAGTTTTGGTGAAAGTGAAGATAAAAATCAGATTTTGGAAATTAAAGTATAATAGTATTATATAAGCACTCAACTAAAAATAGTATAAAATGTGAATAAAAACCCACTAACTCATATAATACATTTATATAAATATGTACAATGGTAAATAAGTGGACATTTTATAAAAATAGTAACTTGTTAAGTTTTATAAGTTATAAAACTATAAACATGATTTTTACGACTTTTTCGGCTATTACTGTAAAATTAACGTTTTTGCTAAATAAAACTTAGACGGTTGGACCCGTCTAATGTAAACTTTATAAAAATCATATACTGATATATAAACATATATAACAAGTAAAAACCGATAAAACCCGAACTAAATAACATACGGACATTAACGGGCTATGTTAACATTATTGGACTAATAATTGGACTAATAATTGGACTAAATAAGTTTAACTCTTATAAAAAAGAACTTATTGGGCTTAACCCATTTAGGCCTAACTTGTAAAGTGTAGATACTGATAATATAAGTATAACATGGATTAATACAAGTAAAAGAACTTATAATAAGTTTATTGGACTTAAAACACGTAAATAGGTAAAACTAGAAAACTAGTATAAAAGTTATCGACACATAACACAAAAATGAGTAAATGAGAATATGTAAACCCACTAGATCATCATATATATATAATCATCATATGTATACATAATTGTTATTTTTATAAAGTCATTGGACATGAGTCTAAGACGAGTATTATTTTTCTAGGTTTCCGTGATTGAAGCACGTACCGTACGTCCGAATTGCTGACAACCCGCCTTCCCACATCAACGTGAGTTCATAGCCTCACACTCTTTTAAATGTTTTTATGAAATGTTTTATAAACCCGCGAGGGAGATAACATGTTAGTTTTTATAAAATAGGACACCATTTGTCCCGATTGTTTGTTTATTGACTTGGACCCGAATGATTGAATGACCCGATTGTATGACCCGATAAATGATTAAAGGACCCGATCGATGAATTAAAATGGATTATTAAAGTTAGGTTATGTCACTAAAAGTCCCATTAGCATGAATTGTGAACTACCGGGATTTGGTAGACGCTTGTGCATATAATAGTACTATTTGGGGACGATCACCCCAGTTCGCGCCTTGACGGTTGATCCCCGTCGTGCCACATTGATTGGTAAGCGAATTTATGTATAAGAAGATTTCCATAGCGTGACCTTTGTGATGACACGCTACTTTAGATGGGCAAATTGAGTATCGGGTTAGCTACCCGTTGTTGGTTTAGTAAGGTAACAATGTCATGCGGCTTATAATAATCCAATTACCGAAATACTAATAGACGCACCGAATTACGATGTATTGTCTGACTAGCAATACAGGGTCATAGTATTGATATTATGTTCGTGTTTTGGTTTTCATAACCATATTCATATAACGGTTTTTATTTTCATACAACGTCATAAGACGTATTGTATGATGTTTTTATGACATTGGCTCGTATAATGATTTTTAAGGCAAATGCATATATTATAATTTTGATAAAGATTTGTATAAAATGATTTTGGCTATTTTATGGCCTATTACAATGATTTGTACGTAATGATTTTTGGTAATAATTTTATACCAAAGTTATATTGATGGATTTTATTAAACTCTATGAATTCACTCGGCGTTATCGCTGACCTTTTCTTTTAACATGTTTTATCTCAGGTACTTGAAGGTAATTCTCGGGAAGACGACAAGAATTCATGGCCCGCACTTAAACAATATTTTCCATTCAAATACTTTGTAAAACTTTGTATGAAATAATATGACTTGGAACCTATGTAACTTTGATATTTATGAATGGAAATGCTTTTATTATTAAACGACGCGATTTTTATGCGTTGTCTATGATGTGAGTAATGTGCTATCCCGTAACACCAACGAGTCTTCCGCTGTATTGAGTTGCATAAATTTAGGGGTGTTACAGTTTGGTACCAGAGCTCTCGTTATAGAGAACGAAAGATTTTTAAAACCAAGGTTTTGAATAAAACTTTTCAAAATCTTTTAACTATAAACATTTTTCTAAAATGTCTAAAAATCTTTTGACTATAACGGTGCCGAAGAATTCCCGAGTTACCGACAAGGCCAGACTGAGAAGTGTTATTTTAATATATATATATATATTTAACTTGGATTATATATATATGATGTAATTTTATTACATGATTGTTTGATGATTATTTTGATATTTATACGAGGTATTTATAAGACGTAGATTGTCACAAGAAACCCTAACTTCCCTAGTAATTAATCGAAGCTATTCTCGTAGGAATTCTAGCTATTTTTGATCTAAACCAAGTTGCAGATATTTATGATCCCAACAAATGGTTGATATTCGTAGAAATGTAGATATTAGTTGATTGTGATATTGAAGAAGAATTGGCGAGATTAAATCTGATATCGATGTCATGACGATCTTTCCTTATAAGAGTGAAGTTTGATAAAAAGTTACCACCTAGAAAGATGTCATCTGACGCGTTGTCATCCAATTCTTAAATTGAAATCAAAAGGGTGAATGTTGCACTTGAGGTTGTCATTGGAACCAGTACCCAAAAGCCTCATGCCACTAATACCTTTCCGAGAAGTCTAATTGAATGTGTGAGTCATCTCATGCTAGTGACTCATTTGATAATTGTTGTTGTAAGAGCTATTGGATTGGAATTAAGTGTTGTTCATATCGAGCTTTTATTACCCTATTAAGGTTTATAATTAAGATTGAAAGTATTGGAATATGAGTTAGGATATCGAATTGAGTATAAATTGGTTAAAACTTGAATAAAGTAAAATTTAACCTGTATGGAATATGAGATTGTTAAGAGGAAGTCGTTAAGTTCTGTGATTGAATTATAAGGTTTTGATTGATTGGTAGTTCGTGTTAAGGGTTGTTCCTAGGCCATTTTCCACTGACGAGGATGCCCAATGTCCAAGAAATAAATTGAAGAAATCTTCTTCTAAATTGAGACCGATGGATCTTCTGGGACATGTGGAACACCTAATAACTCTTGTAGGTTAGTATTCATTGTGGTATCTTTCAAAAATCTCTAACTTAACTGAGATATCAGTTGGTAGGATGAGTTCTAAGAATTGTATGACATAGTGACACGTAATGTGTTACGGTACAATTTTGACTTGTTTGTGATTAATGAAAAGACTACCTTTGATTGCTAAATCCTACATGTATCGATGTTATCTATCCTTTACTGCTTCATCCTAATGTTCGCATTAGTGATGCAACCATTGAACAAGTACTCATCTTGATTTGAGTTACGTTGTGGATTATTCTTTTTGAGCGCCATCGAGGTCATGAACCTCATGATTGTTTGACTAAAGCTAATTTCCTATCATATTGTAGTTAAATTCTTGGTGAACAACTCTTCATCACTCTTTTGCATATCACACATTGTTTTTATAAAGTTAAAACGGTATCCTTTGAGAAAATTTAATTTTCATCACAATAAGGATTATTCAAAGTGAGATTTATAAGTGATTGATATCAAAATGAAGTTGTTGTTGGGAATCTAAACTTGTTAGATTCCCTGTTCATTGATTTAAACATAATTAGGCTGATAGATAGTCCCTTGCCTGTGCCTAGGAGGCAGGCAAGTTTCACAAGACTCACAGAGATCCGAATCTCTGTGAGCAACCTCAGAGGAGTCCATGTCAGAGACATTGTCAGGGAAGTCGAAGATTACCTGAAGACATACTCCTTGGCTGTGATGGATAACAGCCAAGATGTATTAGGGACTCTGAGGGGTTGAGAGTTAACAGGGGTGGCAATACCCTGATAACTCTCAGCACACTTTGGACATGCCATTTGTGTGTTCGAGAATATGAAGAATAAGGAAACTGTTTTGGACAACTGTTCCTTAAAGCATAATGGAAGACTACCAAGAATAGAAGGACATCATGTGACTGATGTGGGAACTTGTAAAAGTTGTGTAGTCGACATCAAGTACTGTTCAAGTCAAACTCGTAACACTATAAATAGGATGTGTATCCTTGCATTAATATTTAACACTTTGAGATATTAAGAACATTAGTGCGTGTAACTTAGTGAATCAAACAGCTACGACTGTATTCATAAGTTAAGGTTTATTGTTGTTCAAAGTGTGCACAACACATTGTCATCAAACGGTGTTATCCATAACACTTGTAATTCTTTATTATACAATAATAAGATTACGTTTGAAAAGTAATACCTTGTGTTGATTAAGTTAAGATTAGGGTTTCTCGCATTGTTTAGGGACTTTCAATTGGTATCAGAGCGGTGTTTGATATTAAAACCTTCAAGAAACATCGTTCTCCGTTTTATAATCAAGATCCACCATGCCGGAAACCTCTAGCCCACACTCACCTTCCAGAAACCCATCTTCACCAAGACTTACCCCCCCACCAAATGACGATGATCTACCCCAACTTCTTGACTCAAGAGGTGGATCACACGTAACCAGTGTACCAGTCTTTGATGAAGAAGACTTTGCCAGTTGGAAGAGTCAATTTCTTGTATACCTTGATGGACTTGAACCTTTTCTCTTAGAAATTTTAGAAAATGGTCCATATATTCCCATGGCACTTACTTCTACTGAAGAAAACCCTCTTCCCAAGCCTGTCAAACAATGGACCGCAGCTGATAGGAAATTAGCAAACCAAGATAAACGTCTCAAAAGCATCATAATTTCCTGTCTTCCAAAGCATATCATGAAGTCTGTCATTCAGTGTCCCACAGCTAAACAAATGTGGACAGACCTCATTCTTGGCCATGAAGGACCCTCTGAAACAAGAGAGACAAAGATTCAGGACTCAGACTTCAGTTTAATGCCTTTAAGTCTCTTGAAGGTGAAAAAGTTCAGCAAACCTATACTAGGCTGAAGATTCTTCTAAATGACCTCGCTATGAATGATGTTACTATTGGTCAAGCTGAGATCAATGCCACTTTTGTCAACAGCCTTCCAAGAAAGTGGCTGAGCATGAATCAGACTCAGAGAGCTAACAACTCAATCAAAAATGATACCCTTGCTCAGCTCTATGGAAAGTACAATTATGAAGAAGGGCTGATCGATACTATCTACAAATCAGAGACTGAAAGATTTGTAGTCCAAGGAGCATCTTCCAAAGCTTTGATCTCTGCAACACATCCTCTTGACAGCGATTCTTATATTGAAGAAGATACCCGTAGCAGCCAAGAGTTCTTGTCAGACCTAAATGCAGAATTTCATGAAAGAGCACTGCTAGCCAACCAAAGAAGATACTACAAAAGATCTGGAAGAGTAGGATCAGCTAGCAAACCAACTGACAGGTCAAAAGAAACATGTTTTGCCTGTGGAAAGCTTGGACATTTTCAAAAAGAATGTCCTTCCACCAAAACATCCTCACCCTCTTATCCATCAGCTTCATCCAAACCCTACAAGTTCAAACAACATAACAACTCATCTCAATCCAATTCTTCAGACACTGAGAAGAAAGATTACAAAAATAAGTACAAGGCACTTAAAGCTGAGTTAGAACAGATGAACTTGAAGATAGAAGCTATGTCCAAAAAGAAAGGTGGTGAGAAAAAGGCTGAGAAAGGGTTGGTTGCTGAAACCTATGATTGGAATGATGAACCATTGACTTCAGATGAAGAAGACACCACAAGAGTCAGGGCTTTTATGGCAATAGCTGAGGATGAACCAGCTGTTGGAAAAGGTGATGCAAGATCAGGACAATGGGTCGACATCACAATGAAAAAGGTACACAGGCTTCTATCTATGACTGATTGTGATGAACGTAAGCATGTTCTTGATTACACCATTGTTGACTTGCACTTTGTTGAGGAACAAAGGAAGAACCTACTTGACAAGTTTCACTCTGTTAAAACTGAAATGATTAATGCTAAGGCTGAATGTGAAACTCTCAGGCGGGTTAACTTAGAAAAAATATCCCTGCAAAATGAAGTAGCTAGATTAACCTTGAAAAACTTAGCTTTAAATGATCAAGTCACTGAATTAAACAAAGTTATTGAAAAATGGCTGTGTGCTAGGTTTACTATTGATGAATTGCTTAGGGATGAAGTGCCTGCTGACTTAAACAGGGATATAACTGCTAAACATAAAAAGCTGAGGATTATCACCAAACCCAAAGACATTGTCTTTAAATCTACAAAGACTATTCATATGTCAGATACCTCTTTGACTAATGACCATGTCTCTGAAGATGTGGCTGAGCTTCCACCCCTGCCCAAACTCTCTGGAGTTGAACCTAGCAGTTCTTCTAGATCTGCTAAGGATGAACTTAAGATAGATATTGAGAATCCTCCAGCCAAAGTTTTTCGTGTGCCTGCTAAACCAACTGGTAAACAAGTAGCTTTTAAGCCTGTTTCTACTAAAGCTGTGAATAAGGTTGACCCCACCACTGAAGATCGCTTGTTGTCTCTTATGAAAGAAGTAGAACTCTTGAAACAACACATTAAGCCTTCCGCTGAATGCTCTACTTCTCATGAACCTAAGTCTGTCCTAGGTGAACCCAAAGGGGAAAGGTTAATCAAACCTTATTGCAATGTTTGTAAGAATACTCACCACTCGACCTTAGATCATGACAGACACATGGCAGCTAAAAGAGCTCAGACACCCTCTAGGGACAGACCACAGAGTTCCAAAAGACAACAGGGAAATTACAATTCTTATCCTCCATGTAAATTCTGTGGGTTCACAGACCATCACTCAGACGAGTGTGGTGACTTCCCTGGGTGTGATATCTGTGGGAGTTATAACCATGAAACCATGAACTGTCCATCCCAACGCCAAAAGTTTTTCAAGAACACAAGAGTTGCTAACAAGCAATTCAGGGAACCCACTGGAAAGTGGGTTCACCATAGGAACTAATCTGTTTCTATGTATCTGTGCAGAAATATCTCAAGGAATCGGTATGGTATCTAGATAGTGGCTGTTCTAGACACATGACAGGGATTCAACAATACCTACACAGATACTCAAAGGAGCCAGGTCCCAAAGTGGTGTTTGGAGATAACTCTTCAGGTGACACAGAAGGATATGGCTCAGTGAATTGCAATGGGATCACTTTTACCAGGGTTGCATATGTGAATGGTCTTAAGCACAATCTTATTAGCATCAGCCAGTTATGTGATGCTGATTATAAGGTTTTGTTTACTAAGACTCAGGGAACCATATTCAACAAAAATAATGATGTTGTGCTGGTTGCACCTAGAAGAAGAGATGTTTATGTCATCAACATGGCTGTGTGCTCTGAAGACAGCTCAAATTGTTTTCTTGCCAAAGCCTCTGAAAGTGTCATCAACATGGCTGTCTCATCTCAACTTCAAGAACATCAATAAGATAGCCACTCAAAACTTGGTTGCTGGTCTACCTTCAGTGATGTTTTCCAAAGACAAAACTTGTTCTGCTTGTGTCAAAGGAAAACATCACAGGTCTTCATTCAAGACTAGGCAATCATTCTCTATTGACAAGTGCTTACATCTCCTTCACATGGACTTGTTTGGACCTGTCAAACCTCAAACCATTAATCACAACAAATACACCTTGGTCATAGTTGATGAATTTTCAAGATATACATGGGTGTTCTTTCTCAGAAGGAAAAGTGATGCAGCTGATGCCATCATGTCCTTCATCAGACAGGTTGAAAATATGAATGATGTTAGAGTCAAAGCTCTAAGAAGTGATAATGGTACAGAATTCAAGAATCATCAACTTGAATCATTTTGTGATGAAAAAGGGATTTCACAGAACTTCTCTTCAGCTGGCACTCCTGAACAAAATGGTGTGGCTGAAAGAAGAAACAGGACTCTGATTGAAGCAGCAAGAACTATGTTAAATGGTGCAGCTTTACCAAAGCAATTTTGGGGAGAAGCTGTACACACTGCCTGCTATACTCAAAACAGATCAATCATTGTCAAAAGACATGGCAAAACCTCCTATGAAGTTTTCAGAAAAAGATCTCCAGACGTCAGCTATTTTCATGTGTTTGGATGCCCTGTGTTTATTTATAACTACAGGGATAAACTTGGAAAGTTTGATGAAAAGGCTGATGATGGATTCTTTTTGGGATACTCTCCAATAGCCAAAGCCTTCAGAGTATTCAACATCAGAAGACAAGAAGTTGAAGAAACTTTCCATGTCAGATTTAATGAAGATGATGAAGTCATACAGAGAACAGGAAAAGAGGGTGATGAAGTAGATTTTAATGAAAATATTTCTTTTCCAAGTGATGAGTTCACAGAACCCAGACCTACCAGTCATCACCACTCCAACACTCTCTCTCCCTATGTTCCTGCTTTTGATCCTCTGTCTACTCACAACATAGAAGTTCCTACCTCTCAGGGACTTGATGAAGAAGAACCTCAAATCTCTGATGGTTCTTCTCATGATATTAATGACTCACCAATTCTTCAAACCTCTGAAGTTGCTCCTGCTGATAATGAAATTGCTTCCCTTGATGTGGCTGAAGAAGACTCAGACACTGAAGTAGTCTTTGAAGAAAGCCCTCCTAGTCAGCAGGATGAGACTCAAATTGTTCCAGCTGTGCCCTCAAGTACCCCTGTTCTTGAAACTCCAGCTCCTCAAAATAAGTGGTCAAGAGATCAACACATTCTTCTTGTCAACATCATTGGGGAACCAAATGCAGGGGTCACAACCAGACAGCGATTCCAAGACTCTGAGTCAGCCTCAGCCAATGAATGTCTATTTGCTGAATTTCTTTCTCAAATTGAACCTAAAAGAGTTGCTGAGGCTCTGGTAGAAGATGTATGGGTAGCTGCTATGCAAGAAGAAATCAATCAGTTCAAAAGGAACAAAGTATGGACACTAGTGCCAGCTCCACATGGAAAAAATATCACAGGCACTAGATGGATCTATAGAAACAAGATGGATGAAATTGGGAACATCATCAGGAACAAGGCAAGATTGGTAGCACAGGGATACTCTCAGACTGAAGGAATTGATTATGATGAAACTTTTGCACCTGTTGCTAGACTTGAAGCCATCAAAATCTTTCTTGCTTATGCTGCCTATATGAACATCACTGTCTATCAGATGGATGTAAAGAGTGCCTTCCTCAATGGTGATTTGGCTGAGGAAGTCTATGTTGCTCGACCTGAAGGATTTGAAAACAGCGAGTTTCCCAACCATGTATACAGACTTCACAAGGCAATGTATGGTCTGAAACAAGCTCCAAGAGCATGGTATGAAACTCTTTCAAATTTCTTATCTGAAAACAAATTTATCAGGGGTTCTATTGATAAAACACTCTTTACCTTCAAGGACAAGAGTGATTTCATCATTATGCAGATTTATGTGGATGATATCATCTTTGGGTCAACAAATGTCAATCTTAGTAAACGTTTTGCTAAATTAATGACCAAGAAATATGAGATGAGTATGATGGGTGAATTAACTTACTTTTTGGGTTTTCAAATTAAACAATGTCCTAAGGGAATTTCTATTTGTCAAGAAAAGTATGTTAAGGATTTACTTAAAAAATATGACTTGGCTGATTGTGCTTCAATGAAATGCCCCATGCTTCCACCCAACAACTTGGGCCCTGATGAGTCAGGGGTCTCTGTCAATGAGACTTTATATAGAGGCATGATTGGGTCACTGATGTATCTAACAGCCAGTCGTCCAGATATCCAATTCTCCACATGTCTCTGTGCAAGGTACCAAGCTAACCCAAAAGAATCCCATCTAGTGGCTGTTAAGAGAATTTTCAGGTATCTCAAAGGAACACCATTCCTAGGACTATGGTATCCAAAGGAATCAGGCTTTGATCTCAAGGCCTATTCAGATTCAGATTATGCTGGATGCTGTATTGACAGGAAAAGTACTTCAGGCAGCTGTCAAATCCTAGGAGGAAAATTGGTTGGATGGAGTGCTAAGAAGCAAAACTCTGTGGCTATGTCTTCAGCTGAAGCTGAATATGTCGCTGCAGCCAGCTGTTGTGCTCAGGTGCTCTGGATGAAAAGTCAATTGGCTGACTATGAAATCTTGTATGACAAAGTGCCAATCTTTTGTGACAACACCAGCGCCATTGCCATATCCAACAACCCTGTTCTTCACTCTCGTACCAAACACATTGATATCAGGTATCATTTTATCAGGGATCATATTATGAAGGGAGATATTGAGCTGCATTTTGTTCCCACAGAGTTGCAACTAGCTGATATCTTTACTAAGCCTTTGGCTGAACCTACGTTCAACAGGCTAGTTGCTGAGCTAGGGATGCTCAATATCTCAAAGCCTGTGGCTTGATATTAAATGTGTTCATTAAATGATTGATTCTATATTAAATGTTTTATTAAATGTTTTTCACATGTAACTAGGTAGTTGCGTTCCAAGTATATGCGAAAAACATTCTCACATTTTTTAATCATTTAAGTTTCGGATAACGAGGAGACAAAATTTTTTGAAAGGTCAAGGGGACCCACTTGAGCAGTCATTTTCGCTTTTGCATTTAATACGGTTGAATAACTGTTCATTCAAGTTTGATTATATATATTGTCTTCTTTCTCTTCTCACCCACCACCATTCTCATAATCATCTTCTCTCTCTAAAACTCTTATCTCTCTCAACCATCCGCCATTTTCATTCTCCTTCAACCTTAAAATCAATGGCGTTTCCAGTACCAAAAGCCTCCAATGTGAACTTCGAGATCAACGAGAGCATCATCGCCTCAAATAACGCTATTGGATGGATCAAGGCACCAAACAACACCTACTCAGATCTGGTAAATTTCATGCAGAATTGTGACCTAAACGAAGCCTTCACCAAATCTCCATCCACCTTTTACCAAGAATACCTTAGGGAATTCTGGTATTCTGCTGAAGTTGAAGAAGACACCATTACTTTTAGCCTTTCTTGCAATGAACATCCTTTTGCCTTTTCCCTTGCTGATTTTGCCAGTGTGGCCGGACTTAAACATGGAGATGAATGCCTGAAGACCGTTGACAAAAAGGCTGTCAAGGAAGCATTGGCCACACTCAACCCTTGTCATGACATTAACCCTGCCCTCACACCAGCTGAAATCCTTGCTAAAGCCCTTCTGAAGATTAAGTATTTTTCTCCTATGTGGCGTGTCCTCTTCACCCACATTGTGAAGTCCCTGGGAGGCATGCAGGGATCACAAGATCAAATGTCGTTCAAACATCAGACTATTGCGTATGGATTAATATGGGGAGCTGATGTTGACGTTGGAAGCATCCTTTTCTCTAACCTGGTAGAACAGCTGAAAGGACGGAATCAGGTCAGGGAAAAGAACATCTGCTATGTGCGTTATTTGTCCCTGATCTTTGAGAGTTTGCTGGGAGAGAACTACCATAACAAGGCCTTGACAGCTCTGAAGCCATATCGCATCACAGGCGCCATCTATAAGGAGATAGGAGCTGAGGATATCCCTGTGACTGCACACATGCTGAACGTGGCCAACCAGGTACCCAACGCTGAGAAGCCCTTGCTCCCTTCCTCTGAGAAGGTGAATACTTCTAGTGTCGCTGGCAAGTCTACGTCTTTGACCTCTGGGCAGCACACTACCAAGTCCAAGGCTTCATCTGGCCAACAGCTAAAGAAGAAGAAAATCCCCTCTTCTTCCCAACCTAAAGCTGTTAGCAAGGCCAAGGAAAAGAAGATTGACACCGCCTCTGGTCCAGATACTCTTGTGGATACAGAATCTTTGGCTGACAAACAACAGGCGTCTAGTGTCTCTAGGTCAGCAGAGACTACAGGAAACCAGCCAAACCAAGCTGATATCTCACAGGTAATCAGTGTACATTTTTAGAGGTTCACAATCAACCACTCTCATTTATCTGTAGGAGAGAGTGGTGAAGTTAGGGTAATCCTCGACCCATAGAAGTCTGTCATTTCACTTAGAATTCTTTAAGACTTCTGTACACTCTGTCTTTGCACCAGGGAGTGATTCATTTGTGTTTATAAAGCACCCCGATGACCCTGAACCCTCTAGACAGTATTCAGGCTAACAACAACCTGAATACATTAATGTCTCAACCTTGATGGCTGTACTTCACACAGCCTCTTGGTTCCCTCATTAAAAGAGTCCCAAAGGATTTATCCTTTCAGGGGGAGCTGAATCATCACCCTCAGCTTTCCTAGGGGCAGCGAAATGGCGATCATTAAACAACATATGTTTCACAATCAAAAGAGTCCCAAAGGTTTTTACCTTTTGGGGGGGCTGAATAATCACACTCAGCTTTCCTAGGGGCAGCGAATGGCGACCATTAACCACACTTCATTCACACTTAAAAGAATCCCAAGGATTTATCCTTTGGAGTGGCTGAGTAATCACCCTCAGCCTCTCTGGGACAGCGAAATGGCGACCATTCACTTTATATTTTCCCTGTTACTAATTACAACAAACTTGCAGGCTGAAATTGTACAGCCAGTCCAAGAACCTCAGGTACATGAAAAGGAGGCTGAAACAATAACTCAGGACATTCCGATTGAAGAAGAACTTGTGCTCAATACTGATGAAGAAATGCTTTCTGTAGAAGATTATGTCGCTGAGTTTGAACCAATGCCTGAAGATGAATTCCCTGAGGGAATGTTTGATGAAGAGGAGGAAGAAGATGAGGATGACCAGCTGTCAGCCTCTCCTCCTAAAGAAGATGACAAGACTTCTCCTCTTAAGGAAGCTGTTGACACACAAAACTCTGCTACATCTGCAACAACAGTCTTCCAAAGACCAATTTATGATCCAACAGCTGAATTCCTTTTGTTTGATCATCCTACCCAGACTAACTTCGACTTGATTCCAAGGGAGGATGATTTTGCTCAACAAAGCCTCAATATCAAGAATCTTCAGCCTGTACACCATCAGTCTGATATTGAGCGCTTATCAAGAAAGCTGGACGTGATCAAGTCAGAGATGCACAATTTTACTGTCACCTTTCCAGGTATTATAAAGAAGGCTGTGACTGAGGCTGTCACTGAGCCTATTCAGGAGGGTACAAGAAAAGGTGTGGCTCAGGGACTAAGTCATCTCTCGACAAGAATCAAGAATGCAATTGACTCGGTTGTCCCTGCATTGTTCCAAGAACAAGAAAACAACATGAACAGACACTTCAATGCAGTGCGCAACAGGCAATACAACCATGCTGGTTTTATTGTCAGGCGAGTTCAGGAAAATACCAATGCCAATGCCAACCTATTGCTGAAGATTGCCAGGGCATCAAGAAAACGACAGCGTGCCATGGCTGCCTCTGTGGAGCAGATTGCAAGGAGATTTCAGGCACGTTCATCCAAGCATAAGAGAAGTAAGGATGAACGTGAGGGGGAGAAGACTAATATACTCAGTCTTGCATCTGCTGAACAAGGCTCATCTTCAGCCAATCCTTCAACAACACCTGTTCCTCTTCAAGTCATCAAACCAGTTATAGTACCTGATGATGAGGATCAGACTCAGGGGGAGCAACAAACACAAGATGGAGCTGACTCATCTAAATCCATGATCTTAGTTAACATCAGCAAGCCTGAGGATGATGATGAACCAGCAGCCAAGAAACTTAAATTCACTGTGAGCTCCCTACCAAAATCTATTCAAAATCAGGCTCAGACAGCGTTCCTCAAAAGAGATGATGATTTTAAAAACATAAGTGTGGAGTCCTCTGTCTCAAAGAAAGGTAAAGAGATAGTTTTGGTTGATACTGACACCAAACTTAAGAAGATAGCTGCGATGCTAGAGACAGGAGGATCCACAACAGACCTTTCCCACTTTTCAACCTTTACACCTTCCGATGAGAGACCTTTAACGCCTGAAGAAATAGAGCAACAGGCTGAGGAATTCAAAAGACTAAGTGAGCTCAAGGCAGCCAAAGAATTAAATGAAGCTACTCTAAGGAAGATGTCACCTCCTGAAAAAGAAAAACAAAAACAAAGGTTGAGGGAAATGGAACTTAAACGCGCTGAGGCCTTAAAGAAAGTCAAAGCTGATTATGATGCCTGCGTGAACAACAGGTATGCTGCTGGCAAGATAACCAAGTTTAGATACACCATTCACAAGTCCACAAACACCCTGATATGAGCTTAAACTCATATCCTTTTATCAACAAATTACCCTAAAACACGAAGCAAAATACCCTTTTATATTGTAAAAAGCAGTGTTATGTGGTATGTTTGTGTTTGTATGATCTTATGTAGGTAAAAGGATACAATTTCAAGCAAACAAGGAAAAACCAAGCTCAAAAGGATGAAAAAGACAAGGAAGGATCACAAGTGACAAGTTTTCAAAGCTCAAGGACCTATCTTGACAAGTCTTGAAAGTTGAGGGACTTAAAGTGCAAATACTGCAAAGTCAAGATCCAAGTCAAACCTGGTCAAACTACAAAGTCAATCAAGTCAAAGGGTCATTTTGTTGAAGAATCAAAGTTGAAGGGCCAAAATTGTCAAAGGAATGAAGTTTCTAGCCTTAAAGAGAAATCTGCCAAGTTAAGGGGTTTATTCTGCCAAGTTTTGAAAGTTAAATAAAGATCAATCCAAGTGAAAGGCTAAGGACCAATGAGAAGAGAGAAAGAAAGACACACGGATTGAGCATTTAATTCCCACTTCCGCCGCCTTCATTTAATGACCAAATCTGTATAGTGCAATCCGCAACTTACTTTCTCCACCAATTAAAAGCTGCCACGTGTCCTTCTCCTTCAACTAAATATTTTCCAGGATCGCGTTTTTGATAGAGTGCATTTCAGAAGAAGATCAAAACATCAATCTTGCTCGTTTTGATGAGACGAATCCAATGGTGCAACTTAATTAGCATATAATCCATTAAATCAAAAACCCCCAAAAGATGTTCATCACCTTCAAAGTGGGAATGCAGAATTCTTCCACGTGTCAAGCAATGATTGGCCTGAACACGTCACATCTCCAACAAACTCTCAAGTCTAGCCTATAAATACACAACTTGTACTTCATTTGTAGTAGTAGTTAATTTTCAGAAAACACATAGTTCTCTCAATTTCCCTTTTCTTCTTTTCCCTCCTTTTCACCTAACAACTCAAGAGATTGACAACCTCTTGAGTTTGTTAGTTAGTTAGAACCTTGTAACTACCATTTGTAACTGATTTTAGCAATAAAATTTCAAATTCAGTTTTCCCGCCAAAACTTGTTCTTCAATTCCTGCTACTTTACTGCTGTTGAGTGACTCATTTGTTGCTGTTTGAAGTTTGTTATGATCATACATTGATCATAACTGGCTTTGTTGAAGAATTGTTGCTGTTTGATCATAATTTCAGTTCATTCCTAGTTTCTGAAGTTTTCATGGCAGAATGATGAGATTTAGCTGTTTTGGTGATTGATTTGAGTTGATAGCTAGTGATAGGTGGTGGTATCACTAGGGCAAGAGAGCTCAGCGCTCCTCTTCTACCCAAAGGTTCACTACAAAAGGTTTCTGGTTTTCTGATTTAAGTTCCTCTAAACAGTTCCTGCATGCTCAATTCTCTAGTGTAATGATTGATGGCTGCCTGATTCTATTTGATTAGTTGCTGATTGATATTGTTTGAGTGTTTGTAGTTTAGCTTTCTCATACTTGTGCTTGTTTTCAATCTTGTAGTTTTAAGCTGATTTTCAGTTCTTTTTAGTCCATTAGCTACTTGTAGTTCTAGACCTTGTTTTTACTTGTTTTTAGCTTGAATACATCTCATTTGGATCACTTAAACTGGTTTGCTATAGCTCTTTGTTCAGTTTTAATCAATACTCAATTAGTCTTTGAAATTGTTTGATCATAATCAGATAAGGAGTGTTTGGGACTAGTAGTTAATCAGTTTTCAAGTATTGTTAAGTGAAGTTTAAGTGTTCATTTCTACTCCTTAGAAGTTAACAAGTAGTCCTGAGTCAATTGTAAGTCAATATAAAAGTCAAAAAGGCAATTGGTTGATAAAAAGTTTGGGTTATAGCTTTTATCAGTTTTAGTTCATAAACTTGCTAAATTCACTTGATCATTTCTCCTTCATTACTTGTTCAAAATTGCTCAAACCAGTTTCTAGTTAAAGCTTACATCACAATCTTTCAGTATCTAGAAGGAAATCCTACAGTTTTCAGAAATAAGCTAGAAAATAGCTTATTAGTTCAGACCTGAGCATTCTTCATTCTCTGATGTGATTTGCTTACTGTTTTGCCAGTTCTGATAATCCACTTCATAAAAGTCCTCATTTTCTTTCACAAATCAGTTTAGAAAGGGTTGAATATCAAGTTTTGAGATTTTGAGCTTTTTCATAAATTTGGTCAACGTTTGGTCAACATAAGCTCATTTGAGCTTATTTTCAGATAACTTGCTTATTTCTGGATGAAATTTGTTCTAGTTTGATTTCCCCTGCTTTAAATCAAGTGCTTATTCATTTTCTTTACAAAAATCAAGTTGTGGATGTTTGGAATAAGCTGTAGCTTATTTTGAGCTTATTGATAAGCTCTCTTTTGCTTATTTTGAACTTTTAGCTTATTTCCTTGAACACACATAGTTGTAATTGGATTTTAGAAGTTTTGCAAGTGATTTCAGCTTATTTGGTTGAGAAATAAGCTCAAACGAGCTTATTGTTTCATTGAGCCCGTTTTTGGTTAAAAGTTTAGTTAATTTGCATTTTAGTCCCTGGATTTCAGTTAAGTGTTTAAACCTAGCTAATCTTTCTAATTTTGTGGAAATTGCAATAATCAGTCCTTGAATTTGTTAGTTTGTTAAAATTCAGTTTTAAAGTTTGTTAGATTGTTAACAATTGGTTAGTTTGTTAGAATTTTTACAAGTTAAGTCCTTTTAGTTAACTGATTTACATTTTTAGTCCTTGTAACTTTTAGAATTTACATTTTTAGCATTTACATTTCATAGAAATTACATTTTTAGTCCTTATACTTTTAAATTTTGCATTGTAATATTTTACTTGAATAAAATTTGGAATTTGCAATTTGTTTTACGTATAAATAGGTTTATATTTTTCATTTTTACTTAGTGTTGTTTGAATTAGCAATAGATTACCAAGCAAGCTTGAACAACCAAAAACAATTAAAAATTTGATATTGATTGGACTTTCTATTAGTTAAGAACTGAGAAAACGAACTTGCATTATACACATTTCAAATGGCGCCGCTGCCGGTTCTTTGACTACACGAGAGACTATCGATTGACGGTTTTCATTGGCTTTTGGGATCCGTTCACTTTGTGAACGTTATTTTTACGTATTATAAATCAAAAACAAATAAAAAATCAAAAATATAAAAATATATAAAAACTAAAAAATTAACAAAACAATTCTTTTCCTAAAGAATTGACCAAAAAAATTAAAAAATCCAAAAAGCAATCTTTTTCCTAAGAGATTGCACCCAAAAATATATATTATTGGATTCTCTCGGTTTTTATGTACATATAGTATTTTCCTTTAAAAAAAAAACTCATAAATACAAAAATATTTTCCATATATTATTATAAGTACATACGTATACGTATAAGAACAATCAATCTACATATCTTCCATAAGTATTGCCGAGGCAATACACCGTGTTGAGGGGCGCTCCGGTCCTTGACACGCGTATCGATCAAACAAAATAAAGCAAGAATAGATAAATACTCTCAATAAGCAATAATTCGAAGAATACGAACATTTAAGTGAATAGAAAGGCGATGTGCTATAAAATGCCATCTAAGGGTCAATAGGTACTTAAGTGCTTCGCGCCACCTAACCCCCCGTTCACTTGGGAGTATTCTAAGAAGGAAAGCTTCATTGAGGGTCTTGCACCCAAAGTAGTATTACATATATTGTTACTTTCTTGTGGATATTTAATATCGAAACTCGAAGAGGATAATCTTATTCTTTTCAAAGTCACACGAGAGCTTCTCTCTCATTCCTCGTATTGAGTTGCATGCTCACTCGCGGGCGTGCACAAATACCGATTGGTGTACAACCTCTTCCTCCGAAAAGGAAGAAGAAAAGAAAGAGTAAGACCACCATCGTCCACCAAGCCGATCACGAGAATCGTGCTTTGTCATCACCACAAGGAGCCATGGCTGTTGATAACCGTACTTTGTTTGAACGTATGCAAACCAACATTCATGGATTTGTTAGTGCCATTAAGATTCCCGACTATCCCGCTAACACATTTGAGCTACATACATCTATGATCAATATGGTTGCTGCATCACCTTTCTATGGCAAACAAAATGAGGATCCCCATGCTCATCTTAAGAGATTCCTTTCACTTTGCAATACCATTAAGCATAATGGGGTTCCACCGGATGTCATTAGATTGTTGTTAGTGTCATTTTCACTAGATGGGAGTGCTAAGCATTGGTTAGACACCCAACCACCCGATAGTATCACCACATGGGAGGGTTTTACCACTAAGTTTTTGAACAAATTCTTTCCTCCACAAAAGACTATGGCTTTGAGAAATTTGATTATGGGCTTTACACAAAAACCTAGTCAATCCTTTGGTGATGCTTGGGAAGAGTATAGTGAGTTGTTGAGGCGATGCCCTAATCATGGAATGGATGATCTAAGCCAAATCAATACCTTCTACAATGGCCTTAAACCTCACCACCAAGATTCACTAAATGCTTCCGCGGGAGGGAGTATTCATTTCAAGACATACCAAGAGGCTTTGACCATTATTGAGACTAAGGCAATGGTTCAAACCAATGATCCATTTGAGGAAAGAGTTCATGTTATCCAAAACACTTCTCAAATCCCTTTTGACAACCAACTCCTCAAGTTTCAAGAAGCTATTTTTCAAAGGATGGATAGAGAAAGTGAGAGGCATTTGCAAGCACAACAAGACATGCTTCAAACTTTTAAGAGCATGACATTGAACAATTCCTCAAACAATGTGAATGCCATCACCATTTCTTGTGTTACTTGTGGAGGACCTCACTCTTATGAACAATGTGACAAGGTGCAAGGGTATCAAGGGGAATGTTATGCTTACCAAGAGGAACACCGTGAACACTTCAAGCCTAACATCAATCCAAATAACCTTTCTTACAAATCACAAAATTACCTTACTCCACCCGGCTTCCCACCCCAACCACCCACCCAAATTCCACAAAATCCTCCTCAAATTCTAGCAAGGAATCAAGGGCAAAGACAACCATACCAAGGCAATAATTACAAAGCACCCAATCAATTTCAACCTCAAGCTAATACCTTTTATCCACCACAACAAGGATTTAATCAACCACTTCCATTTATTCCCAATCAAGCATATGCTCCAATTCCAAATCAAGCTTACCCTCAAAATCAAACTCAAGGATATGGGATGCAAGAGACTCAAGAGTATGTTGACAAGAAAATGCGTGATATTGAGAAGAGAATGAATGATCAAGTGAAACGTACAATAGAGGAACAAATTAATAGGGTTTTAGTGGCGGTAACTCAAAGACCACAAGGAGCTTTACCTTCCAACACACAAACAAATCCTAGGGCCAATGTCAATGCTATTACAACAAGGAGTGGTACAACAACAAAGGATCCTTCACCTCCTAAACCTACTATTGTTCAACCCACTTGTGCTCCTACTTGTGATAAGCCTTCTACTTCTCAACCACCTCCTACTTCTCCTTTACCCTCCACACTTCCCAATGAAGAAGCTAACAAAGACAAATCTTCCACTACAACACCTATTCCACCTACACCCAAACCTACTCTTCCATACCCTTCAAGGTTGAAAAAGGACAAGTTAAAGAACAAAGATGACATACAAGTCTCCAATTTCTTAAGGATGTTCAAGCAACTCAATATCAACATATCCTTTGCGGAAGCTCTTGCTTATATGCCAAAGTTTGCTAAGATGTTCAAGGATTTGCTCTCAAACAAAGAAAAATTGGTTGACTTGCCCAACACATCACTTAATGAAAATTGTTCCGCGGTGTTACTTAAAACCTTACCAACAAAACTTGGAGATCCGGGGCGCTTCTTGATACCTTGTAATTTTCCCGGTGTTGAAAATTGCATGGCTTTGGCGGATTTAGGGGCAAGCATAAATCTCATGCCTTTATCGGTTTGGAAACAACTCTCTCTTCCCGAGCTCACCCCCACTAGGATGACTCTTGAACTAGCCAACCGAACCATAGCTCACCCCGTAGGTATAGCGGAAGATGTGTTTGTAGGTGTGGATAAGTTTACTTTTCCGGCCGACTTTGTAGTGGTCGATTATGACATGGATCCTAGAGTGCCTTTGATTGTTGGTAGACCGTTTTTGAGAACGGGTCGTACCTTGATAGATGTGGCGGAAGGAGAATTAATTATGAGAGTAGAGGATGAGAAAGTGGTGTTTAAGTTAGGGAAAGTTTGTGATAGAAAAGAGGTTAAGGAGTCTAGACCTTGTGAGACGATTAACATTGTGGATGTGTTAGATGAAGTGTGTAATGAACACTTTCATGATGCTTGTAAGAATGCTAGTGATGAGATTCCACATGTTGAAACCGTGGCCTCAATTGCTCCCTCTTTAACACCTTTTGGAGAGAGTGATTTCCTCTTGGAGGAATTTGAGTCTAACTTTCTTGGTGATGATGATTCTCCCATTAATTGGGAAGAAGATATTCTTACAATCCAAAAGTTGCTCAATGAGGACCCTATTCCTTCCCCTATTCCACAAGAGATTAGCATTGAGGAACCTTCCATAGTGAAACCTTCCATAGAGAGTCCACCTCCCATTGAACTTAAGGAACTTCCATCCCACTTAGAATATGCTTTCTTAGAAGGAAAAGACCAATTACCGGTGATTATTGCTAAGGAATTGAAAGAGGATGAGAAGGAGCAACTTATTGAAGTCCTTAAGAAACATAAGAAAGCTTTAGCATGGAAAATATCCGACATAAGGGGAATTGATCCACATTTTTGTACTCACAAAATCCTTATGGAGGATGATTATAAACCCGCCATTCAAAACCAAAGGAGAGTTAACCCAAAAATTCATGAGGTTATTAAGAAAGAAGTGATTAAACTCTTAGATGCGGGTATGATTTACCCCATTTCCGACTCTCCATGGGTTAGCCCGGTTCATTGTGTTCCAAAGAAGGGTGGAATCACCGTGGTGCCTAATGAGAACAATGAGCTTATTCCCACGAGACTTGTAACCGGTTGGAGAGTTTGCATTGATTATAGAAAACTTAATGAGGCAACTAGGAAAGACCATTTCCCGCTTCCCTTTATGGATCAAATGCTTGAACGCTTAGCGGGAAATGAGTACTATTGCTTTCTTGATGGCTTTTCGGGTTATTTCCAAATACCCATTGACCCTAAGGATCAAGAAAAGACCACATTCACTTGTCCATACGGTACATTTGCTTACAAGAGGATGCCTTTTGGCCTATGTAATGCACCGGGGACGTTTCAAAGGTGCATGATGGCAATTTTCCATGATATGATAGAGCAAACCATGGAGGTTTTTATGGATGACTTTTCCGTATTTGGGAACTCCTTTAGCTCGTGTCTCACCAATCTTGAGAGAATGCTTAAGCGTTGTGAGGAAACACGTTTGGTGCTTAATTGGGAGAAATGTCACTTTATGGTGAAAGAGGGGATTGTTTTAGGACACAAGATATCCAATAAGGGATTAGAAGTTGATCGAGCCAAAATTGATGTGATTGCTAAGCTTCCCCCACCCACCTCGGTTAAAGGTGTGAGGAGTTTCTTAGGTCATGCGGGTTTTTATAGGCGCTTTATACAAGATTTCTCTAAGATAGCTAGACCGATGACTCATCTCTTGGAGAAAGAGGCTCTTTTCATTTTTGACCATGCTTGTTTAGAATCTTTTGAGACACTTAAGGAAAAATTGACAAAGGCTCCCGTTTTGGTTTCTCCAAATTGGGAATTACCTTTTGAGCTTATGTGTGACGCTAGTGATTATGCGGTGGGGGCCGTCTTAGGACAAAGAGTTAATAAGCATTTCCAACCTATACACTATGCGAGTAAAACCATGACCGGTGCACAACTTCATTACACTACCACGGAAAAAGAGTTGCTTGCTATAGTATATGCTTTTGAGAAGTTTAGACCATACCTTGTGCTTTCCAAGACCATAGTGTATACGGATCATTCCGCTCTCAAGTATCTTATGACAAAACAAGATGCTAAGCCTAGGCTTTTGAGATGGGTTTTATTGCTTCAAGAGTTTAAGATAGAGATTCGTGATAAAAAAGGGGCCGAGAATTTAGCGGCGGATCATTTGAGTAGACTTGAGCATCCTTTTCAAGGAGATTTCCCACATCAAGAAATCAATGAATCCTTTCCATTAGAGGAGCTCATGTCTATCTCTTCCCAAGAGGATGCCACACCTTGGTTTGCGGATATTGCAAATTATCTTGTGGGCAATGTGCTTATTGAGGGTCTTACTTACCAACAAAAGAAAAAGTTTCTTAAGGAAGTTAAGTATTACTTTTGGGATGATCCATATCTTTTTAGGCAATGTGCGGACCAAATCATTAGACGGTGTGTAGATGGGCCCGAGGCATTTAAAATCTTAGAGGCATGTCATAAAGGACCTACGGGTGGACATTTTGGGCCTAACTACACCGCCAAGAAAGTCTTTGATTCGGGTTACTATTGGCCTTCCATTTACAAGGATGCTCAAGAGATGGTGAAATTTTGTGATGTTTGTCAAAGACAAGGAAAAATTACACAACGTGATGAGATGCCACAAAATTTTATCCAAGAGTGTGAGATATTTGATGTATGGGGAATAGATTTCATGGGACCTTTTCCATCCTCTAAGGGAAACAAGTATATACTTGTGGCGGTGGATTATGTGTCCAAGTGGGTGGAGGCTAAAGCCTTACCTACTAATGATGCTAGAGTGGTTGTAAAGTTCTTGAAACAATTGTTTGCTAGATTTGGTGTACCTCGGGCCATCATAAGTGATCGTGGTACGCACTTTTGTAATGATCAATTCACGAGAGTTATGAAGAAATATGGAGTGAATCATAGACTTTCTACCGCGTATCACCCTCAAACAAATGGTCAAACCGAGGTCACAAATCGTGGTTTAAAGAGAATTTTAGAGAGAACGGTGGGAGAGCATAAAGCTTCTTGGTCGGATAAGCTTGATGATGCTTTGTGGGCGTTTAGGACGGCTTTTAAGACACCAATTGGTTGTACTCCTTATAGGCTTGTCTATGGAAAAGCGTGCCACCTTCCATTTGAGTTAGAACATAAGGCATCTTGGGCTCTCAAGTGGGCTAACTTTGATTTAAACCAAGCCGGTTCACATAGGAAAGATCAAATCAATGAGATGGATGAGTTGAGAGCCAATGCCTATGAGAATTCTTTGCTATACAAGGAAAAGACTAAGAAATTGCATGATGCTAAGATTAAGAATCGTGAGTTCAAAGTTGGAGAGCCGGTTCTCCTCTTTAACTCAAGATTGAAGCTTTTTGCGGGCAAGCTTAAGTCGAGATGGTCCGGTCCATTCACTATTGCTCAAGTGTTTCCATATGGAACTCTTGAGTTGTCCCAACCCGATGGTCCAAATTTTAAAGTGAATGGTCACCGTGTTAAGCATTACTTTGGGGAGGACATTTCCGTTGAAATGGTCCAAGAGGTCCCCATTTTCCCCATGAATTAATTCATTGAGGGACGAGTCGAGCTAGAGACTCATTAACTCAAGCATCGTATAACTAGGTTAGAGTGTTGTAGGTTAGAGTGTTGTAGGCATAGATTTGGAGATAAGTGTAGGGGAGACCTTCTTTTGTCTTCATGTTTGTTTGTAGGGTTGCTCACTCATCTCATGCTTTGGAGCTTATGGAGGAGACCCTTGTATCCGGTTCACTTCGTTGCTTTAGTGATTTTTCATTGACACCTTGTGCTTAAACTTGATTTCACTAATAGTAGTCCTTTCCTTAACTTGGGATAAGCAAAGTCTATTCATTGTCATAAGTGTAGGGGAAGTTTTTATACTTCCATGCTCTTAAACATTGAGGACAATGTTTAGCTTAAGTGTAGGGGGGTCTTCTATCGAAGTGACCTTACCTAGAACTTGTCATTGTCTTGCATGATAACATGGAAAATTAATTTTTCAAACATTTTTCGAATTTTTGATCTACTTTGGCCACCAAAAATATGCATTCATAATTTTTGCATCAATCATTTTTTCATTTGCATAACACATTTGCATTGTATATATTTCTTCTTTTATTTTTTTCATCAAAAATATATAAAAAGAGAAAAATATAATAAAACATGGTTTTAACAAGTTTAGACTTCTTTGACATATCAGGCCCGCCATGGATATTTTGACTCAACCCGAGTTTGCTTATTTTAGCACTCTCTAGCTAGTATCCTTAACCATGTAGTCCTTCATTGGTCTATTAGGCTAAGCTTCCACCAATTTCATTCTTTGAAATTTTAAATTTGTGGAGAATGGGAAATGATAGAGTTGAAGCAAGTGTAAAAGGGCTAGATAGACTTCATGGCAATTACTTGTGGCTAAACCCTTCTCTTCTTTACCTCTATTTTCTTCGCTTGTATATAATTGTTAATAAATAATCAAGTACGGTTTTAATTGGTTCGTAATCTCTTATGCATTTTTGGCTAATCATTTATGGTTGATATGAGTACGTCTTAAGATTCTAAGTTAGCACGTTTTATGTGTACTAGAATTGTGTCATGCTCCATATTTAGCGGGTGTTTTTCCTTTTCTTCTTTGCAAATTTCTTGGTGAGGAATAAAGAAAAATAAGAGCGGCTTATGAAAAAAAATGAGTGGCTAGAAAAAAAAAAGAAAAAAAAAAAATAATGCAAGACTCCCAAGAGGGGCAGTGTGGTGTTAATTATAGTGACTATTGAGTTCCAATATTACCTTGACGGGTTGCGGGGATTCAATAGATTGCTCCAATCCAATATTACCTTGACGGGTTGCGGGGTTGAAGATCCAAAATCTCAAAAAGATGCGGATGTAAATTATTGCGTGAGTTTTATTTTTCTTTCCTTAGCGAGTGTGTAGTTACTTATGAAAGCATGACATGAGGATTTTACACATAAGGCGAATGACTTATTACTCTTAATACGGACTTGTATTAATTGTGAGCGGTTTTTCAAGTAATGGATGAGAAGATTACTTAGGATTAAAACCGTCCTTCCTTATTTTTGGATTTTACACTTCTTATATTTCACGCTTGAATAATGACAAATTTGCCCATAAGCAATTTGCTCAAATAATAACCGGTTCCACATTTAATTGTCATGAATAAGTTGATGCACTTTTTACTTGTGAATGCAATGATCCCATTTACTAGCTTGGTTTGGGGAAAGTGAAACTTGAGGGTGATAAGTGTCCATGGTACCCAAGCCCTAATCCAAGTCATTGAGTTCTTTATGAGTTATTTCCATCAAAACCATTTCAAGAAAAATCAAAAAGATATAGATAGAATTGTATTTTAATCCATTGCATTATTAATATTCAAAATCATGCATCATCTAGTTTAGAGTAGTGTAGATGCATCTCATATGGCCAAGGTGGATTAATTATGAGGGAAATGTAAATTTTTAAGCCTTGAAAGATAATATTGCATGAGGACATGGCAATGCTCAAGTGTAGGGGAATTTGATATGAGCTTAAACTCATATCCTTTTATCAACAAATTACCCTAAAACACGAAGCAAAATACCCTTTTATATTGTAAAAAGCAGTGTTATGTGGTATGTTTGTGTTTGTATGATCTTATGTAGGTAAAAGGATACAATTTCAAGCAAACAAGGAAAAACCAAGCTCAAAAGGATGAAAAAGACAAGGAAGGATCACAAGTGACAAGTTTTCAAAGCTCAAGGACCTATCTTGACAAGTCTTGAAAGTTGAGGGACTTAAAGTGCAAATACTGCAAAGTCAAGATCCAAGTCAAACCTGGTCAAACTACAAAGTCAATCAAGTCAAAGGGTCATTTTGTTGAAGAATCAAAGTTGAAGGGCCAAAATTGTCAAAGGAATGAAGTTTCTAGCCTTAAAGAGAAATCTGCCAAGTTAAGGGGTTTATTCTGCCAAGTTTTGAAAGTTAAATAAAGATCAATCCAAGTGAAAGGCTAAGGACCAATGAGAAGAGAGAAAGAAAGACACACGGATTGAGCATTTAATTCCCACTTCCGCCGCCTTCATTTAATGACCAAATCTGTACAGTGCAATCCGCAACTTACTTTCTCCACCAATTAAAAGCTGCCACGTGTCCTTCTCCTTCAACTAAATATTTTCCAGGATCGCGTTTTTGATAGAGTGCATTTCAGAAGAAGATCAAAACATCAATCTTGCTCGTTTTGATGAGACGAATCCAATGGTGCAACTTAATTAGCATATAATCCATTAAATCAAAAACCCCCAAAAGATGTTCATCACCTTCAAAGTGGGAATGCAGAATTCTTCCACGTGTCAAGCAATGATTGGCCTGAACACGTCACATCTCCAACAAACTCTCAAGTCTAGCCTATAAATACACAACTTGTACTTCATTTGTAGTAGTAGTTAATTTTCAGAAAACACATAGTTCTCTCAATTTCCCTTTTCTTCTTTTCCCTCCTTTTCACCTAACAACTCAAGAGATTGACAACCTCTTGAGTTTGTTAGTTAGTTAGAACCTTGTAACTACCATTTGTAACTGATTTTAGCAATAAAATTTCAAATTCAGTTTTCCCGCCAAAACTTGTTCTTCAATTCCTGCTACTTTACTGCTGTTGAGTGACTCATTTGTTGCTGTTTGAAGTTTGTTATGATCATACATTGATCATAACTGGCTTTGTTGAAGAATTGTTGCTGTTTGATCATAATTTCAGTTCATTCCTAGTTTCTGAAGTTTTCATGGCAGAATGATGAGATTTAGCTGTTTTGGTGATTGATTTGAGTTGATAGCTAGTGATAGGTGGTGGTATCACTAGGGCAAGAGAGCTCAGCGCTCCTCTTCTACCCAAAGGTTCACTACAAAAGGTTTCTGGTTTTCTGATTTAAGTTCCTCTAAACAGTTCCTGCATGCTCAATTCTCTAGTGTAATGATTGATGGCTGCCTGATTCTATTTGATTAGTTGCTGATTGATATTGTTTGAGTGTTTGTAGTTTAGCTTTCTCATACTTGTGCTTGTTTTCAATCTTGTAGTTTTAAGCTGATTTTCAGTTCTTTTTAGTCCATTAGCTACTTGTAGTTCTAGACCTTGTTTTTACTTGTTTTTAGCTTGAATACATCTCATTTGGATCACTTAAACTGGTTTGCTATAGCTCTTTGTTCAGTTTTAATCAATACTCAATTAGTCTTTGAAATTGTTTGATCATAATCAGATAAGGAGTGTTTGGGACTAGTAGTTAATCAGTTTTCAAGTATTGTTAAGTGAAGTTTAAGTGTTCATTTCTACTCCTTAGAAGTTAACAAGTAGTCCTGAGTCAATTGTAAGTCAATATAAAAGTCAAAAAGGCAATTGGTTGATAAAAAGTTTGGGTTATAGCTTTTATCAGTTTTAGTTCATAAACTTGCTAAATTCACTTGATCATTTCTCCTTCATTACTTGTTCAAAATTGCTCAAACCAGTTTCTAGTTAAAGCTTACATCACAATCTTTCAGTATCTAGAAGGAAATCCTACAGTTTTCAGAAATAAGCTAGAAAATAGCTTATTAGTTCAGACCTGAGCATTCTTCATTCTCTGATGTGATTTGCTTACTGTTTTGCCAGTTCTGATAATCCACTTCATAAAAGTCCTCATTTTCTTTCACAAATCAGTTTAGAAAGGGTTGAATATCAAGTTTTGAGATTTTGAGCTTTTTCATAAATTTGGTCAACGTTTGGTCAACATAAGCTCATTTGAGCTTATTTTCAGATAACTTGCTTATTTCTGGATGAAATTTGTTCTAGTTTGATTTCCCCTGCTTTAAATCAAGTGCTTATTCATTTTCTTTACAAAAATCAAGTTGTGGATGTTTGGAATAAGCTGTAGCTTATTTTGAGCTTATTGATAAGCTCTCTTTTGCTTATTTTGAACTTTTAGCTTATTTCCTTGAACACACATAGTTGTAATTGGATTTTAGAAGTTTTGCAAGTGATTTCAGCTTATTTGGTTGAGAAATAAGCTCAAACGAGCTTATTGTTTCATTGAGCCCGTTTTTGGTTAAAAGTTTAGTTAATTTGCATTTTAGTCCCTGGATTTCAGTTAAGTGTTTAAACCTAGCTAATCTTTCTAATTTTGTGGAAATTGCAATAATCAGTCCTTGAATTTGTTAGTTTGTTAAAATTCAGTTTTAAAGTTTGTTAGATTGTTAACAATTGGTTAGTTTGTTAGAATTTTTACAAGTTAAGTCCTTTTAGTTAACTGATTTACATTTTTAGTCCTTGTAACTTTTAGAATTTACATTTTTAGCATTTACATTTCATAGAAATTACATTTTTAGTCCTTATACTTTTAAATTTTGCATTGTAATATTTTACTTGAATAAAATTTGGAATTTGCAATTTGTTTTACGTATAAATAGGTTTATATTTTTCATTTTTACTTAGTGTTGTTTGAATTAGCAATAGATTACCAAGCAAGCTTGAACAACCAAAAACAATTAAAAATTTGATATTGATTGGACTTTCTATTAGTTAAGAACTGAGAAAATGAACTTGCATTATACACATTTCACACCCCACAGATGATCTTATGGAGGGATAATCAAACCGGGAATATGGATGTGTTTGACAACTTCAGGTTAAAAACACTTGGGTTATCAGAATGGTTTGAACTCGAAGCCTTAGCTGCCAAAAAGTCTGGACAGGCAAATTTCCTGCTGCTCAAAACTCTTAAGGCTAAGTTTAACTGGATCAAGGAAACAGCTGCCAAACTCAAGATTGATCCTCCACCACAGCTTTTCGAACAAGGACCCCCAAAGACAGGCAACAAAAGAAGAAGAATTTCCCAAATCATTGATGAAACTTTTGTTACTGAAGATGTTCGTGTGGATGGCATGCACAGGGATCTGATCCTTCCTAATGGTATAGTTGGCCCTGTTGATGGTCAGACTTACTCAGTGCCTGAAAGAGGAATGGCGTTTATGAACAAAGCCTGCCAATATGCTTTTCAGAGGGAAGATGAGCTTTGCCTGGCTTCAACTATTCAGCTACTCTGTCACAGGAAGTGTCTCAAGATCAACTCAGAGTATTCCAAGAAGTTTGCAAAGACTTTGCAGGATGAAATTGATAACAGATTAGATGTGGCCGAAGCTGAAGAAAGAATCAAAAATGATGACTATTGAAGATAGTATCAGCCCTTTTTACCTTCATCTTTTATTTAACTTATGTATTGAACTTGTAATTTTTCTTTAAGTCTTAATAAAATAATGAGGTATGTTTGTTTAGATCTGTTATGTGTAAGAAGAAGCTGTTAAACTCACTTACCTTAACTTAGTTAGATCTAGCACTATTTATGTTTAAATAGGGGGAGATTGTTGGGAATCTAAACTTGTTAGATTCCCTGTTCATTGATTTAAACATAATTAGGCTGATAGATAGTCCCTTGCCTGTGCCTAGGAGGCAGGCAAGTTTCACAAGACTCACAGAGATCCGAATCTCTGTGAGCAACCTCAGAGGAGTCCATGTCAGAGACATTGTCAGGGAAGTCGAAGATTACCTGAAGACATACTCCTTGGCTGTGATGGATAACAGCCAAGATGTATTAGGGACTCTGAGGGGTTGAGAGTTAACAGGGGTGGCAATACCCTGATAACTCTCAGCACACTTTGGACATGCCATTTGTGTGTTCGAGAATATGAAGAATAAGGAAACTGTTTTGGACAACTGTTCCTTAAAGCATAATGGAAGACTACCAAGAATAGAAGGACATCATGTGACTGATGTGGGAACTTGTAAAAGTTGTGTAGTCGACATCAAGTACTGTTCAAGTCAAACTCGTAACACTATAAATAGGATGTGTATCCTTGCATTAATATTTAACACTTTGAGATATTAAGAACATTAGTGCGTGTAACTTAGTGAATCAAACAGCTACGACTGTATTCATAAGTTAAGGTTTATTGTTGTTCAAAGTGTGCACAACACATTGTCATCAAACGGTGTTATCCATAACACTTGTAATTCTTTATTATACAATAATAAGATTACGTTTGAAAAGTAATACCTTGTGTTGATTAAGTTAAGATTAGGGTTTCTCGCATTGATTAGGGACTTTCAGTTGTTTATGAGACGCTTTGGAAACTTAATTATTTCCATAACAAAGAAAACCTTTGTAAATATATTTTTGATTCTTATTTAAGAATTAAGCATGAAAATGTTTTTATTATAAACACGATGATAAAATTTTGACGAACTGAGTATTGCATCGTTAATCTTGAAATTGTATATAGTTGCGCGCCTACATACAATTTGGAATGGACCATGCAAGGCTGATTAGTAGTCACCATAAAACTGATTAATAAACACTATATTTTCTTTGAAGATTGTGAAAGATTAAATTTTATGAGATCTGCAAGAAGTGAAAAATAGGGACATAGTGTTAGGGACACCTACATATGTGCCTGTAGCATCTATTCTTCTGAGTCGAGTTTACTCATCTGTGGATTTTGTCTTATTTGATAATTGATATTCCCATTCTTGTCCAATTCTCTCGTAGTAAGATTCTTAGGAAAAGTATCTGATTACCGAGTGTTGATACCCGACAGGATGTATTGATGTTCTTATCATTTCTTATGGTTTGATTTCATTTGAACGACCTGGGTAACGATCCGAGGAGCTTTCGAATGCGTACTCAAAATTATGAAAACATGGGATGTATTCATATTCGTTAAATGTTTTCGTCTGTATCTGATTTGAAATTCCCTCATGTAGATTATGCGTTGACCTTACTCTTTTAAGGTTAGTTGTGTCTCCAGATATCCTTGAATTTGTGAAGGATTATGAATTATTATTAGACTTTTAAGAAGTTCACATCTTATCGACGGCAATAAATCTGGAAAGTTGATAGTGCCAGTGGAATGGATTGATTGATTATGACATGACGACATTGTCTTAATTGATGGGAACTCGAGTAGAATTCCCTAAATGATAAGATGTCGATTATCAAAAGTGATATGAATAATTCTTGATGGATGACTATATCCTGCATTTAGACTTGAAATTATAACGTGAATGGTTGTGAACTAGTTATAGATATTGTAATCTAGAAGAACCTAATATGAATTTATTAGAAGATGTTTTCGTTATCTGAAACTTTAGTAAGTATTTGTTGATGAATTACCTAGACTTTCGCCATTAAGGCAAGTTGAAATTGGTATTGATTATATTCCAGGTGCTGCACCTGTGACTTGTGCACTGTACGTCAGCACCATCTAAATTAAAGGAATTACCGTACAACTGAGAGAGTTGTCGGAGAAAGATTTTATTCTACCAAGCTCGTCATCATGGAGAGCTATGGTGTTATCATTCCTTATGTTTACTAATTACTGTGAACTGGGTAAATTGACAATCGAAAACGATATCCATAACTTGAAATGGAAGATTTGTTCGATCATTTACAAGGTTCTAGTGTATGTTTTAAAGATTTGATCCATGGCATGGTTATCATCAACTTCGCATCTGCGAAAAAGATTATCTATTCCAATCACTACATCCGGTACTTGTAATGAACATTATGAGTTTCACGTGATGCCGTTTGGATTGACTAATACACATGTAACATTCATAAATTTGGTGAATCACGTGTGTAGACTGTAATTTGATAAATTCATGCTTGCGATCATTAAGGACCATTTGTTTGTTTCTAAGAATAAGAAGGAGTTAATAATTAATTATAGATTGCCCTGAATTGGCCGAACAACTAAAACTTGTACCTTGAATATTTAACATAAGACTTAAGACTTAATCCTTTACATGATTTAACCGTGTGATTAATAGATAAAGGAATATAAATTGACTCTTCAAAATTTAGAAGTCATTTAAGACTTTGAGTTATACTAAAAAGAAGGTGCAAATATATTTTGACAAATGTTTTAACAAAGGATTTTAAGGGATTATTCCCTTATACACAAACCATTTAACTAAACTTCTGTTTAGGGGTAAATGTTTGTGTATACCTAACCTAAGAGGGATTGAGGAAACCATTTAAACAATGACTTAAAAATTTGAAACGACACTTTTTGCTTTTCAACTAAGAAAATTTTTGACCAAAGTATAAACGAAGGTTTTTCGAACATTTACGAATCTTATTAATTATTTTCGATAAATCAGCAAAAATCTTGTTAATTAAATTCAAATTTATTTAGAACATTTTATATAATTGGTCGAACTAAGAAATTTAAATTTTTTACGTTTACGTTTCATAAAAATTTAATAATTATTATTTAATTAATTGTAATAGTTATCTATGCTTTAAACGCCGGATTTAGAAGAACTGATAAAAATGATAGATGAGACGAAACTGAAACTTAGAAAATATGAAGAAAGGTGAACGTAATTACTGAGCATAATATAGAAAGAATATCTGAGTGAATTGTGGACATGATAATCATATCATCATGAGAAGTGAATATAGATACCGACGCATTATGTAGAAAAGATAAAGAACTAGTTAGGACGTGTTCCTTAATAATGAAGGTGCAAGATAAATTGCCGAACGATATAAAAATAAACAATGTTTGTAAAAAGGATAATATAGATAATAAAAAGGGACTCGCGACTAATATGAATCATTAAGATTGAGAAGCCGATGGCATTAAATGTTTTAAAGACCACTTGTGATTGTCTAAATATGGAAAATTGTGAGATATAGCTATGTTGGAATCTGTAAGTATAAGTATTCTATTTATGTCATTTATGACTAAAAGTATCTTTGTCTGAAGAAGTTGTACTGATGGCAATTACGAAGGCAGACATCGCCTCATACATTAGTAAACGTCTATCTATTGCAAAGGTCATCATCTGAATTTGATTCGATTTGGATCATCGTCGACAGACTGACCAAATCTGCTAATATCATTCCCGTTAATGATAAATGCAAAAGAGTTATGTAAACATAGTGTGCCTGTATCGAACATCTTTATCAAGATCCTCGCTTCGCATCAAATTTCTAAAGATTTGCTCAGAAATCATTGAGAACGAATCTTGATGAGAGTACTATGTACCAACCCAATCGAAGAGACGAGGTAAAGTAAGGATACAAAGTAATATAAGTGCTGTTTTATGTTTGAATAATTAACCTTTGGTAATAGACCGTATAATCCTTTTCCTTTGGAAAGATTATCATTGATAATCATCGTATTTAGGATCGAGATCGAATCTTGTTAGGATCTAAATATTAGAGCATCTGTAAGCAGGAGTTGAGATAAAGACACCCGACATACACCCATTGTGAGTTGGACATGTCTTTTAGGGTTAAGGTTTCCTATGATGGCGAACCTAACCTTACAAAATACCCGACCCGCGAGATCTGAAATGATTGTTGAAATTAGGATCTGATTATTGACTGCCGGTAGTGGGCAAGAGGTTATGTGAATATGAAATGTAGATCTTGAAGTGCCAGATGGGTAGCGAAGTTATGCCAAAAATTTTAACCTTGGAGAAATGAACTAATGATCTGACAAATCATGGGATATAAGTCCCCATTGTATGGGACCATTGAGATGATGTGAAAGATTGGTTTGAAATGCATATAAGTTGGATCTACCCTAGGACTTCAAGAGCTGCGTGAATTATGTTTCGTATATCGAACTTGATTGAATATCTATCAAGTAAGAATCTGAATTCTTCTTAATAAAGCTTAGATCGGGGAAAAGTTGCATTCATCAGAAACCCGTGAACATCATTGATAGAGAAAGAAAGTCAACATTTAGCCTAATCTTATTCCCTTAGTTATGTTTGATGAAACTCGCGTATTGTAATGAATTGCACTTGTGAGAAAAGACCGAATGTGGAGGAAATACCCACATGGCTTTAACTCTATAAGAAGCGAGTAGTAAGGTAAGATGATCTTTGAGGACAAAGATCCTGTTTAGGGGTAAATGCTATGACAATCCGTCAATTTATGGTTGATATTTTATTCTCAAATATTATTTAAAAACATTATTTTAATGTTATAATATGAACTCATTTATTTTTGGGAAGTAATTTTGGATTTACGTCTTGAAGTAGCATCGACTACGTCTAAACTGGAGGATTCTACGTTACGTGCTTACGTTTGCATACACCATTTTTGGTGACAGTCCGACATTTCAAAAAATAAATTTATCCGTGAATATTATTTTTGAGTTTTAAATTTGTGTTGGTTCATAAACTCACAAATTTACGAGAAGAGATTAGGACTTACGATTTTATTTTAACGTCCTTTACGACTAAACCGGAAACCTTAGGATTACGTATTTACGTTTTCGAACTTCGTTTTGGATGAGACAAATTTTATTGGATTCGTTTTGTGACGTTGATTCATAATTTATAAAAACGTTTTTCGTAAAACGACCCGAGGGCACGCAAATCGAGGAAACTAGAATCGAGGGATACCCGTAAATTAGTGGGATGAGACAAGATAAATCTTGCCCCACCCCACTCAATATGGACGGCAAGAACTAAGCTACCAACACCTTAGGTGTCAATAACTTAACAAGACAAGTAACACTTGTCTTAAGCTTAAAGTGTAAGCTTCCACTTACACAAAACCACTAGAAACTTACCACTCTTCTCATTTCTCACATGCAAAACAACCACAATTTCTCTCATCTCTCCATATATGCCGTCCACTTCACCTCCATCAAACACCATCATTGATCAAATTTAACCACAAAATCCTATGTTATTCATACATATGTTGAAGCCCTTTTGAAACCCTATTGATTGGTGGTGATTATAACATCCAAGGAGGAGTTCCCATGGAGTCTTGGGGATGATTTTCCACAAGGTGTTCATGAAGAATGGTGGTCTTGAAGATGGTCATGGTTATCCACAAGTTTCTCCATCAAAATCCATGTCCAAATCATAACCTACATCAACTTGGTGGTATAAAGATTGTCCTCCTCATCTTCTTGTTATTTTGATTTTGTAATCATGTATTTTATTTCCTATTGTATATGTATATGATGATTATATGATGATAAAAGTATTGTGTGGGGATTTGGTGTTGATAATCATGGGTAAAAAGATGAAAAACTATAAGTAAAAATGGGTTAATCTTGCTTAATTTAGATGGCTGTATAAAACAGTAAAGAATCATATGGTAAACTGGTAAAATGACTTGAACAAATTGATATACAGTAAGCTATGATTCTTGTACACATGTGAGAGTTGGCCATGCAATGGAATCATTGTAATGAGTGAGATATGATCAAAACAAGTTTAAAGTACAAATCTGAGTTTACTGTTTTGGACGATTTTTAGAAAATACTTAGAGGATGATTCAACAGTAGCTATAGGAGAGTTAAATGGAGCACATATCATGTAGTTTATGTGAAAAAAATTTGAGCTTCTATCTCCATATAGAACTCTAGATATGGCAGTTTTGGTGAAAGTGAAGATAAAAATCAGATTTTGGAAATTAAAGTATAATAGTATTATATAAGTACTCAACTAAAAATAGTATAAAATGTGAATAAAAACCCACTAACTCATATAATACATTTATATAAATATGTACAATGGTAAATAAGTGGACATTTTATAAAAATAGTAACTTGTTAAGTTTTATAAGTTATAAAACTATAAACATGATTTTTACGACTTTTTCGGCTATTACCGTAAAATTAACGTTTTTGCTAAATAAAACTTAGACGGTTGGACCCGTCTAATGTAAACTTTATAAAACTCATATACTGATATATAAACATATATAACAAGTAAAAACCGATAAAACCCGAACTAAATAACATACGGACATTAACGGGCTATGTTAACATTATTGGACTAATAATTGGACTAAATAAGTTTAACTCTTATAAAAAGAACTTATTGGGCTTAACCCATTTAGGCCCAACTTGTAAAGTGTAGATACTGATAATATAAGTATAACATGGATTAATACAAGTTAAAGAACTTATAATAAGTTTATTGGACTTAAAACACGTAAATAGGTAAAACTAGAAAACTAGTATAAAAGTTATCGACACATAACACAAAAATGAGTAAATGAGAATATGTAAACCCACTTGATCATCATATATATATAATCATCATATGTATATATAATTGTTATTTTTATAAAGTCATTGGACATGAGTCTAAGATGAGTATTATTTGTCTAGGTTTCCGTGATTGAAGCACGTACCGTACGTCCGAATTGCCGACAACCCGCCTTCCCACATCAACGTGAGTTCATAGCCTCGCACTCTTTTAAATGTTTTTATGAAATGTTTTATAAACCAGCGAGGGAGATAACATGTTAGTTTTTTATAAAATAGGACACCATTTGTCCCGATTGTTTGTTTATTGATTTGGACCCGAATGATTGAATGACCCGATTGTATGACCCGATAAATGATTAAAGGACCCGATAGATGAATTAAAATGGATTATTAAAGTTAGGTTATGTCACTAAAAGTCCCATTAGCATGAATTGAGAACTACCGGGATTTGGTAGACGCTTGTGCATATAATAGTACTATTTGGGGACGATCACCCCAGTTCGCGCCTTGACAGTTGATCCCCGTCGTGCCACATTGATTGGTAAGCGAATTTATGTATGAGAAGATTTCCATAGCGTGACCTTTGTGACGACACGCTACTTTAGATGGGCAAATTGAGTATTGGGTTAGCTACCCGTTGTTGGTTTATTAAGGTAACAATGTCATGCGGCTTATAATAATCCAATTACCGAAATACTAATAGACGCACCGAATTACGATGTATTGCCTGACTAGCAATACAGGGTCATACTATTGATATTATGTTCGTGTTTTGGTTTTCATAACCATATTCATATAACGGTTTTTATTTTCATACAACGTCATAAGACATATTGTATGATGTTTTTACTACATTGGCTCGTGTAATGATTTTTAAGGCAAATGCCTATATTATAATTTTGATAAAGATTTGTATAAAATGATTTTGGCTATTTTATGGCCTATTACAATGATTTGTACGAAATGATTTTTGGTAATAATTTTATACCAAAGTTATATTGATGGATTTTATTAAACTCTATGAATTCACTCGGCGTTATCACTGACCTTTTCTTTTAACATGTTTTATCTCAGGTACTTGAAGGTAATTCTCGGGAAGACGACAAGAATTCATGGCTCGCACTTAGACAATATTTTCCATTCAAATACTTTGTAAAACTTTGTATGAAATAATATGACTTGGGACCTATGTAACTTTGATATTTATGAATGGAAATGCTTTTATTATTAAACGACGCGATTTTTATGTGTTGTCTATGATGTGAGTAATGTGCTATCCCGTAACACCAACGAGTCTTCCGCTGTATTGAGTTGCATAAATTTGGGGGTGTTACATAAATGTTGACATTTTAGCTTTGTTGAGGGGCTAGAATTGCCAATTCTTCAAAGTGGAGGGCTCTTTTTGCAATATTGACAAACTTTAGGGACAAAACTTGTAATTATGAGGATACAAGGGTATAAAGTGTCAATTCTTCCATATTGGAGGACCCTTCTTCATAATTCTTCAAATCTTCAAGGGTTTTCTTGGAAAACTCTTTATTAGGGCTTGGTTCATTGTGCGGCTTCGTTTCCCGTGTTCGTTTTTGCATGATTCTTGTGATCTTTTGTCATTTTCTCAATATCCATACTAAAATACACAAGCAACAAACACAAGCATATATATGGGTATTTGATGATATTTAATGCATTTTAAGCCCTATTTGGATGATGAGACTATGTATAAAAGCAGTCTCATCATGGTTAAAACAGCTTGGTGTTCATTTTCTCATACAGATAGTAATAGCATGATATGGTTCCTGAAAAAGCTTAAAGACCTTAAATCTATTATTCAGGTTTTGATTAAAATCAATAAGGAGGAGACCTCTCAGGTAAAAAACAGTATTGTTGCGGACTTAGGGGTGATAGATAAGGCTATTTACAGCGGGATATATGATGATGTGATGTTACTACGACGTCTTGACCTGAAACGTCAGTTATTAGACATTCAAAATTCTGATTCTATGGAATTTCTACAAAAATCGAAGATTAAGTGGGCGATAGAGGGGGATGAAAATTCCAAGTTCTTTCATGGAGATGTTAATAAGAGAAGGTCACAACTTGCCATCCGTGGTGTATTTGTGGACAACCTTTGGTTTACTAATCCTCTTACTATTAAAAACGTATTTTTCTCTCATTTTGCCAACAAGTTCAAGAAGCCGGTTGAATCACGATTCAAGATTAACTTCCAATTTCCTAAGAAGCTCTTACAATGTCAAGCAGATGAGTTGGAAGGTCTGGTGACACATGATGAAATTAGGAGGGCTGTTTGGGACTGCGGTGCTAACAAGTCTCCTGGTTCCGATGGATTTACATTCGAATTCTTCAAAAAATATTGGGACTTTATGGGACAGGATTTCTTTGCTGCGGTTGATTACTTCTTTACTAAGAGTTCATTTCCAAATGGATGTAACTCATCCTTTGTGACCCTTATTCCAAAATTCATTGACGCCAAGTTTGTTAATGATTTTCGCCCTATCGGTTTAAATGGATGTGTTTACAAGGTGGTGACTAAGATTCTAGCCAATAGACTTGCCTTGATCATCTTGGAGCTCATTTCAGATACTCAAACAGCTTTTGTTTCGTGAAGGCAATTTTTGGATGGCCTGTTCATTTTAGACGAGATCCTTCAGTGGTGCAAAAGAAAGAAGAATCAAGCAATGTTCTTCAAAGTCGACTTTGCAAAGGCCTATGATTCGGTACGTTGAGACTATCTACTTGATATTTTAAATGCTTTTGGTTTCAGATCGAAGTGGTGTAGTTGGATTAGAGGCACTCTCATCACGGCTAAATCTTCTATTCTTATGAATGGTAGTCCGACCAATGAATTCAATTGCTTTCAAGGGTTAAAACAAGGTGACCCCTTAGCTCTTTATCTCTTTATTCTAGTCATGGAATCGTTCCATTTATCTCTTAATCGGGCAGTGGTTGAGAGGTTATTCAAAGGGATTGCTTTGTCGGGTTCCGTAGCCATATCACATCTTTGCTACGCGGATGACGCAATGTTTATTGGAGAATAGTCTCAGGACAATCTCAAAGGTATCACCAAAAATTTTTGGATTTTTTTCCTTGCTTCAGGCCTTCGTATTAATTTTCAAAAAAGCCAGTTAATGGGTGTATGCGTTAACCATTGTGACGTCATATCAGCAGCTGCCTCTATTGGTTGTTCGATTATGAACAGACAGTTTAAATACCTAGGAGTTACAGTAGGTAAACAGTCTTCTCGTCTTTTGGCTTTGGAAGACATTATATCTAAACTCCGTGCTAGGTTATCTAAGTAGAAATTGAAAATGCTTTTAATAAGGGGTCGTCTAACCCTATTGAAACCAGTCCTGGGGGCATCGCCTACTTATAATATGTCTCTTTTCAAAGTTCCTAATGGAGTTCTCAATGCAATGGAGGGAATTAGAAGTCGTTTCTTTAATGGTAAAGATCAATCAGAGAAGAAAATCTCTGGGGGTTGCTTGGAATAAGGTTTTAGCATCAAAGAACAATGGGGGACTTGGTGTTTCCAATTACTTCGCCCTTAATCGAGCCCTGTTTCTCAAATGGATATGGCGTTTTATCACGGACGATGGGTCTCTTTGGGGTAAAGTCATTCGAGGACTTTATGGTAATTCGATTGAGCTTCATAACACCAAGTTTTCTTCTAACTGGTGTGTTATCTTGCGAAAGTTACAGTCTCTTAAGACCAAAGGCTTTCATTTATGTTATCATTATAGACGTAGGATTAGAAACGGATGTTCTTCTCGTTTTTAGTTAGACCACTGGTTGGGAGACTTTCCTCTATATGCCAAATTTCCTAGGCTATTTGCTTTGGATCTAGATCAAGATGTCACAGTAGCTTTGTGACAATCAGTCAATTTATGGTTGATATTTTATTCTCAAGTATTATTTAAAAATATTATTTTAAGGTTATATTATGAACTCACTTATTTTTGGGAAGAAATTTGGATTTACCTCTTGAAGTAGCATCGACTACGTCTAAACCGGAGGATTCAACGTTATGTGCTTACGTTTACATACACCGTCTTTGGTGACAGTCCAACATTTCAGAAAATAAATTTGTCTGTGAATAATATTTTGAGATTTTAAATTATGTTGGTTCATAAACTCACAAATTTACGAGAAGAGATTAGGACTTACGATTTTAATTTAATGTCTATTACGACTAAACCGGAAACCTTAGGATTACGTATTTACGTTTTCGAACTCCGTTTTTGATGAGACAATTTTTATTATATTCGTTTTGTGCCGTTGATTCATAATTTATAAAAACGTTTTTCTTAAAACGACCCGAGGGTACGGAAATCGAGGAAACTAGAATCGAGTAATACCCGTAAATTAGTGGAGATGAGACAAGTGGGACACTTGTCCCACCCCCACTATAACCGGCCATAACTTAGCTACAACACCATTAGGTGTCAAAGCTTAAGAAGTAAGCTAGGACACTTGTCCTAGCCACTTCACAAACAAGCTACAACTCAAAACCACTTCAACCTCAAACCACTTCCTCATTTTTCACTCATGCAAACCACCAAAATCCTCTCATCTCTCCCACCATTGCCGTCCCACTCTCACAACTAAACCCCCCATTTGATCAATTTTTACCACAATATCATGTGTTATTCATACACATGATGAAGGATTATTGAAGCTCTATTGATTGGTGGTCATTTTAACATCCAAGGAGATGATTTGGTGATGTTCAAGGGCTGATTTCTACAAGGAGCTTACAAATATTGGTGGTCTTGAAGATTGGTGTTGATCTATCACAAGTTTCTCCATCAAAAATCTAAGCCTTGATGAATACCTACACAATCTTGGTGGTATAGAGATTGTTCTTCCCATCCTCTTTTTATTTTGATTATTTAATCATGTATTTTCTTTCTTATTCTATATGTATATGATGAATATATGATGGTAAAAATGTTGTGCGGGGATCAAGTGTTGATAAACATGGGTAAAAAGATGAAAAACTATATGTAAAAGTGGTTAATCTTGCTTAATTTAGTAGGCTGTATAAAAACAGTAAATAACCATATGATGAACTGATAAAATGGCTTGAATAAATTAATATACAGTAAGCTATGAGTCTTGTACACATGTGAGAGTTGGTCATACAATGGAATCATTATAATCAGTGAGATATGATCAAAACAAGTTTAGAGTGCAAATCTGAGTACACTGTTTAGGACGAATTTTATAAAATACTTAGAGGTTGATTCACCAGTAGCTATAGGAATGAAATGAAGCACATATCATTTAGTTTCTGTGATAAAAATTTGGGTTCTATCTCCATGTCGAACTCTAGATATGACCATTTTAGTAAACTAGATTTTTAGGACTGATTTTGTATAAATAATATATAATATAAGCACTCAAATTTTACATATAATATACAAATATATAAAACCCACTAGTGGATAATAATTATAATAAAAGAGTTATATAAATATTGATATCAAAATGGGACATGTTATATAAATTACAAGTATAAATGTTTTTCTAAGTTATAAAACTATATCCTAAGTTTTACGTCTTTTCGGCTAAAACCGAAAGATTAACGTTTTTGTTAAATAAAACTTAGACGGTTGGACTCGTCTAATGTAAACTTTTATAAACTCACATACTGATATATAAACATATATAACAAGTAAAAATCGATAAAACCCCAGCTTTACAACATATAGACATTAACGGGCCAAAGTAGCCTTAATGGACAATAAACCCGACTAATTTTGTAAAACACTTATAAAATTTACTTACTGGGCTTAACCCATTTCGGCCCAACGTGTAAAGTGTAAATACTGATAATACAATTATAAAATGGATTAATACAAGTTAATGAACTTATAATAGGCTTATTGGACCTAAAACATGTAAATAGGTAAAACTAGTAAACTAGTAAAAAGTTACCTATACATAAACACTAAAATGAGTAAATGAGAATGTATAAACCCACTTTATCATCATCATATGTATAAATAATTATTATTTTGATAAAGTCATTGGACAAAAGTCTAAGACGAGTATTATTTGTCTAGGTTTCCGTGATTGAAGCACGTACCGTACATCCGAATCGCCGATAACCGCCTTCCTACATCAACGTGAGTTCATAGCCTCACACTCTTTTAAATGTTTTTATAAAATGTTTTATAAACCCGCGAGGGAGATAACATGTTAGTTTTTATGAAATAGGACACTAGTTGTCCCGATTGTTTGTTTATTGATTTGGACCCGAATGATTGTATGACCTGATGAATGATTAATTGACCCAATAGATGAAATGAAATGGATTATTAAAGTTAGGTTATGTCACTAAAAGTCCCATTAGCATGAATTGTGAACTACCGGGATTTGGTAGACGCTTATGCATATAATAGTACTATTTGGGGACGATCACCCCAGTTCGCGCGTTGACGGTTGATCCCCGTCGTGCCACATTGATTTGTAAGCGAATTTATGTATGAGAAGATTTACACAACCGTGATTATTGTGACGACACGCTAATTTAGATGGGCAAATTGAGTTTCGGGCTAGCTAGCCGTTGTTTGTTATAGTAAGGTAACAATGTCATGCGGCTTATAATAATCCAAATAACGAAATACTGCTATACGCACTAAATTACGATATATTGCCTAACTAGCAATACAGGGTCTTACTATTGATATTATGTTCGTGTTTTGGTTTTTCATAACCATATTCATATAACGGTTTTTATTTAATCTATACATCGTTATAAAACGTATTGTATGATGTTTTTATTGACAATGGTTCGTATAATGATTTTGAAGGCAAAAGCCTATATTATGATTTTGATAAGGATTTGTATAAAATGACTTTGGCTATTTTTTGGCTTATTACAATGATTTGTACAAAATGATTTTTGGTAATAATTTTATACCGATGTTATATTGATAGATTTAATTAAAACTCTATGAATTCACTCGGCGTTTTCGCTGACCTTTTCTTTTAACATGTTTTATCTCAGGTACTTGAAGGTAATTCTCGGGAAGAGAACAAGAATTCATGGCCCGCACTTAAACAATAATTTCCATTCAAATGCTTTGTAAAACCTGTATGAAATACAATGACTTGGGACCTATGTAAATTTGATATTTATGAATGGAAATGCTTTATTTTTAAACGACGCGATTTTTAAGCGTTGTCTATGATGTGAGTAATGTGCTATCCCGTAACACCAACGAGTCTTCTGCTGTATTGAATTGTGTAAATTTGAGGGTGTTACAGTTTGGTACCAGAACTCTCGTTATAGAGAACGAAAGATTTTTAAAATCAAGGTTTTGAATAAAACATTTCAAAATCTTTTAACTATAAACATTCTAAAAATGTCTAAAAATCTTTTGACTATAACGGTGCCGAAGAATTCCCGAGTTACCGACAAGGCCAGACTGAGAAGTGTTATTTTAATTTATATATAACTTGGATTATATATATATATATATATATATATATATATATATATATATATATATATATATATATATATATATATATATATGATGTAATTTTATTACATGATTGTTTGATGATTATTTTGATATTTATACGAGGTATTTATACGACGTAGATTGTCATAAGGAACCCTAAATCCCCTAGTAAATTAATCGAAGCTATTTTCGTAGGAATTCTAGCTATCCTAGATCTAAACCAAGTTGTTGATATTTATGATCTCAACAAATGGTTGATATTCGTAGAAATGTTGATATTAGTTGATTGCGATATTGAAGAAGAATTGGCGAGAATAAATCTGATATCGATGTCATGACGATCTTTCCTTATAGAGTGGAGTTTGACAAAACGTTACCACCTGGAAAGGTGTCATCTGATTCGGTGTCACCCAATTGTTAAATTTGAAATCGAAAGGGTGAATGTTGCACTTGAGGCTGTCATTAGAACCATTACCCAAAAGCCTCATGCCACTAGTACCTTTCCGAGAAGTCTAATTGAATGTGTGATTCATTTCATACTAGTGACTCATTTGATAACTATTGTTGTAAGAGATATAGGATTGAAAATTAAGTGTTGATTCATATCGAACTTTTATTGCCCTTTCAAGGTGTAAGAATAAGGATGAAAGTATTAGAGAATGAGGTAGGATATCACATTGAGTATAAGTTGGTTGAAAATTGAATAAAGTAAAATTTAACCCGTATGGAATATGAGATTGTTAAGAGGAAGTCATTAAGTTCTGTGATGGAATTATTAGGTTTTAAATGATTGTTGATTCGTGTTAAGGGTTGTTCCTAGGCCATTGTCCACTAACGAGGATGCCTAGTGTCCAAGAAATAAATTGAAGAAATCTTCTTCTGAATTGAGACCGATGGATCTTCTGGGACATGCGGAACACCTAATGACCCATGTAGATTAGTATTCATTGTGGTATCTATTAAAAATAATCCCTAACTTAACTGAGACATCAGTTGGTAGGATGAGCTCTTGGAATTGTATGACATAGTGACACATAATGTGTTACGGTACAATTTTAACTTCTTTGTGATTAATGAAAAGACTACCATTGATTGCTAAATCCTACATGTATCGATTTTATCTATCTCTTATTGCTTCATCCTAATGTTAGAATTAGTGATGCAACCATTGAACAAGTTCTCATCTCGAATTGAGTTACGTTGTGGATTATTCTTTTTGAGTGCCATCGAGGTCATGAACGTCATGCTTAATTGGCTAAGCTCATTTCCTGATATATTGTAGTTAGTTCTTGGTGAACAACTTTTCATCACTCTTTTGCAGATCACTCATTGTTTTTATAAGATAAAACAGTATCCCTTGGGGAAAAATTGAATTTTCATCACTATAAGGATTATTCAAAATGAGATTTATAAGTGATCGTTATCGAAATGAAGTTGTTTATGAAACACCTTGGAAACTTAATTGTTTTCATAACAAAGAAAATCTTTGTAAATTTATTTTTGATTCTTATTTAAGAAATAAGCATGAAAATGTTTTTATTATACACATGATGATAAAATTTTGACAAACTGAGTATTGCATCGTTAATCTTGAAATTGTATATAGTTGCACGCCTACATACAATTTGGAAGTGACCATGCAAGGCTGATTAGTAGTCACCATGAAATTATTAATAAACACTAAATTTTCTTTGAAGATTGTGAAAGATTAAATTTTATGAGATCTGCAAGAAGTGAAAAATAGGGACATATTGATAGGGACACCTACATATGTGCCCGTACCATTTATTCTTCTGAGTCGAATTTACTCATCTGTGGAAATTGCCTTATTTGACAATTGACAATTCTTTCTTGTCCAATTCTCCCGTAGTGAGATTCTTAGGAAAGTATCTGATTACCGAGTGTTGATACCCGACTGGATGTATCGACGTTCCTATCATTTCTTTTGATTAGATTTCATTTGAATGACCTGGGTAACGATCCGAGGAGCTTTCGAATGCGTACTCAAATTATGAAAACATGGGATATATTCATATTCGTTAAATGTTTTCGTCTTTATTTGAATTGAAATTCTCTCGCGTAAATTATGCGTTGACATTACTCTTTTGATGATAGTTGTGTCTCCATATATCCTTGAATTTGTGAAGGATTATGAATTATTATTAGTCTTTTGAGAAGTTCACATCTTATCAACGGTGATGAAACTGGAAAGTTGATAGTGCCAGTAGAATGAATTGATTGATTATGACATGACGAAATTGTCTTAATTGATGGGAACTCGAATAGAATTCCCCTAAATAATAAGATTTTGATTATCAAAAGTGATCTAAATAATTCTTGATGGATGACCATATCCTGCATTTAGACTTGAAATTATACCGTGAATGGTTGTGAATTAATCATAGATATTATAATCTAGAAAGAACCTAATATGAATTTAATAAAAATATGTTTCCGTTAGCTGAAACTTTAGGAGGTATTTACTAGTAAATTACCTAGACTTTCGCCGTTATGGCAAGTTAAATTTGGTATTGATTATATTCCTGGTGCTGCACCTGTGGCGTGTGCACTGTACTTTAGCACCATCTGAATTAAAAGAATTACCGTACAACTGAGAGAGTTGTCGGAGAAAGATTTTATTCTACCAAGCTCGTCATCATGAAGAGCTATGGTGTTATCATTCCTTATATTTGTTGAATTACCGTGAACTAGGTAAATTGACGATTAAAAATCTATATCCACTACCCAAGATGATAGATTGTTCGATCATTTACAAGGTTCTAGCGCATATTCAGAAATTTGATCCACGACATGGTTATTATCAACTTCGCGTCCGCGAAAAAGATTATCTATTCCAATCACTACATCCGGTACTTGTAATGAATATTATGAGTTTCACGTGATGTCGTTTGGATTGACTAATACACATGTAGTATCCATAAATTGGTGAATCACGTGTGTAGGTTGTAATTTGATAAATTCATGCTTGTGATCATTAAGGACCATTTTTTTATTTATAAGAATAAGAATGAGTTAATAATTATTTGTAGAATGCCCTGAGTCGGTCGAGTAGTGAAAACTTGTACCTTGAATATTTAACATGTGATGAAAGACTTAATCCTTTACATTATTTGACCGTGTGATTAATAAAAAAATGGAATATATTGACTCTTCAAAAATTGGAACCATTAAGGCTTTGGGTTTTACCAAAAAGAAAATAGAAATATGTTTTGACATATGTTTTAACAAAGGATTTTTAAGGGATTATTCCCTTATACACAAACCATTTAACTAAACTCCTGTTTAGGGGTAAATGTTTGTGTATACCTCAAGACAACCTAAGAGGGATTGAGAAAACCATTAAACCATGACTTAAAATTTGAAACGACAATTTTTGCTTTTCAACTAAGAAATTTTTTACTAAATAATAAACGAAGGTTTTTCGAACATTTACGGATCTTACTAATTATTTCCGATAAATCAACAAAAATTGTGTTAATTAAATTCAAATTTATTTTGAACATTTTTATATAATTGGACAAACTGAGAAAATTTAAAAACTTTTACGTTTACGTTTAATAAAAATTAAATATTTATTATTTAATTACTTGTAATAATTATCGACGCTTTAAACGTCGGATTGAGCGAAACTAATAAAGATAATAGTTGAGACGAAACCAAAACTTAGAAAATATGAAGAAGGATTTCTGAGTAAATTGTGGTCATGATAATTTGTTCATCAGGAAAGGTGAATGTAGATACTGACACATTATATAGAAAGGATAAAGAATCAATTAGGATTTAATTCTTAATAATGACTGTGCAAAATAAATTGCCGAACAATATAAAAATAAACGATGTTTGTAAAAAGGATAATATAGAAAAGAAAAAAAAGGGGGTTCGCGGCTAATGTGAACCATTAGAATTGAGAAGCCGATGGCGTTAAATGTTCTAAAGGCCACTTGTAGTTGCCTAAATGTGGAGATTTTGAGATTTAGTCATGCTGGAATCTCGTAAGTATAAGTATTCTATTCATGTTATTTCTGATTAAGTGTACCTCATCTGAAGAAGTTGTACTGATGGCAAATTATGAAGGCAGACACCGCCTCATACATTAGTAAACGTCTAACTATTGCAAATGTCATCATCTGAATTTGATTTGATTTGGGTCATCGTCGACAGACTGACCAAATATGCTAATATCATTCCTGTTAATGATAGATTCTTGATGAAGAAATTGACTCTTTTGTATTTAAGGAGTTGTGTAAACATAGTATGCACGTATCGATCATCTCTATCAAGATCCTCGCTTCGCATCAAATTTCTAGAGATTTGCTCAGAAGTCATTGAGAACGAATCTTGATGAGAGTACTGTGTACCACCCCAATCGAAGGGACGAGGTAAAGTAACGATACAAAATACTATAGGTGTTATTTTATGTTTGAATGATTGACCTTTGGTAATAAATCATATAATCGTTTTCATTTGGAGAGATTATCATAGAAAACTATCATATTAGGATAGAGATCAAATCTTGTGAGGATATATGAGAGCATCTGTAAGCAGGAGTTGGGATGAAGACACCCGACATACACCCATTGTGAGTTGGACATGTCTTTTAGGTTTAAGGTTTCCTATGACGGTGAACCTAACCTTACAAAATACTCGACCCGCGAGACCTGAAATGATTGTTGAAATTAGGATCTGAATATTGACTGCCGGTAGTGGGCGGGAGGTTATGTGAATATGAAATGTAGATCTTGAAGTGCCAGATGGGTAGAGAAGTTAGGCCAAAAAATTTCACCATGGAAAGATGAATGGATGATCTGAAAGATCATGGGATATAAGTCCCCGTTGTATGGGACCATTGAGATGATGTAAAAGATTGATTTGAAAGGCATATAAGCTGGATCTACCCTAGGACTTCAAGAGCTGCGTGAATTATGTTTCGTATATCGAACTTGATAAAATGTCTATCAAGTGAAAATCTGATTGTTTCTTAGTAAAGTTTAGATCGGCGAAAAGTTGCATTCATCAAAAACCCGTGAACATCATGAATAAAGAAAGTAAGTCAATATTAAGCCTGATCTTATTCCCGTAGTTATGTTTGATGAAACTCGCGTATTGTAATGAATTACACTTGTGAGAAAAGACCGAATGTGGAGGAAATACCCACATGGCTTTAACTCTATAAGAAGCGAGTAGTAAGATAAGATGATCTTTGAGGACAAAGATCTTGTTTAGGGGTAAATGCTGTGACAATCCGTTAATTTATGGTTGATATTTTATTCTTAAGTATTATTTAAAAATATTATTTTAATGTTATATTATGAACTCACTTATTTTTGGGATGAAATTTGGATTTACGTCTTGAAGTAGCATCGACTACGTCTAAACCGGAGGATTCAACGTTACGTGCTTACGTTTACATACACCGTCTTTGGTGACAGTCCGACATTTCAGAAAATAAATTTGTCCGTGAATATTATTTTGAGATTTTAAATTTGTGTTGGTTCATAAACTCACAAATTTACGAGAAGAGATTAGGACTTACGATTTTAATTTAACGTCCTTTACGACTAAACCGGAAACCTTAGGATTACGTATTTACGTTTTCGAACTCTGTTTTTGATGAGACAATTTTATTAGATTCGTTTTGTGCCGTTGATTCATAATTTATAAAAACTTTTTTCGTAAAACGACCCGAGGGCACGAAAATCGAGGAAACTAGAATCGAGGAATACCCGTAAATTAGTGGAGATGAGAGAAGTGGGACACTTGTCCCACCCCCACTATAACCGGCCATAACTTAGCTACAACACCATTAGGTGTCAAAGCTTAAGAAGTAAGCTAGGACACTTGTCCTAGCCACTTTACAAACAAGCTACAACTCAAAACCACTTCAACCTCAAACCACTTCCTCATTTTTCACTCATGCAAACCACCAAAATCCTATCAGCTTTCCCACCATTGCCGTCCCACTCTCACAACTAAACCCCCCATTTGATAAATTTTTACCACAATATCATGTGTTATTCATACACATGATGAAGGACTCTTGAAGCTCTATTGATTAGTGGTCATTTTAACATCCAAGGAGATTATTTGGTGATGTTCAAGGGCTGATTTCTACAAGGAGTTTACAAATATTGGTGGTGTTGAAGATTGGTGTTGATCTATCACAAGTTTCTCCATCAAAAATCCAAGCCTTGATGAATACCTACACAATCTTGGTGGTATAGAGATTGTTCTTCCCATCCTCTTGTTATTTTGATTATGTAATCATGTATTTTCTTTCTTATTGTATATGTATATGATGAATATATGATGATAAAAATGTTATGCGGGGATCAAGTGTTGATAAACATGGGTAAAAAGATGAAAAACTATATGTAAAAGTGGTTAATCTTGCTTAATTTAGTAGGCTGTATAAAAACAGTAAATAACCATATGATGAACTGATAAAATGGCTTGAATAAATTAATATATAGTAAGCTATGAGTCTTGTACACATGTGAGAGTTGGCCATACAATGGAATCATTATAATGAGTGAGATATGATCAAAACAAGTTTAGAGTGCAAATCTGAGTACACTGTTTTGGACGAATTTTATAAAATACTTAGAGGTTGATTCATCAGTAGCTATTAAGGAGTTAAATGCAGCACATATCATGTAGTTTCTGTGATAAAAATTTGGTGTTCTATCTCCATGTAGAACTCTAGATATGACCATTTTAGTAAACTAGATTTTTAGGACTGATTTTGTATAAATAATATATAATAAAAGCACTCAAAATTTATATAAAATATATAAATATATAAAACCCACTAGTGGATAATAATTATAATAAAAGAGTTATATAAATATTGATATTAAAATGAGACAAGTTATATAAATTACAAGTATAAATGTTTTTCCAAGTTATAAAACTATATCCTAAGTTTTACGTCTTTTCGGCTAAAACCGAAAGAATAATGTTTTTGTTAAATAAAACTTAGACGGTTGGACCCGTCTAATGTAAACTTTTATGAACTCACATACTGATATATAAACATATATAACAAGTAAAAATCGATAAAACCCGAGCTTTACAACATATAGACATTAACGGGCCAAAGTAGCCTTAATGGACAATAAACCCGACTAATTTGGTAAAACACTTATAAAATTTACTTATTGGGCTTAACCCATTTGGGCCCAACATGTAAAGTGTAAATACTGATAATACAAGTATAAAATGGATTAATACAAGTTAATGAACTTATAATAGGCTTATTGGACCTAAAACATATAAATAGGTAAAACTAGTAAACTAGTAAAAAGTTACCAATACATAAACACTAAAATGAGTAAATGAGAATGTATAAACCCACTTGATCATCATCATATGTATACATAATTATTATTTTGATAAAGTCATTGGACAAAAGTCTAAGACGAGTATTATTTGTCTAGGTTTCCGTGATTGAAGCACGTACCGTACATCCGAATCGCCGATAACCGCCTTCCTACATCAACGTGAGTTCATAGCCTCGCACTCTTTTAAATGTTTTTATAAAATGTTTTATAAACCCACGAGGGAGATAACATGTTAGTTTTTATGAAATAGGACACTGGTTGTCCCGATTGTTTGTTTATTGATTTGGACCCGAATGATTGTATGACCCGATGAATGATTAATTGACCTGATAGATGAAATGAAATGGATTATTAAAGTTAGGTTATGTCACTAAAAGTCCCATTAGCATGAATTGTGAACTACCGGGATTTGGTAGACGCTTATGCATATAATAGTACTATTTGGGGACGATCACCCCAGTTCGCGCCTTGACGGTTGATCCCCGTCGTGCCACATTGATTGGTAAGCGAATTTATGTATGAAAAGATTTACACAAGCGTGATTATTGTGACGACATGCTAATTTAGATGGGCAAATTGAGTTTCGGGCTAGCTACCCGTTGTTTGTTGTAGTAAGGTAACAATGTCATGCGGCTTATAATAATCCAAATAACGAAATACTGCTATACGCACTAAATTACGATATATTGCCTGACTAGCAATACGGGGTCTTACTATTGATATTATGTTCGTGTTTTGGTTTTTCATAACCCTATTCATATAACGGTTTTTATTTAATCTATACAACGTTATAAAACGTATTGTATGATGTTTTTAACGACAATGGTTCGTATAATGATTTTGAAGGCAAAAGCCTATATTATGATTTTGATAAGGATTTGGATAAAATGACTTTGGCTATTTTATGGCTTATTACAATGATTTGTACAAAATGATTTTGGGTAATAATTTTATACCGATGTTATATTGATGGATTTAATTAAAACTCTATGAATTCACTCGGCGTTTTCGCTGACCTTTTCTTTTAACATGTTTTATCTCAGGTACTTGAATGTAATTCTCGGGAAGAAAACAAGAATTCATGGCCCGCACTTAAACAATAATTTCCATTCAAATGCTTTATAAAACCTGTATGAAATACAATGACTTGGGACCTATGTAAATTTGATATTTATGAATTAAAATGCTTTATTATTAAACGACGCGATTTTTAAGCGTTGTCTATGATGTGAGTAATGTGCTATCCCGTAACACCAACGAGTCTTCCGCTGTATTGAATTGTGTAAATTTGGGGGTGTTACAAGCTTCGAAGCTGAATACTTCTATAGTGTTCTCTTTTCCTAGACCTCCTCGTGGGGGATGTGAACAATCTCAACTCAATGAGCTCCAATCCATGTTGGAGCTTGTCATGTTATCTAACAGCAACGATAGGTGGTTTTGTGACCTAACTGGAGATGGGGTTTTTAGGGTTAAGGAGGTTCGGTCTTTCTTGGATGATATGTTTCTCCCTCGTGATAGTCCTACTAAATGGATCAAAGCAGTTCCGTCTAAGGTAAATATTTTCATGTGGCGTGCTCGGAAAAACTGCCTTCCGACTATGTCTAATCTGGCTTCTAGAGGTATTCCTATTGTGTCTTCGTTATGCCCGGTGTGCTATGCTAATAATGAAGACACGTCTCATATTTTCTTTTGTTGTGACATGGCTCAAGAGCTTCTTAAGAGAGTGTGCTGTTGGTGGGATCTTTCGTTTCAGGGTTGGTCGTCGTTTTAGGATTGGCAAAATTGGTTCACATATATTTAAATGTCCACCAAGATTATACCTCTTTTGGAAGGAGTGTTCTTCCTTAGCTGGTGGTCTGTTTGGAAGTTTCAGAATCGCTTTATTTTCGACAATACTCCTCCATGGCGGTCGGAGATTTTCGATGAAGTGGTTCTTTTTTCTTTTTAATTGGTGTAAATGGCGTTGCCATCTTTCTTTTTCTTGGACAGACTGGTTGAAAAACCCCTTTGTTATTTCCTTGTAATGTTCTAGCATCTTGCTAGATTTTATAATAAAACTTGTCGTTCAAAAAAAATATGCATCCAATAGTCACATGAATTGTATGTTTGTGTGACTTTTTATGATATGTAGTCACATAAATCATGTTAATGGTAATGAGTTAGTCACATATAATTAACCAAAGAGTTATCAAAAGTAGAAATAAGTGTGACTATATGCTTTGTCAAGTCAAGGAAATTGTATTTTGTATGACTATATGCATCCAATAGTCACATGAATTATATGTTTGTGTGACTTTTTATGATATGTAGTTACACAAATCATGATAATGGTACTGAGTTAGTCACATACAGTTAACCAAAGAGTTACCAATAGTAGTAATAAATGTGACTGTATGCTTTGTCAAGTCAAGCAAATTGTATTTTCTGTGACTATATGCATCCAATAGTCACACGAATTGTATGTTTGTGTGAATTTTTTTGATATGTAGTCACACAAATCATGTTAATGGTACTGAGTTAGTCACGTACAATTAACCGAAGATTTACCAATAGTAGAAATAAGTGTGACTATATGTTTGTTCAAGTCAAGCAAATTGTATTTCGTGTGACTATATGCATCCAATAGTCACGTGAATTATATGTTTGTGTGAATTTTTATGATATGTAGTCACACAAATCATGCTAATGGTCCTGAGTTAGTCACATACAATTATCCAAAGAAAGACCAATAGTAGTAATAAGGCTGACTGTATGCTTTGTCAAGTCAAGCAAAATCGTATTTTGTGTGACTATATGCATCCACTAGTCACATGAAGTGTATGTTTGTGTGACCCTTTATGATATGTAGTCACACAAATCATGTTAATGATATTGAGTTAGTCACATACAAATGACCAAAGAGTTACCAATAGTAGTAATAAGTGTGAATGTATGTTTTGTCAAGACAAGCAAATTGTATTTTGTGTGACTATATGCATCCATAGTCACATGAATTGTATGTTTGTGTGACTTTTTATAATATGTAGTCACACAAATCATGTTAATGGTACTAATTTAGTCACATATAATTAACCAAAGAGTTACCAATAGTAGAAATAAGTATGACTGTATGTTTTGTCAAGTCAAGCAAATTGTATTTTGTGTGACTATATGCATCCAATAGTCACATGAATTGTATGTTTGTGTGACTTTTGATGATATGTAGTCACACATTGGAATGTGACTAACAATGTTAATAAGTGTGACTATGTTTCATCTTCTAGCCACCTTTCAGAATACAATTAAAACAAAAGACAAAATTCTGGAAATCAAATTTCAATTGCATTAATATATAAAATTGAATGTACATAAGTAAATCAACATATGTAATGTCGTATTATTCTCAACTAACATACTTTTCATAAAGAATCACACTTGTAAAGACTTTGAATTGCCGTATTTTAAAGTCTTTTGAGCCTTGTTATTCCTAGCTTGTTTCTGAATATGAGAAATAGTCGTAAATGTACTGCCTGCTGGAACGTTCATTGAGCGCTTAGATTCTATCTTTGGTGAACTTTCAACAATAGCTTTTATGGTATTTGGTGGTGTTGTTTCCTGTAGGGAAACAAAAGCCGTGTATTAAACATTAAACTAAATATGAAAATCTATGTATATGTAGGATGATAAATCAAGTGTGTGTACCTTTTGATCAAAAATAATCTTATCCTTTAGCCATGCCACAAAACTACCTTATACATCCTTAACAATTTTTAAACCATTATTTCCATCATCAAGTATGAATGTTGCATCCACTAGGGATTCATCAAGTGAAACTTTGTAGAAATTTTTTGGCAGTGGGTGGTTATGAATCATTACAGTGTCTCCATGCTTATAATTGTATACCGTACCGTTACCAATGATAATTGTCCTCAAGATGTTCCATAGTTTGCACCTAAATGTCTAAAGAAAATATGTTTACATGAATTAATGAGAAATGAACTAAACAAGAAATTATACGAATAATGATGAAATACTTACAACTGGTAGTGATGGTGGAGACTGATTTACTTTTAATTTAGAAGGTGTACGCTTCTTTCGTAATGATGAAATAGGTATGTCTTGTTGTGACGGGAGAGATAGATTTTCTTGTGATCCGAAAGATGGAGAAATATCTTCTTGAGATTGAGAATTTTAAAGTGGAGACTTCTTTTATAACGATCTAGTCTTATTTATTGATCCCGTAGTTCTAACAGGTCCCTGAATATATACATAACACAGTAAATAAGTCATGTATGTACAATTTAAAAACCAAACATGGTTTTTTATAACTTACCTTGTTCGTAGTTGCAGTTGTTGTGTCCAAATCCTTGTTCGTAGTTGCAGTTGCCTTAGACTTTGGAATTATCACACCCTTCTGAACTACACCGCCACTTATCAACATCCTTTGCTCCTTATTAGGTATCATATTTAATGTATTAGTTTCCAGTGGTAATACCTACAATATATAAGTAAGTTAATTTTTATTGGTATTACAGACTGAAATTCATCGTATCAAAATTAGAAAACTATTCTTACATTTGACTTATTTGGCGTTAACTCTTATATATTAACCCCATGTGCAAACATAAATTTCAACATTTTATTAAGAACTTCCTATGTTTGTGACATTTGGGTGGTTAATTGAGTGGATGTAATCTTTTTATCTTTACGCGCATGTCTCTCCTTATCAAGTTCAATTTCAAGCATCACAATGCTTACATCAGTTCCTTGTTTTCTTCAAGGAAGATCAAAGAACTACCTGCACGTAACTCTGCCTCCCACTCCTCTTTCATACCCTCCCTTTTCCTTCGTTTATACATGTGATAATGAATTTGTGCTACTAGAAACCGTCAAGGTTCCATCTCTGATATGTTCCTCTGCTTCCATCTGCACAAAAAAAATGGTAAATAATTTATTATACGAATATAAACATAATATACAAAAATTTGCAATAACACTTACAATCTTAGTGCCCACTTTTATTGTTTCATCATCTGTCTATTTTCTGTCTTTTCTGACGCTTCCGTTAAACCACAATACATCACGGGGGTGCGCGGGTGGGGGGGGGGGGGAGGGTGGGGGGTTCTTTATCCGGTTCAGTTTTTATTTTTTGTGATCTTCCAAACATCAAATACATACAGATGAAAAGTTAAACCAACATAGACAATAGTGTTAGGATATTACACCAATATAACCTTACCATTTTCTCTTTTACATATACATAACCACCACGTCCCATTGTATGCTAATAAAGAGATTTGGAATGCGCCAATTATTTGCAGCTGAGTTCACCTAACAAAAGAGATTATCGGATGAGAAGTTGCTAGTATGTGCTGTTTTTTATACTAATGTTAAAGCTTGTAATATGAATGACGTATGTAACAGAGTGTGTTTGTCATACGGAATTTCCAAACAATGCATACATACGGTGTATAGAAATGTAAAACGAAATAGAAATTAACAACCATAAATTCTTATGTGGCTGTGTGGTTTACAAAAGCAACCCACTGTTCGGCATTGACGATTGCTCTATAAGTCTTTGGAACTTCATTTAGTTTAGCATGTGTATCTAGGTTGGGAACTATGTGCTTTGCTACCATTTTACTTCTGAAATTTTTTAGAAGTTCACCTAGCTTATTCATAACCAACTTTTTGAAGCACACATCAACATCAAAGTATTGTTGCACATATTAACACAATGTTAGAGTAAATGTAGGAATAAGACTAATAGTTGGGTAAAAAATTCTGTATGTTTATCGTGGTTTCAGCCCAAACTTTTTCTCTTGCTTCCTCTTTCACATCTTTCCACGATAGAATCTTTAATCCTATATGCTCCCGAACCATTTCTCCTAAAAAAACTGATAAACAATGATCTGTTTGGCCCTGATATTCTATTCAGTGCATCAAAGAGTACATTTAACTTCATGACAACTGCTTTTACATATCTTGTCTAAAACTTAGATAACCTAGTTATACCCCTCCTATTTACAACCTTCTGTTTACTGATATCTTCATCCTCATCTGATTGGTCACCATAATCCTCTGATTCATAATCTCCTGGATTATAGTGATTTACATCATGATTATTAACCAAAATTGATCATTTAAATCATCAACATTAACTATATTCTCTTGATCATCGTTTATAGTGTTCATGATTATTGACCACAGATCGATGTGTACAAGAACAATAAGTGGAAATGGTATGAAAAATTAGGGTTTGAGATGGAGAGTGAGTTCGAAGATTATGGAAACTGCATATGCATTAACTTAGCATGGTAATTCAAAATTTTAATGAAAATTTTGGCTCCAAATACAGAAATTTAAAACAACCAATTATTTTGAACTCCAAATTTGGCTCCAAAGCTTTCAGTTGCCTCTAAATTAAATAACCAAATTAGGTAAACTTTGTAACACCCCCAAATTTTATACAACTTAGTACAGCGGAAGACTAGTTGGTGTTACGGGATAGCACATTACTCATATCATAGACAACGCATAAAAATCGCGTCGTTTATTAATAAAGCATTTCCATTCGTAAATATCAAATTTACATCAGTCCCAAGTCATTATATTTCATACAAAGTTTTACAAAGTATTTGAATGGAAAAATATTGTTTAAGTGCGGGCCATGAATTCTTGTCGTCTTCCCGAGAATTACCTTCAAGTACCTGAGATAAAACATGTTAAAAGAAAAGGTCAGCGATAACGCCGAGTGAATTCATAGAGTTTAATAAATTCCATCAATATAACTTTGGTATAAAATTAGTACCAAAAATCAATTCGTACAAATCATTGTAATAGGCCGTAAAATAGCCAAAATCATTTTATACAAATCTTTGTAATAGGCCATAAAATAGCCAAAGTCATTTTATACAAATCTTTGTAATAGGCCATAAAATAGCCAAAGTCATTTTATACAAATCTTTGTAATAGGCCATAAAATATCCAAAGTCATTTTATATAAATCCTTATCGAAAATCATAATATAGGCATTTGCCTTAAAAATCATTATACGAGCCAATGTCGTAAAAACAATCATACAATACGTCTTATGACGTTGTATAAAATCAAATAAAAATCGTTATATGAATATGGTTATGAAAACCAAAATACAATCATAATATCAATAGTATGACCCTGTATTGCTAGTCAGGCAATACATCGTAATTCGGAGCGTCTATTATTATTTTGTTAATTCGGATTATTATAAGCCGCATGACATTGTTACCTTACTAAACCAACAACGGGTAGCTAACCCGATACAAATTTTGCCCATCTAAAGTAGCGTGTCGTCACAAAGGTCACGCTATTGAAATCTTCTCATACATAAATTCGCTTACCAATCAATGTGGCACGACGGGGATCAACCGTCAAGGCGCGAACTGGGGTGATCGTCCCCAAATAGTACTATTAAATGCATAAGCGTCTACCAACTCCCGGTAGTTCACAATTCATGCTAATGGGACTTTTAGTGACATAACCTAACTTTAATAATCCATTTAATTTCATCTATCGGGTCCATTAATCATTTATCGGGTCATACAATCGGGTCATTCAATCATTCGGGTCCAAAATCAATAAACAAACAATCGGGACAAATGGTGTCCTATTTTATAAAACTAACATGTTATCTCCCTCGCGGGTTTATAAAACATTTATAAAAACATTTAAAAGAGTGCGAGGCTATGAACTCACGTTGATTGTGGGAAGGCGGGTTATCGGCAATTCGGACGTACGGTACGTGCTTCAATCACGGAAACCTAGACAAATAATGCTCGGTCTTAGACGTTTGTCCAATGACTTTATAAAAATATCAATTATGTATACATATGATGATTATATATATATGATGATCAAGTGGGTTTACATATTCTCGTTTACTCATTTTAGAGTTATGTGTTGATAACTTTTATACTAGTTTTCTCGTCTTACCTATTTACGTGTTTTAGGTCCAACAAGCTTATTATAAGTTATTTAACTTATTTTAATCCATTTTGTACTTTTATTATCAGTACATACACTTTCAAGTTGGGCCCAAATGGGTTAAGCCCAATAAGTTCTTTTTATGGGTGTTTATCTTATTTAGTCCAATTATTAGCCCAAGTATTAGTCCAATATGTTTACTTAGCTCGTTAATGTCTGTATGCCCTATAGTTCGGGTTTTATCGGTTTTTACTTGTTATACATGTCTATATATCAGTATATAAGTTTTATAAAGTTTTCATTAGACGGGTCCAACCATCTAAGTTTTATTTAACAAAAACGTTAATTTTACGGCGATAGCCGAAAAAGTCGTAAAAATCATGTTTATAGTTTTTATTACTTATAAACATTATTTCACCACCATTTATATAATTTATCCATTTGATTACCCTTTTATATATATTTATATAAATAAGTTTTATAAGTTAGTGGGTTTTTATTTTATATTTTATATATTAAAGTGTGAGTGCTTATATAATAGTATTATTCTTTAATTTCCAAAAATCTGATTTTTAACTTCATCTTCACCAAAACTGCCATATCTTGAGTTCTATATGGAGATAGAAGCTCAAATGTTTATCACATAAACTACATGATATGAGCTACATTTAACTCTTTTATAGCTACTGTTGAATCATCTTCTAAATATTTTATAAAAATCGTCCAAAACAGTAACTTCAGATTTATACCCTAAACTTGTTTTGATCATATCTCACTCATTATTTTGATTCCATTGCATGGACAACTCTCACATGTGTACAAGACTCATAGCTTACTGTAAATCCATTCTACTTCATCATTTTATCAGTCCATGACCTGTTTCTTTACTGTTTTATACAGCCATGTAAATTTAGCATGATTTTAACCTTGTTTCATATGGTTTTTCACCTTTTTAATCACGTTTATCAACAACAAATCCCCACATAACATTTTTATCATCATATAATCATCATATAAATATACAATAGGAAATAAAATACATGTTTACATAATCAAATTAACAAGAAGATGAGGAGGACAATCTTTATACCACCAAGTTGATGTAGGTTATGATTTTGACATGGTTTTTGATGGAGAAACTTGTAGACAACCATGACCATCTTCAAGACCACCATGCTCCATGAACTTCTTCTGGAAATCAGCCCTAAGACATCATAAAAACTCCTCCTTGTATGTTATAACTTGCACCAATCAATAGGGCTTCAAAAGGGTATCAACATGTATATGAATAACATGAGATTTTGTGGTTGATTTTGATCAAATGAGGGTGTTTGTGAGAGAGATATGGACGGCCAAAAATGGAGGAAGAGAGAAAATGTGAGTTGTTTGCATGTTAGAAATGAGAGCTAGTGGTTTGTGTTTGTGGTTTTGTGAAGTTGCTAGTGGAAAGTTAGCTTACAAAGTAAGCATAAGACATGTGTAAGCAACCAAGCTAAAAACTTGACAACAAGTTGTTTTATGGTTATATTGTGGCCAGTTTTGGAGTGGGTGGGACAAGTGTCCCACTTGTCTCATCCCATTTATTTACGGGTACTCCTCGATTCTAGTTTCCTCGATTCTAGTTTCCTCGATTTGCGTGCCCTCGGGTCGTTTTACGAAAAACGTTTTTATAAATTATGAATCAACGTCGCAAAACGAATCCAATAAAAATTGTCTCATCAAAAACGGAGTTCGAAAACATAAATACGTAATCCTAAGGTTCCCGGTTTAGTCGTAAAGGACGTTAAAATTAAATCGTAAGTCCTAGTCTCTTCTCGTAAATTTGTGAGTTTATGAACCAACACAAATTTAAAACTCCAAAATAATATTCACGGATAAATTTATTTTCTGAAATGTCGGACTGTCACCAAAGACGGTGTATGTAAACGTAAGTACGTAACGTTGAATCCTCCGGTTTAGACGTAGTCGATGCTACTCCAAGACGTAAATCCAAATTCCTTCCCAAAAATAAGTGAGTTCATATTGTATCATTAAAATAATATTTGAGAATAATATTTGAGAATAAAATATCAATCGTAAATTGACGGATTGTCACAGCATTTACCCCTAAACAGGATCTTTGTCCTCAAAGATCATCTTACTTTACTACTCGCTTCTTATAGAGTTAAAGCCATGTGGGTATTTCCTCCACATTCGGTCTTTTCTCACGAGTGTAATCCATTATAATACGCGAGTTTCATCAAACATAACTACGGGAATAAGATCAGGCTTAATGTTGACTTACTTTCTCTATCCATGATGTTCACGGGTTTTTGATGAATGCAACTTTTCGCCGATCTAAGCTCTACTAAGAACAATCAGATTCTCACTTGATAGATATTCCGTCAAGTTCGATACACGAAACATAATTCACGCAGTCGTTGAAGTCCTAGGGTAGATCTAGCTTATATGCCTTTCAAACCAATCTTTTATATCATCACAATGGTCCCATACAACGGGGACTTATATCCCATGATTTGTCAGATCATGAATTTATTTTCCCAAGTTTAAAAATTGTGGCATAACTTCGCTACCCATTTGGCACTTCAAGATCTACATTTCACATTCACATAACCTCTTGCCCACTACCGGCTGTCAATAATCAAATCCTAATTTCGATATTCATTTCAGATCTCGCGGGTCGGGTATTTTGTAAGGATAGGTTCACCATCATAGGAAACCTTAAACCTAAGAGACATGTCCAACTCACAATGGGTGTATGTCGGATGTCTTCATTTCAACTCCTGCTTACAGATACTCTAAGATTTAGATCCTAATATGATAATCATCAATGATAATCTCTTCAAAGGAAAATGATTATATGGTTTATTACCAAAGGTCAATCATTCAAACACAAAACATCACTTATATTACCTTGTATCGTTACTTTACCTCGTCCCTTCGATTTGGGGTGGTACATAGTACTCTCAATCAAGGTTCGTTCTCAATGATTTCTGAGCAAATCTCTAGAAATCTGATGCGAAGCGAAGATCTTGATATATAGATGATCGATACAGGCACACTATGTTTATATAACTCTTTTGCATTTATCATTAACGAGAATGATATTAGCAGATTTGGTCAGTCTGTCGACGATGACCCAAATCGAATCAAATTCAGATGATGACCTTTGCAATAGCTAGATGTTTACTAATGTATGAGGCGATGTCTGCCTTCATAATTGCCATCAGTACAACTTCTTCAGACAAAGATATTTTTAGTCATAAATGACATAAATAGAATACTTATACTTACAAATTCCAACATAACTATATCTCACAATCTTCCATATTTAGGCAACATAAGTGGTCTTTAAAATATTTAATGCTATCAGCTTCTAAATTTTTAATGGTTCACATTAGCCGCGAACCCCTTTTATTATCTATATTATCTCTTTTTACAATCATCGGCTATATTTTAAATTGTTCGGCAATTTTATTTTGCACCTCCATTATTAAGGAACATGTTTTAATTGGTTCTTCATCTTTTCTACATAATGCGTCGGTATCTATATTCACCTCTCATGATGTTATAATTATCATGTTCACAATTTACTCAGATATTCTTTCTATATTATGCGTCAGGAATTTCGTTCACTTTCCTCATGAAATAAATATCATAACCGTATTTATTCAAAAAAAATTTTCTTCATATCTTTTATGTTTCAGTTTCGTCTCAACTATCATTTTTATCAGTCTTTCTCAATCCGGCGTCTAAAGCATCGATAATTATTACAACTAATTAAATAATAATTATTAAAATTTTATGAAACGTAAACGTAAAAATTTTAAATTTCTTAGTTCGACCAATTATATAAAATGTTCAAAAATAATTTGAATTTAATTAACAAGATTTTTGTTGATTTATCGAAAATATTTAATAAGATTTCGTAAATGTTCGAAAAACCTTTGTTTATACTTTGGTCAAAGTTTTCTTATTTGAAAAGCAAAAATTGTCGTTTCAAATTTTAAGTTAGGGTTTAAATGGTTTTCCTCAATCCTTTTTAAGTTATCTGGAGGTATACACAAACATTTACCCCTAAACAGAAGTTTAGTTAAATGGTTTGTGTATAAGGGAACAATCCTCTAAAATCCTTTGTTAAAACATTCGTCAAAACATATTTCCATTTCTTTTTGGTAAAAATCCAAAGTCTTAAAAGGGCTCTTAATCTTTGAAGAGTCTATATGCATACATCTTACCATCATTAATCCAACGTTCATATTATGTAAAGGATTAAGTTTTTAATCCCTAAGGGTTAATGGTTCTAATCTTTTGAAAAGTCAATATAGCTTCCATTATCTATTAATCACATGGTTAAATCATGTAAAGAATTAAGTCTTAAGTCTTATGTTAAATATTTAAGGTACATGTTTTCATTGTTCGGCCAATTCAAGGCAATCTATAAATAATTATTAACTCATTCTTATTCTTATAAACAAATAAATAGTCCTTAATGATCACGAGCATGAATTTATCAATTTACAGCCTACACACGTGATTCACCAAATTCATGAATGCTACATGTGTGTTGGTCAATCCAAACGACATCACGTGAAACTCATAATATTCATTACAAGTACCAGATGTAGTGATTGGAATAAATAATCTTCTTCGCGGATTCGAAGTTGATGATAACCATGCCACGGACCAAATCCTAAAAACCTTGTAAATGATCGAACAAATCTTCCATTTCGAGTTATGGATATCGTTTTCGATTGTCAATTTACTCAGTCACAGTAATCTATAAATATAAGGAAAGATAACACCATAGCTCTTCAGGATGACAGGCTTGGTATAATAAAATCTTTCTCCGACAACTTTCTCAGTTGTACGGTAATTCCTTTAATTCAGATGGTGCTGACATACAGTGCACAAGGCACAGGTGCAACACCGAGAATATAATCAATACCAAATTCAACTTGCCTTAATGGCGAAATTCTAGGTAAGTCATCAATAAATACCTCCTAAAGTTTCAGATAAGATAAACATCTTTTAATAAATTCATATTAACTTCTTTCTAGATTATAATATCTATAACTAGTTCACAACCATTCGCGGTATAATTTCAGGTCTAAATGCAGGATATGGTCATCCATCAAGAATTATTTAGATCACTTTTGATAATCAACATCTTATCTTTTAGGGAATTCTACTCGAGTTCCCATCAATTAAGACAATGTCGTCTTGTCATAATCAATCAATCCATTCCACTGGCACTATCAACTTTCTAGTTTTATTGCCGTCGATAAGATGCGAACTTCTCAAAAGTCTAATAATAATTCATAATCCTTCACAAATTCAAGGATATCTGGATACACAATTACTATCTAAAGAGTAAAGTCAACGCATAATCTATGCGAGAGAATTTCAAATCTGATACAGATGAAAACATTTAACGAATATGAGTATATCCCATGTTTTCATGATTCGAGTACGCATTCAAAGCTCCTCGGATCGTTACCCAGGTCATTCAAATGAAATCAAATCAAAAGAAATGATAAGAACGTCGATACATCCAGTCGGGTATCAACACTCGGTAATCAAATACTTTTCCTAAGAATCTCACTACGGGAGAATTGGACAAGAAAGAATTGTCAATTGTCAAATAAGACAATTTCCACAGATGAGTAAATTCGACTCAGAAGAATAGGTGTTACAGGCACATATGTAGGTGTCCCTAACATTATGTCCTTATTTTTCACTTCTTGCAGATCTCATTAAAATTTAATCTTCCACAACCTTTAAAGAGAATGTAGTGTTTATTAATCAGTTTTATGGTAACTACTAGTCAGCCTTGCATGGTCCATTCCAAATTGTATGTAGGCGCGCAACTATATACAATTTCAAGATTAACGATGCAATACTCAGTTCGTCAAAAATTTTATCATCATGTTTATAATAAAAACATTTTCATGCTTAATTCTTAAATAAGAATTCAAAATAAATTTACAAAAATTTTCTTTGTTATGAAAACAATTAAGTTTTCCAAGATACTTTATAAACAACCTCATTTCGATAACAATCACTAATAAATCTCACTTTAAATAATCCGTATAGTGATGAAAATTAAATTTTCTCAAAGGATATCATTTTAACTTTATAAAAACAATGAGTGATCTGCAAAAGAGTGATGAAAGCTTGTTCACCAAGAATTAACTACGATATGATAGGGAATGAGCTTAGCCAAATAATCATGAGGTTCATGACTTCGATGGCACTCAGGAATACAAAGAGAATAATCCACAACGTAACTCAATTCGAGATGAGTACTTGTTCAATGGTTGCATTACTAATGCGAACATTAGGATGAAGCAATAAAAGATAGATAACATCGATACATGTAGGATTTAGCAATCAAATGTAGTCTTTTCATTAATCACAAACAAGTCAAAATTGTACCGTAACACATTATGTGTCACTATGTCATACAATTCCAAGATCTCATCCTACCAACTGATGTCTCAGTTAAGTTAGGGATTATTTTTAAAAGATACCACAATGAATACTAATCTACAAGAGTCATTAGGTGTTCCATATGTCCCAGAAGATCCATCGGTCTCAATTCAGAAGAAGATTTCTTCAATTCATTTCTTGGACACTGGGCATCCTCGTCAGTGGACAATGGCCTAGGAACAACCCTTAACACGAATCAACAATCAATTAAAACCTTATAATTCAATCACAAAACTTAACGACTTCTATTAATAATCTCATATTCCATATGGGTTAAATTTTAATTTTTCCAAGTTTCAACCAATTTTATACTCAAGTCGATATCCTACTTCATTCTCCAATACTTTCAATCTTATTCTTCGGCCTTGTAAAGGCAATACAATCTCAATATAAATCAACACTTAATTTCCGATCCTATTAGCTCTTACAACAACAATTATCAAATGAGTCATTAATATGAAATGACTTGATCATTCAACTTAGACTTCTCGGAAAGGTATTAGTGGCATGAGGCTTTTGGGTAATGGTTCCAATAACAGCCTCAAGTGCAACATTCACCCTTTCGATTTCAAATTTAAGAATTGGGTGACAACGAATCAGATGACATCTTTCTAGGTGGTAATGTTTTATCAAACTCCACTCTATAAGAAAAGATCGTCATGACATCGGTATCAGATTTAATCTCGCCAATTCTTTTTCAATATCACAATCAACTAATATCTACACTTCTACGAATATCAACCATTTGTTGAGATCATAAATATCCACAACTTGGTTTAGATCTAGGATAACTATAATTCCTACGAGAATAGCTTCGATTAATTTACTAGGAGAGTTAGGGTTACTTGTGACAATCTACGTCGTATAAATACCTCGTATAATTATCAAAATAATCATTAAACAATCATGTAATAAAATTACATCATATATATATATAATCCAAGTTATATATATATATTAAAATAACACTTCTCAGTCTTGGCCTTGTCGGTAACTCGGGAATTCTTCGGCACCGTTATAGTCAAAAGATTTTTAGACATTTTTAGAAAAATGTTTATAGTTAAAAGATTTTGAAAAGTTTTATTCAAAACCTTAGTTTTAAAAAATCTTTCGTTCTCTATAACGAGAGCTCTGATACCAAACTGTAACACCCTCAAATTTTATACAACTTAGTACAGCGGAAGACTAGTTGGTGTTACGGGATAGCACATTACTCATATCATAGACAACGCATAAAAATCGCGTCGTTTATTAATAAAGCATTTCCATTCGTAAATATCAAATTTACATCGGTCCCAAGTCATTATATTTCATACAAAGTTTTACAAAGTATTTGAATGAAAAAATATTGTTTAAGTGCGGGCCATGAATTCTTGTCGTCTTCCTGAGAATTACCTTCAAGTACCTGAGATAAAACATGTTAAAAGAAAAGGTCAGCGATAACGCCGAGTGAATTCATAGAGTTTAATAAATTCCATCAATATAACTTTGGTATAAAATTAGTACCAAAAATCAATTCGTACAAATCATTGTAATAGGCCGTAAAATAGCCAAAATCATTTTATACAAATCTTTGTAATAGGCCATAAAATAGCCAAAGTCATTTTATACAAATCTTTGTAATAGGCCATAAAATAGCCAAAGTCATTTTATACAAATCTTTGTAATAGGCCATAAAATAGCCAAAGTAATTTTATATAAATCCTTATCGAAAATCATAATATAGGCATTTGCCTTAAAAATCATTATACGAGCCAATGTCGTAAAAATAATCATACAATACGTCTTATGACGTTGTATAAAATCAAATAAAAATCGTTATATGAATATGGTTATGAAAACCAAAATACAATCATAATATCAATAGTATGACCCTGTATTGCTAGTCAGGCAATACATCGTAATTCTGAGCGTCTATTATTATTTTGTTAATTCGGATTATCATAAGCCGCATGACATTGTTACCTTACTAAACCAACAACGGGTAGCTAACCCGATACAAATTTTGCCCATCTAAAGTAGCGTGTCGTCACAAAGGTCACGCTATTGAAATCTTCTCATACATAAATTCGCTTACCAATCAATGTGGCACGACGGGGATCAACCGTCAAGGCGCGAACTGGGGTGATCGTCCCCAAATAGTACTATTAAATGCATAAGCGTCTACCAACTCCCGGTAGTTCACAATTCATGCTAATGGGACTTTTAGTGACATAACCTAACTTTAATAATCCATTTAATTTCATCTATCGGGTCCATTAATCATTTATCGGGTCATACAATCGGGTCATTCAATCATTCGGGTCCAAAATCAATAAACAAACAATCGGGACAAATGGTGTCCTATTTTATAAAACTAACATGTTATCTCCCTCGCGGGTTTATAAAACATTTACAAAAACATTTAAAAGAGTGCGAGGCTATGAACTCACGTTGATTGTGGGAAGGCGGGTTATCGGCAATTCGGACGTACGGTACGTGCTTCAATCACGGAAACCTAGACAAATAATACTCGGTCTTAGACGTTTGTCCAGTGACTTTATAAAAATATCAATTATGTATACATATGATGATTATATATATATAATGATCAAGTGGGTTTACATATTCTCGTTTACTCATTTTAGAGTTATGTGTTGATAACTTTTATACTAGTTTTCTCGTCTTACCTATTTACGTGTTTTAGGTCCAACAAGCTTATTATAAGTTATTTAACTTATTTTAATCCATTTTGTACTTTTATTATCAGTACATACACTTTCAAGTTGGGCCCAAATGGGTTAAGCCCAATAAGTTCTTTTTATGGGTGTTTATCTTATTTAGTCCAATTATTAGCCCAAGTATTAGTCCAATATGTTTACTTAGCTCGTTAATGTCTGTATGCCCTATAGTTCGGGTTTTATCGGTTTTTACTTGTTATACATGTCTATATATCAGTATATAAGTTTTATAAAGTTTTCATTAGACGGGTCCAACCATCTAAGTTTTATTTAACAAAAACGTTAATTTTACGGCGATAGCCGAAAAAGTCGTAAAAATCATGTTTATAGTTTTTATTACTTATAAACATTATTTCACCACCATTTATATAATTTATCCATTTGATTACCCTTTTATATATATTTATATAAATAAGTTTTATAAGTTAGTGGGTTTTTATTTTACATTTTATATATTAAAATGTGAGTGCTTATATAATAGTATTATTCTTTAATTTCCAAAAATCTGATTTTTAACTTCATCTTCACCAAAACTGCCATATCTTGAGTTCTATATGGAGATAGAAGCTCAAATTTTTATCACATAAACTAAATGATATGAGCTACATTTAACTCTTTTATAGCTACTGTTGAATCATCTTCTAAATATTTTCTAAAAATCGTCCAAAACAGTAACTTCAGATTTATACCCTAAACTTGTTTTGATCATATCTCACTCAGTATTTTGATTCCATTGCATGGCCAACTCTCACATGTGTACAAGACTCATAGCTTACTGTAAATCCATTCTACTTCATCATTTTATCAGTCCATGACCTGGTTCTTTACTGTTTTATACAGCCATGTAAATTTAGCATGATTTTAACCTTGTTTCATATGGTTTTTCACCTTTTTAATCATGTTTATCAACAACAAATCCCCACATAACATTTTTATCATCATATAAATATACAATAGGAAATAAAATACATGTTTACATAATCAAATTAACAAAAAGATGAGGAGGACAATCTTTATACCACCAAGTTGATGTGGGTTATGATTTTGACATGGTTTTTGATGGAGAAACTTGTAGACAACCATGACCATCTTCAAGACCACCATGCTCCATGAACTTCTTGTGGAAATAAGCCCTAAGACATCATAAAAACTCCTCCTTGGATGTTATAACTTGCACCAATCAATAGGGCTTCAAAAGGGTATCAACATGTATATGAATAACATGAGATTTTGTGGTTGATTTTGATCAAATGAGGGTGTTTGTGAGAGAGATATGGACGGCCAAAAATGGAGGAAGAGATAAAATGTGAGTTGTTTGCATGTTAGAAATGAGAGCTAGTGGTTTGTGTTTGTGGTTTTGTGAAGTTGCTAGTTGAAAGTTAGCTTACAAAGTAAGCATAAGACATGTGTAAGCAACCAAGCTAAAAACTTGACAACAAGTTGTTTTATGGTTATATTGTGGCCGGTTTTGGAGTGGGGTGGGACAAGTGTCCCACTTGTCTCATCCCATTTATTTACGGGTACTCCTCGATTCTAGTTTCCTCGATTTGCGTGCCCTCGAGTCGTTTTACGAAAAACGTTTTTATAAATTATGAATCAACGTCGCAAAACGAATCCAATAAAAATTGTCTCATCAAAAACGGAGTTCGAAAACGTAAATACGTAATCCTAAGGTTTCCGGTTTAGTCGTAAAGGACGTTAAAATAAAATCGTAAGTCCTAGTCTCTTCTCGTAAATTTGTGAGTTTATGAACCAACACAAATTTAAAACTCCAAAATAATATTTACGGATAAATTTATTTTCTGAAATGTCGGACTGTCACCAAAGACGGTGTATGTAAACGTAAGCACGTAACGTTGAATCCTCCGGTTTAGACGTAGTCGATGCTACTCCAAGACGTAAATCCAAATTCCTTCCCAAAAATAAGTGAGTTCATATTGTATCATTAAAATAATATTTTCAAATAATATTTGAGAATAAAATATCAATCGTAAATTGACGGATTGTCACAAACTTTAACTTTTAGTTTCCTGGTAAACATAAAGTTTGAACAAATTATACTAATTTACACATTTTAACATTTTAACATTCAACTAAAAACCTTTAGTTTACACTAAATAAAAACTTGAACTCATATATTATAACAAAATAGATATAACAGATAGTGAATTGTATATGGACTTAAAATACTTATATTAACTAGTTAACAACCCCATATTGTTGATTACAAATAACTGATAATTGTTTCATAATTCTAGTAATGCATACAAATCTATTTAATTGTCACAAACAATAGGTTGAAAATACACCAGGTGCCGAGCAATAACAAACCAACAAAACACAAACAATTTATTCATATTAAACAGGGAGAACTGACATCATCCAACCTTTCTTTTGCCTTTGCTATTGCTCCCGTCTGCAGCATTCCTTGACCGAACCTTCTTCTCAGCAATTTCTTTCCAAGTTTTTTTATCTGTTAGGCCAACAACGACATTTGGTCTTGGAGCTTTAGCTTGAGAAGATTGAGCTTTAATTTAGGAGTGTGATTTGATCTGGGAGTGTGCTTTCGTGTTCGAGCATTAGCTTGAAATAGTGGAGGACGGATACAAGGAGTACTTGAATAACTTCTTGTAAAACTCCGAATCGGACTTCTATTGCTAGGGGTGGGTGAAATTTAGTACTTTTAGAAGTAGATGATGAAGTGTCTGATTCAATATGAATAACTTCTGCAAACATGTACGTATTAATGTTAGTTATATGTCAATGAAGGGAGCGTTTGGCAGTATGTGTACCATGGTTGTGGATGCCCTAATGGATTTGGTTATGCATATGTTACAATATGCCATGAGACCATATCCAGACACATTAACAAAACCCATAACCTAGATTGAAACATAGACCATATAAACACATTGAGAAGGGTTAATCCTATAAATCGAATCACGCTAAATTAAAAATGACATAGTTCCACATACATGCATTAAAAATTAATGTAAACCCTAATACCATAACTAACTTACACTATTGGTATGAACCCTAATATTTAAATTAAACAATATTGTTTGTTGCATTACCTTTATCCTGATGCTTCATGATGGTAATGATTGTGTAGATTGGCGAATATTTTGTATGAGGTTTTATTTTTTTGATCGTTTATTGGATGAAGACTTTGGGTTCGTTCTTCCTATGTGTAGTGTGTGATTGTGGAAATGATGGCGGTTACAAAATGGTTGCCGGATATATTTTGTGTTTAAAGAAAATGTAAATATAAATTTACTTAATAATAAAATTATAATTAGCATTTAATTATTGAAAGTAAATAATAAATAATACGTAGTAACTAAATAAAAAGCATATACGTTGTATTTGTCAAAATTAACTAACTTTAAAAAGTTTATAATTTAAAAAAAAATAAAATATTACTTTAATTTTAAACATATAATTAGGTAAATAACTTAAATATATTAGGTTATAATAATGCTTGACAGTCGCGAGATAATTATCTTTTGGTTTTTATGCAGTATGTGGGATTTAGTTGAGCCTTATATCAATTACCTTGAGTAATCAAAGTTCACCCTTCGATTAGAATATGATCGACTTTATTGTGACAAACGTTCGGAACCTAATCCATACCAAGGACAACGTCATCTCAAGCAAGTTTAATATGCATAAGGTCAATTTTGAATGGTCGGTTTAACAAGGTTAGGGTGACAACATTATAGTTTTGTATTATGGGTTAGGGTTTATGGATTAGGGTTAGGGTTTAGGGTTTAAGGTATGGGGTTAAGGGTTAATGTTTAGGATTTATGGTTTAGGGTTTATGTTTTAAGGTTTTTGATGTATGGTTTTTTTATAGGGTTTATAGTTTCAGGTTTTGGAATTATGGTTTATGTTTAGGGTATATAGTTTAATATGAGTTCATGTTTTAGGGTTAATTAGGGGTTATGGTTTTAGGTTTAGGATTTATGGTTTAATTAGCTAGGGTTTGAGGTTTAAGGGTTAATTATGATTTAAGGTTTATAGTTTAAGGTTAAATGGTGGGTAAAAGCTATACAATACCATCTTACTTAGCAAAATGTACCGACTTTAAACACTTACAATTTAATCGCTAGACATTACCAATAAACTTTCAAATTGATTATACACTTTACCAACATGGCCCTAAAATGACAATATTACCCTTTCTTCTTTTATATAATTACAAATAATGCCACATTCACTCTTTCTCACACCATAATCATTAAACGTAGTAGCTAAAGGATGAGTAGCCAAACCCACAATCGTAAAAAAATCGATGAAAATTTAATGACGAAAATGTAAATTTATTACTTTTGTTTTACGTTTTTCATCGATTTTTTTACGTTTTCATCAGTATTTTTATGTTTTCGTCAGTAAATTTACGTTTTCGATAGAAAATTTACGTTTTCGTCTGTGAATATACGTTTTAGTCAGAAAATTTATGTTTTCGTCAGTAAATTTACGTTTTCGTTAGTAAATTTACGTTTTTGCCAGAAAATTTACGTCTTCGGTAGAAAATTTACGTTTTCGTCAGAAAATTTACGTTTTCGTTAGTGAATTTACGTCTTCGTCAGTGAATTTACGTTTTCGTCAGTAAATTTACGTTTTCGTCAGTAAATTTACGTGTTCGTCAGTTAATTTACGTTTTGTCAGTAAATTTACGTTTTCGTTAGAAAATTTACGTTTTCGTCAGTAAATTTATGTATTCATCAGTAAATTTTCGTTTTCGTCAGTAAATTTACGTTTTTGTCAGAAAGTTTACGTTTTCGTCAGTAAATTTACGTTTTCGTCAGTAAATTCACGTTTTCGTTTTCGTCAGTAAATTTAAGTTTTCGTCAGTAAATTTACGTATTCGTCAGAAAATTTACCTTTTCGTAAGAAAATTTACGTTTTTTAGTCAGTAAATTTACGTATTCGTCAGAAAATTTTCTTTTTCGTCCGTAAATTTACGTTTTCGTCAGTAAGTTTTCGTTTTCGTCAGTAAATTTTTTTTTTCGTACGAAAACGTAAATATACTAACGAAAACTTAAATTTCTAACGAAAACGTAAATTTACTGAAGAAAACGTAAATTTTCTAATGAAAAAGTTAATTTACTGACGAAAACGTAAATTTACTGACGAAAACGAAAATTTTCTGACGAAAACATAAATTTACTAACGAAAACGTAAAATTACTGACGAAAACGTAAATATACTTACGAATACGTAAATTTACTGACGAAAACGTAAATTTTCTGACTAATACGTAAATTTTCTGACAAAAACGTAAATTTTCTGACGAAACGTAAATATACTGACGAAAACGTAAATTTACTGACGAAAACGTAAATTTTCTGACGAAAACGTAAATTTTCTGACGAATACGTAAATTTACTGACGAAAACGTAAATTTTCTGACGAAAACGTAAATTTACTGACGAAAACGTAAATTTTCTGACGAAAACGTAAATTTACTGACGAAAATGTAAATTTTCTGAAGAATACGTAAATTTACTGACGAAAACGTAAATTTACTGACGAATACGTAAATTTACTGACGAAAACGTAAATTTACTGACGAAAATTTACGTAATTATGTAAAAAAGAAACTAACCTTTTGGTGGAATGGGTTGAAATTGCCACCTCTAGTAATTATTTAAAAAAAGAAAAAGGGTAATATCGTCATTTTAGGGTCATATTGGTAAAGTCAATAATCAATTTGAAAGTTCATTGGTAATGTCTAGCGATTAAATTGTGAGTGTTTAAAGTCGGTACATTTTGATAAGTACGATGGTATTGTATAGTTTTTACCCTTAAATGGTTTAAGGTTTGTGATTTAGTGTTTATTGTTTATTGGTTTATGTTTTAGTACTTAGGGTTTATGGTTTAAGTTTTTGGGTTTATGGTTAAAGGTTTAGGATTTATGGTTTAATTAGCTAGGGTCTGTGGTTTAAGGGTTAATTAGGATTTATGGTTTATAGTTTAAGGTTAAATGGTTTAAGGTTTATGATTTAGTGTTTAGGCTTCATTGGTTTAAGGTTTAAGGTTTAGAGTTTAGGGTTTAAGGTTTAGGGTGTATGGTTTAAGGTTTAGGATTTATGGTTTAATTAGCTAGGGTTTGTGGTTTAAGGGTTAAATAGGATTTAAGGTTTATAGTTTAAGGTTAAATGGTTTAAGGTTTAATTATGATCTAGTGTTTAGGGTTCATTGATTTATGGTTTAAGGTTTAAGGTTTAAGGTTTAGGGTTTAAGGTTTAGGGTGTAGGGTTTAAGGTTTAGGATTTATGGTTTAAATAGCTAGGGTTTGTGGTTTAAGGGTTAAATAGGATTTAATGTTTATAGTTTAAGGTTAAACGGCTTAAGGTTTATTATTTAGTGTTTAGGGTTCATTGGTTTAAGGTTTAAGGTTTAGGTATTAGGGTTTAAGGTTTAAGTTATAGGATTTATGGTTTAAGCTTTAGGATTTATGGTTTAATTAGCTAGGGTTTGAGGTTTAAGGGTTAATTAGGATTTAAGGTTTATAGTTTAAGGTTAAATGGTTTAAAATTTATGATTTAGTGTTTAGGGTTTATTGGTTTAAGTTTTAGGGCTTAGTGTTTATGGTTTAAGTTTTTGGGTTTATGGTTTAAGGTTTAGGATTTATGGTTTAATTAGATAGGGTTTGTTGTTTAATTGTTAAATAGGATTTAAGGTGTATAGTTTAAGGTTAAATGGTTTAAGGTTTATGATTTAGTGTTTAGGGAACATTGGTTTAAGGTATAAGGTTTAGGGTTTAAGGTTTAAGGTTTATGGTTTATGGTATGAAAGATTACGATTTATGGTTTAATTAGGGTTTATGGTTTAAGGGTATATGGTTTAGGGTTAAATGGTTTAAGGTTTAGGTTTTAAAATAAGTCAGAAAACAAATTACTCATCGTTTATGTTAAGTCATAAAACCGTTTAAGCACCAACCCCTTAAAAGACGCTTAAAAAGTTTGCATATATTTTTCATATATTACTTATTTAAAACATAATTAATGTATTTTCATTGACATAATTTTTATCAAGATTTATAACTTCGTCTCCCATAATAATTGTCTGTTGTTGAATTTTTCTGTCTTAATTTTGATACTTTCACTTTTAATATATTTTTTTATGTTATATGATTACCTGATAATGTGACTCCACCGAATTGACCTGGTTAAACTAACAATTCCTTAAATATATTTTGTGAATTATATTAATTTTGTAATAGATATAAACCACAAAATGTAAGCATATGACACATAAGCCCATCTCGACTTATGTTTCATAAGCTTATAAAAAAATCTTAAAAATAATCTTAATTGTTATTCATAATATATAAATGACATATTTATAAGGGTAAAAGTCATAAATACACAAAATACTTATAAAAGTGGTCCACTATACACATTGGACTTTTTTATGTTCGATATTCTCGTTTGAACAAAAATTTAATGTTTGACTTTTTTAATGATTAGATCGGTCCCACAATCGGGGTAGCCGATGATATTGTTTTAGGGGGAAAACACATATATAATGATCCACTGGCCCACCAGAAATCATAAACTTTTTCCCCTTCGCTAGTAAGAACAAGAACCCTAAAAAAATTTAATTCCACTGTCTAATTTGTTGAACAAGTTTGTACTTTTATACATGATTTTTTATTATTATTTATGATGTTATCTACAAGCTACATTTGTTTTCCCTTTTTTGGAATCAAGGAACCATAACATTATTAGGATTTAGACGTTAACTGGATAGACATAATTGAACCCCATTTCTATTGATTATGAAGATTTATGTTATTCTTTGTATATTTTGATTACTTAGTTATGTTCTTTGTGGTTTGATTTTATTTGGATCCCATTTTCATAGAATCTCTTTGGTAAATCTGTTTAAACAATAAAAAAAGGGGTGGTTCGGATTGATCGGGTTTCATGGGGTTTGAGTGAAAACAAATCCCAAGACTGGACCCTAAACACTTGCTTTTTGGTGGTGATAAGTGTTTTCAAGTTTTAGTTTTAAGAATTTAAGTCCCAATTTGTTTATGCAAGTTTCACCAAAATCTGTCTGTTTCAATTATCATGTTCTAAAATCTTTAATTTAGGGTTTGAGTCCATGAAATTTTATTCTCAGTTGGTCCATTTGTTAGTTTAGGGTTGTGCGCCTGTTATTTGTGTTTTGGTCTGTTTATTTGCCTTATATGGCCTATGAAATTTGGTTCCAACTCCTAACACCACTTATCCATAACCCTTTACACTTTCAAACCATAACATCTATATCTCAGATCTAAAAAATGACAAAAAAAAGGTTGAAGTGATTGAGTTGAGTGACTCTAGCAGTGAAGCTGTGTTATGTCCTAGTGGAGATGCTGGGTGGATTGAAAGGGGGTGTGAAGGATCTTCAAAGCACCATGCACTTCCTCCCACTGGATCAGCAAAAAGGCCCAGGCCTACTGTTATGGCTGTTGTTGCTGAAAGGTTTAGGACAGGGAATATTCCAAAGGAGGTGCTGCAATCGTATGGCTATGTTGATTTAGCTGAGTATTATGCTGATTCACCATACTAGGAGACTTGGGATCAAGATGAATGTAGTCCATGTAAAACCCGCATTAAGAACCTATGAACAGTACACGTGAACATTGACTTACGAAAACACGATAAAATTTAAACTTTCCATTTATAATATTAATCCATGTGTCACGACAATAAATAACAAACAATCATGAATATTATAAATGTGACACGATCACGAATACAAAAATCACGAATAATAAATCACGAACACACACATAAATTATTAAACACACGAAAAACTACGGGTTTACCCCATGGTGGGCCCCTATGCCGCGGGTAGACAAGAGAAGGGAGGCCAAGTGGGCCTTTTGGCCCAAAACCAATTTAATAAAAGCATCAGGAGATTTATTTTTCTCAATATTTTAGGTTTACAGGAAATTTTGTCTTCTTCCTCCTTGTTTCACCATAGCCGCCGGCCACATCAAGAAAAAGGGCAAACCCGGACGATTTTTGTGTTTGTTTAATTATTCGTGATCACCTCGTCATTCTACACGCATTGGTATATTCAAAATCTTTTCTTTTTATTTTTATTTTCTTATGATTTCATGTTAAAAATTTAATTAATCACATGAACATGTAAAGTAATAACCTAGGATTAATTAATTTGGTCAAGGGTGCGTTTGGTTTGTGGTTTGGATCGGCCGAGACAACCGAGACCCCAAGGGGGTGCTCGGCTTGTTTTTAAGCACCACCACCGAGACCCTAAAGGTCTCGACTTGGTTGGTTTTTGGCTCGTCGCAGGCAAGAAACCCCGACCGAAGGTCGTGGTGTGTTTGTTTGTTCGGTTAGGTATAACCGAGGCACCACCGAGATCCCAAGGGGCTCGGTTGGTTTTGTTTAATCGGACCCGAGACCAAAGGGATCCCGACTTCGAGTCGGGGTATGTTTACATGTTTAGTTGATTAAGTAGTGTCAACCGAGACCCCTCCAAGGTCTCGGTGGGACTTGTTTATAGCTTATTTGTTTCGGCTTATATTAAAACATGGGCTCAGGATCGGGTTTTTATAAAAACTATTTTTATAAGTCATGTTATATTAAACATTACGTTAATTAATTTATTAAATTAATTCATCCATAGCCTAAGGTATTTATACTTAGTCATTTTAATTAAAACATGTATTTTAATTAAAATCATATAGCGTATAGTTTAATTAAATTAACCAGTTATTTAATAATTAAACTATAACCATGACTTGTATTGTACTAATTTAACTTCACCTATTATTTATAATTTAGATTAATTCTAAATATGGAAACTTACTAATTTTGGGAACTTTCTATTTTTGGAAACTTACTATTTTTGGAAACCTGCTATTTTTATAAAGTTACTTAGTATTACAATAAAAGTATTATAATACACTAATACATGAATAATACTCAATAGAACATCATAATAACTACAATTAAACACAGTAAACAGTAAAACATGACGAATACGTATAACAAGCTAATAACACACGGAACCAGTAAAATACATGAAATTCAGACAACTCATACACGTCCATATTTCTTATGTACTGTTACCCGTCAAGGCGGATTAGTCTTCATCGTTTCCGTTAGCTTCTACTGGACATAAGGTATAGATTTTCCGTCCTTCAGTAAGGACAATCTCTTCCTTCATTAGGATTTCCCGTATGTAGCCATATGTTTTCCCTAGTTGTTACAGATTAAATGATTATGTTTATTAGTTACCTTAGACATATATATGCATGACCAATTTCACCTAGTTATGGAGGTACCATAACCATAAAACTAGAGGCACTAGTGTTATGACTTCACCACGGCGGAGTGATAGCTCGTGGCGTCCCTTTTCAGTTATTTGGCAATTATATTATTATATTATCATGTGGGGCATATGGGTGCATCCTAGTTACATGTTTCAGTCAGGAGTTCATGGTGAATGTGGTGTGTGCCTTGCATCCTTCACAAGGAGTTGATCCCTCCTACCCACTTACCAGTTAATTAGAGGCAACCCCTCTAATTACATGATGAGGTCTCCCCTCCAAGTATTCATGCACGTTGTTGACCTCATGACCTATATTGGCTATTACGGTACATTAACTAATACAGATTTTCATAAGTAACATAAGCTATGTTTTCAGAACTAAAATCAGTTAACATGACAGACAAATAGGTTTTCCAGGGCTTATTCATTTTCATTTCCATTCATGCTTTATATTCTTTATATGCTTCTATACTCTATGTTTTTCCATGCTTAATTTTATATCCGTGGACTAAGCGTTATGCTCAGCCATCTACTTTTCCATGTTCCCAAACGAAAGGTACCCACGGACGCAAGTAGGAACTCTAGAGTATGTGCATTCGGATTGGAAGCTATCCGGCCTCTTTTACCTTATGCATTTATTCCTACTTTTTCATACTTTACATCTTTTGGACATTGTTTAGTCCTTTCCTTTTCATTACTTATATTGCTTGTTTGTGAGTTACTAGACTACCGATGTTTGATTCCGGTATTTCTATTTATGGTCATGAATGTTTAGACATTTACCTTGCATGCTTTGATGATACGCCATAATTTACTATAGCACTCTATCCTATTAAATGGGGTGTTACACTTATGGTATCAGAGCCCAAGGTTTCGACCTGTAGCTCTGTAAAAATGAAATATGACTTACGGGCAGTCACCAGTGTCTTCCTAGAACTGACAGTTGGTTTTGATGCATTCATTCATTTTCAATTTTATTTCATGCATTCATATCATTGTAGCAGGTTTATGACTAAGTAATGGTTGGTACATTACTGGCCCTATTTATTCGCATGTGCTTTTATCGAAACTTTTAACTTTGAGACCGACACATTGGCGTCCCCACGCCATGTCTTTTGTTTTGAGTGAACTGAGCATAGGCGTTCCCTCCCATTCATATAAAAGTTTTATAAACTGCATCATGCATTTTTACATTGTTTCATGCATTATAAACTACTTCTTTGATTTATACATTGTTCAGGCATTCTTATGTTATCTCATTTCAGATTTATAGTTTATGTTTCTTTTTGTTGTTTTATACTGTTAGATGGTGAACAATTGCAATACTGCAGATTTGACAGCAGCTGTCAATGCAGCTTTGCAAGCCCTCCTTCCCCAACTTCGCAGTGAAATCACGGATGAACTTCAGGCGGAATTCCAGGCTCATGGTAATCGCAACAACCCTCCTCCTCCTCCACCGGTTACACTTATGACTTGGTTGGAGAGATTCAACAAACAACGACCCCGTTCGTTTGAGCAGACTGACAGCCCCAACGAGGTTGAAGCTTGGATTTCTTACATCGAGAAGATTTTCGATGCAATGGGTTGTGATGGTGTTTTCAAGGTAAGACTGGCTTGCTATAAGTTTGAAGGTGATGTGCTAAGTGGTAGAAATCGGTCAAGCAGTCCAACAGTGGTGACAATTGGGTTGCACAGCTGACATGGGACCGGTTTAAGGAGCTCTTCCTTAATCAGTACTTTCCACATGCTGAACAAGAGAAGCTCAAGAGGGACTACCACAACATTTGGCAGATTGCTGGTGAAAACAACAATGAATTCATGCAAAGGTTTCTCCAGTTAGAAGGTTTTCTGGGTCCAGCCGCAGGAACTGCTGCGGAGCAGGCTAAGAAGTTACGTTGGGTACTTCTCACTTCGGTTGCCAACAACCTGGTATGTGCTACTTTCACTACAGTGGCACAGGTGGCCGATGCAGCCCGTAAGCTCGAGATGCTTCAAGAACGAGAGGAGTTCGGTGATGACAAAGCAGTGAAGAGGTATCTTCAATCACCGATTATAAACAATTCATTTCCATTAGTATTATTCATTTCATATAAACCTCTGTTCAACAATATATATATTCCAAGCAGAAGACTGACGACCGTAAGCCTGCGGCCGCTCAACAGCAAGCATCCAAGGGAAACGGTCAGACTAACGACCGTTCTGGTTCTGAGAGGCGTGGCGGTAACGATAGGAATCGTAACAACGCTAATAACTCGAACAACAACAGGTCCCTACATTAACCTTCTTCCATGTTCAACTATTTTATGTTATGGTATTCTGACACTCCAACAATTGTTATTTCAGGAACAATGGTAACGGCAGGGATCAGGGCCGTAGGGGTTCACAGCCTAACCGTTCTACCTCATCTGGTAAATTTTACACCTTCTATGTAATCATGTTTATTTTCCACGATCATGTCTCATACATGTAATCCTTAAACAGTCTCTCAGCTAATTAGGACGCCTGCTGGAGGATTCACGCATCCTGTCTGGTTTACTTGTTCGCGTAAACACTCTGGTATTTATCTCCGAGGTACTGGTGGTTGTTTCAAGTGTGGCCAACAAGGCCATCAGTAGAAGGACTGTCGCCAGGGTGAGAGAGAAGGCACCTCTGGAGACGCCGACACCAAGCCACCTCCTACTTCTGGTCGCGTGTTCACTACTACTCGAGATCAGGCGAATAAGACTTCAGGTGCCATCACCGGAAATCTCTTTATGAATGGTTTGGTAGCATGTGTTCTATTTGATACTGGAACGACGCATTCAGTCGTGTCCACTACTTTTGCCGTACGTGTTAGGATTTCCCCGATGCCATTAGATAATGCCTTATGCATTTCCACGCCACTTAGGTACTCTGTACGAATCACTCAAGCGTACATATATCTTCCCCTAGAATTTTATTACAAGATCCGTAGAGTTGACGCACTTCCTTTGGACATGTGCAATTTTGACTTGATTTTGGGTATGGACTGGTTATCCAAACACCAGGCCATGATTGACTGCCACACTTATCGGGTTATCTTCGGTGATGTTAAATCTCCAGAGCACATACACCATGGTTTTCTGCAAGGGAGGTCAGTACAGATTATTTCATCCATGGAGGCGCGTGCATTGCTATCACACGGCTATCAGGGATTCATAGCCAATATTCATGACATTACTGCCGAGTCTCCATAGATCCAAGATCAGCCTATTGTGTCAAAGTTTCCTAACGTATTTCCAGATGAACTTCCGAGCATACCACCTGTTCGTGAAGTAGAGTTTGGAATCGAGCTCATACCAAGTGCAGAGCCGATTTCTAAAGCTCCTTACCGTATGACTCCTATAGAGGTTAAGGAACTAAAAGATCAGCTGCAGAAACTTCTGGAACGAAGTTTCATCCGTCCCAGTGCTTCACCATGGGGTGCACTGGTACTGTTCGTGAAGAAGAAAGACGGCAGCATGCGTTTATGTATAGACTATCGTGAGCTGAACAAGATCACGATCAGGAATCGTTATCCTTTGACCCGAATTGATGACCTATTCGATCAACTTCAGGGCGCCATGCATTTCTCAAAGATCGATCTAAGGCCCGGTTACCATCAGTTACGGGTTAAAGAGCAGGATATCTCCAAGACTGCTTTCCGTACATGTTATGGCACTACGAGTTCGTAGTCATGCCATTCAGACTCACTAATGCTCCAGCTGTCTTCATGGATTTGATGAACCGTGTCTTCCATGAGTTTCTGGACAAGTTCGTTATTGTGTTCATTGATGACATCCTGATTTTCTCCAAATCCAAGGAGGAACATGAGGAACACCTCCGTACAGTCTTACAGATTCTTCGTCAGAAGCAGCTGTACGCCAAGTTCTCTATGTGTGAGTCATGGTTAACCAAGGTGGCATTTATGGGCCATATTGTATCTGCAGAGGGGATCACCATGGATCCTACCAAGGTTGAAGCCATCACTAAATGGCCAAGACCTACATCTACAACAGAAGTTAGAAGTTTTCTAGGTTTAGCTGGCTATTATCTGAGGTTTGTAGAGAACTTTTCACGGTTAGCCTTATCTTTGACTAAGCTGATGAGGAAAGGAGATAAATTCGTCTGGACGGAAGAGTGAGAGAAGAGCTTTGAAGATCTGAAGCAGAAGTTAGTGACTGCACCTATTCTTACTCTCACATCTGGCTCAGGTGGATTTCAGATATATAGTGATGCTTTAGGAAAGGGTTTAGGCTGCGTTCTCATGCAACATGGGAAGGTCATTGCATACGCATCATGACAGCTGAAACTTTATGAATAAAATTATCCTACTCACGATTTAGAACTTGCAACAGTTTTTTTCGCATTGAAGATCTGGAGACATTATTTGTATGGTGAATCATGTGACATATTCACCGACCACAAGAGTCTCAAGTACATCTTCACCCAGAAGGAACTAAACATGAGACAGAGGATATGGTTTGAGCTATTGAAGGATTACGAGACCAACATTTAGTACCATCCTGGTAAGGCGAATGTTGTGGCAGATGCTCTAAGAAGAAGGTCGGGTATGATTGCTGGCATTTGGATTGCAAAGGAGATCATTCGTGACCTATAGATGACTGATATTGAGTTCTGTGTATGAGGACAACATGGTTACTGGGCTAATCTTAGAGTGGAACCAGACTTACATTCTAGGATCAAGGAAGCTCAGAAGGAAGATGGTGAGATTTGGTCTATCATCCAAAACCTTGATCAGCAGACGGAGTTTTGTGTTGACGACGACGGTATCTTATGGCAGGACACCATACTAGTGATTCCTGATGACTCTACTCTCAGGGAAGCTGTGTTGACTTAGGCTCACAGTTCTCCATTTACCATACATCCTGGTTCTACCAAGATGTACCATGACATCAAGCAACACTTTTGGTGGAGTGGTATAAAGCAGGATGTTGCCACCTTCGTTTCTAAATGTATGATCTACCAGTAGGTGAAGATCGAACATCAGCAAGCTAGTGGTTTACTACAACCATTAGATATTCCAGCGTTGAAGTGGGACAAAATCTCCATGGATTTTGTTACTGGTCTTCCGATTACTCAAAAGAAGAATGACGCTATCTGGGTCATTGTGGATAGGTTGACTAAATCTGCTCATTTTCTACCGATTCGCAAGGAGCATCTGGTCAGCATATTAGCAGACACATTCCAGAGGGAGATCATGAGACTGCATGGTACTCCATCAGAAATCATCTCTGACAGAGATACCCGTTTCACATCACGTTTCTGGCAGAGTCTACAGAAAGCTTGGGGCACCAGACATTAGCTCAGCACTGCCTTTCATCCTTAGGCCGACGGACAGTCAGAACGTACCATTTAGATATTGGAGGACATGCTGCGATCGTGTGCTCTACAATGGCCAGGAAGCTGGGATGATTATATATTCGTAGTAGAATTCGCATACAACAACAGCTTGGACGCTAGCATCAAGTGTGCTCCCTATGAGATTTTGTATGGTAGAAAGTGTCGCGCCCCAATCTGCTGGGATCAAATGGGCGAACGACTGCTTGAAGGTCCAGAGATGATTGAAGTGAACAATGAGAAGCTCGTTGTCGTCAAGGCAAAGCTTCAGGAAGTTCGTGCTCGTCAGAAGAGCTATGCTGATAAACGTCGTAGAGATGTGTCTTTCAACGTAGGTGATCACGTTTTCCTCAAGGTATCACCTGCACGAGGAGTTACACGTTTTGGAATCAGAGGGAAGCTAAGTCTTCGCTTCATCGGACCGTTCGACATCATTGAACACGTTGGTGAAGTGTCATACCGTTTAGCGTTATGATACAATGGTTTTGTATGGGTTCAAGATTAAGTCTCGGTATCTCCTCGAATTGATCACAGCTCAAAGTAGAATGGTTGTTCTTGGTGACAAATAAGGGGTTTGGTTTTCTATTCTATTAAAAAGATAAATGAGTGAAGTAACTAAAAGGTAAGCTAGAAAGAATTAATTAACAAAAATAAAACTTGAATTAAAATGTAACTAAAACAGTAACTGAAAAAAATACCCTTACTGAAAACTTGCCCTATTCGGAATGTACGGCTACCCGGAATAGTTGGCTATGCGGAATAATAATCCTTATGCGGAATAAATGACTCTACCCGGAATAATCATGCTATGCGGAATAATGGAGCCATGCGGAATATCTAGACTGTTCGGAATAAAACGTCTTACTCGGAATAATTGATCTATGCGGAATAAATTCCTCCATGCGGAAAAATCAATGCTACGCGGAATAATGACCATGCGGAAAGAAGGGCTATCCGGAATGCTATCGTATGCGGAATAATCGAGACTATGCGGAATAATTGAAACCATGCGGAATATAGGGTTATGCGGAATAAAGAAATATTCCGAATAGAACACTGAACAAACTGACCATCCGGAATATATAAATATTCCGAATGAGAGGCAAAACAACAAGGCTATCCAGAATAAACTGGACGAAGACAGTAAGCAGAAACTAAACAGGGGAATACGAATTTTTACCAAACCGAGCCAAATAAACAAAAAGGTTTAACCAAATTAACCAAAAATCATCTATTAACCATAAGGATCAAATCCTAATCATAAAAACACAAAATCAACAACTTTTAGAAGATCAAATCAACCAAATAAGAACTTTAGAACTTTGAATAAAAAGATGAAGATGAACAAGATGAATGAAAAGATTAAATAAAAACTTATATTGATGATTAAGATTCAATAAACAAAATGGAAGGATTAAGCTTACAAGATTCAAGAAGAAATCAAAGAAGATGAAAACCACTCCTTAAGGGAGATGGTTCTTCCTACGAACTAGGAAAAGTGTAACAGAAAGAAAAACTAGTGCAAATTTTTTAGGGTGATTTCCTTTTATAGGCTAAGTGGTTGGTTGGTGAGTGGGATTTCTCTCTTTCTTCTTGTCTTCTTGTCTTTTCAGAAAAGTTGACGTTTTCGATTCTGATTCGGGATTTGTCGACGGTTAAATTCAACTCGTCTTTTAATTTCTTCGTTTAATAGACTTGAGTTTCTTCGACATATGTAAATCTTCCATCTTTGGTCCTTTTCTTCGATAAATCTTCAAATAGGCCCATTGACTTCAAATCTTTTGCATCTTTTGGACAATAGACTTCGTCTTGAGTCTTTTTCTTTGATAAAACCCGTGCAATCCCATGTTTCCTTCAATATTCATTCGGTTGACTCTGAAAACACATTAAACACAAAAACCACGTATAATTCCAAACAAATGATATTAAACACGCGTTTTGGTCTTGTTTTAGTAAGAAATAAGTGGTAAAAGGATGGGTGTTTTCACACCTATCAAATCCCCTACACTTAACCATTTCCATGCCTTCATGCAATGCTTAGTGATAAAGCAAATTTACATTTTTCTCATAATCAATCAACCTTGGCCTTATTAAAATACTACTAAACAAAAATTAAAGTACTAAGAGAAATTAAAACTTTAAAGCAAACAAAAGGATAGAAAACCATTTTCACTTGAAAATAGCTATATGGAAATAACTTGCAAAGAGATCAAGGACTTACATTAGGGCTTTGGTGCTGCGAAGAATTATCACCCTCAAGTTTCACGTTCCCCAAACTAAGCTTAAAAACGAGATCATTGTTATTATAAGTTAGCAAATCAAACACTTACACACATGGCTTAATTATATGCTTAAACTCCCTTATTCCTAGTTGTAGCTCTTATATTTTATTTTTGTCTTAGAATGATCATGAAGATGCATTTTTGGACTTATTTCGATAGTTTATTTAGGCTGAAAGCAAAGTAGGACGATTTGATCAATAGTTACCTAAAGGACAAAATCTCTTAAAACTGCTTCTCGGGATATCAAAAAGTTCATATCTTGGCATAACTCGGTTCACGATTTGAGACCTTTCTCGGGCCGATATTTGGCATGTACTTCATACTTCATATCTTGAGAGACGTGCTTGAGATAATGGTCTTCTCATCGTTAATAGAATTTCTTCACTTGGAGACTTTTGAGGGGTACTCCAACTTTGTTGACCACGACTTCATGATTATTTCTTCAATCTCTAATTGGGATTTTGAGATACAACGATCTGCCTCCTTTTCGGACTTGGATCTATTTATTCTCATACATTGTTAGGGTCTTTTCGGATAGACTTCTCCATGATCTTTATGGGAGTTGATTGCTTTTCGTCGTGAGTCTTGATCCTTCATATTGATTTTGGGAATAATGCTTTTCACATCACTTTGGATCTTCAGCAATAAAATGGAATCCTCATGCCTTGTTAGGGCCTTTTCGGACTCGCCAATCTTCGCGCCCCACTTCATAAGTAATGCCTTGGCTATGAACTCTTATCATTACCGAGCAACTTTTAAACGATCTTGGGCTAGAAGCTAAGTAACTTTTCAAATCGTACGACCTTACTTATTGCAGATAAATTATTAGCAAGTGATGGGAGAATAGGCAAATAATTACACCAAGTGAGCTTGTGCAAGAATACCGACTTATAATTGACTCTATCATTTCTCGTTCTCCACAGTTTAAAATCTCAAGTAATGAGACTCGTGGATTCTTAGCCTAATAAACCAATTAAGGTTTACATGGTTAAGGATACTAGCTAGAATAAACTTGGATAAGTCTATCCGGGTTGAGTCAAAATAATCGCAACGGGCCTAATATGTCAAAGACATCTAAACTTGCTACACCACTTTATTAATATTTTTGACTTTATTGTGGAATTTATACATATGAAAGCAACGATAAAAATTTAAAAATTACGACTAAATGGCCAAAGTTAATAAAAAATTTGAAAAATGTTGAAAAAGATGATTTTCCGGTTAAATGAAGGCCTTTTCATGGAAAAGTCCACTTAAAACTTCGATAGAAGTCCCCCCTACACTTAAGATAAACATTGTCCTCAATGTTTAAGCATGTAGGAAAAGTCTCCCCTACACTTATGACATTGTGCACGTTGGTTAAATCAAGCTAAGGAAGAGACGACTAACGTGATCAATTTCAAATGTGAGTATGAAGAAAATTGAATCACGATAGTTGAGAGATAGAACCGGATTTCGGATAACAAGGGAGCACGGTTCTTCAAAGGTTCCAAAAGTGCATTCATCCCTGTAATCACATCGCCACACAAAGACAAATACCACACTTAGGAGGTTAAAACAGAAAAGGATAGATACTTGGGCTGCCTCCCGAGGAGCGCTTGTTTTTTATAACCGAGTCACGAGCCTGACTCGACCCAAAATTAGTTCATGGGAAACGTGGTGAGGGATGGAATCATCTCGTGAGAGATGTCCTCACCAAAGTACAACTTCTTTCGTTGGCCATTCACCTTAAAATTAGGTCCATTAGGTTGAGCGAGCTCGAGAGTACCATATGGAAAAATTTGGGCAATGGTGAATGGGCCGGACCAACGAGATTTCAGTTTGCCCGAAAAGATTTTTAACCGAGAGTTAAAGAGTAAAACTTTGTCTCCAACTTGGAACTCTCGGTTTTTAATCTTGGAGTCGTGAATGAGCTTAGTCTTCTCCTTATAGATCAAAGAATTTTCATAAGCCTCATTACGGAGTTCATTCAGCTTATTGAGTTGGATCTTGCGTAGGTCACCGACTTTGTTGATATCAAAGTTAGTCCACTTCAAGGCCCAGTAAGCCTTGTGCTCCAACTCAATGGGGAGGTGGCACGCTTTCCCGTACACGAGACGATAAGGTGTACAACCAATCAGAGTCTTGTATGCGGTACGAAAAGCCCACAAAGCATCATCAAGTTTATCAGCCCATGAGGCACGATGCTCTCCCACGGTTCTTTCAAGAATTCGCTTTAATCCTCGGTTGGATATTTCAGCCTGGCCATTAGTTTGTGGGTGGTAAGCGGTGGAAAGACGATGATTTACACCATACTTAGCCATGACTCTTGCGAATTGGTCATTGTAAAAATGAGTCCCGCGATCACTAATAATGACACGAGGCACACCGAATCTAGCGAACAACGATTTCAAAAAGTTACAAACCACCCTTGCGTCATTAGTAGGTAAAGCTTTGGCTTCAACCCATTTGTAGACGTAGTCAACAGCTACAAGGACGTATTTGTTTCCTTTAGATGAAGGGAATGACCCCATAAAGTCGATACCCCAAACATCAAAGATTTCACATTCTTGTATGAAATTCTGAGGCATCTCGTCTTTATGTGTGATCTTGCCTTGTTTTTGGCAAGCATCACATCGTTTAACCATTTCGTGAGCATCACGGTAAATGGTGGGCCAATAAAATCCCGAGTCAAACACTTTTTTGGCGGTGTAGTTGGGACCAAAGTGACCACCGGTGGGTCCTTTGTGGCAAGCGTCAAGGATTTCTAAAGCTGCCGGTCCATCAACACATCGGCGAATAATCAAGTCGGCACATTGTTTGAATAGATACGGGTCATCCCGAAATTAAGTCTTAATGTCTTTGAAGAACTTTTTCTTTTGCTGGGATGTTAACCGTCAACGAGAATTCCACCCGCCAAGTAGTTTGCAATGTCCGCAAACCACGGGGTTGCATCAGAAGTCGAGTTGATAGACATTAAGGTCTCCAGGGAAAAAGAATAATTGATTTCTTTGTTCGGATGATCCCCTTGGTAAGGATCCTCAAGTCTACTGAGATGATCCGCGGCTAGGTTTTCAGCTCCTTTCTTATCGCGAATTTCGATTTTAAATTCTTGGAGTAGCAAAATCCAGCGGAGAAGTCTGGGTTTAGAATCTTGTTTAGTCAACAAGTACTTCAACGCGGAATTATCGGTATACACGATGGTGGTAGAAAGGACAAGATAGGGGCGGAACTTTTCAAAGGCATAGACAACAGCTAAAAGCTCTTTTTCGGTTGTCGTGTAATGCAATTGAGCCCCGGTCATTGTCTTGCTAGAGTAATGGATCGGTTGGAAGTGTTTGTTCACTCGTTGGCCCAAAACCGCTCCAATAGCAAAGTCACTAGCATCACACATCAACTCAAAGGGAAGCACCCAATTAGGGGTAACCAAGACGGGTGCCTTAGTAAGCTTATCCTTAAGCAAGTTGAAGGCTTCAATACACTCTTTGGAAAAGATAAAAGGAGTGTCTTTTTCCAAGAGGTGGGTCATCGGGCGAGCGATTTGAGAAAAATCTTTGATGAATCGACGGTAGAAGCCCGCATGACCAAGGACACTTCTCACACCCTTCACGGTTGAAGGTGGAGGCAACTTAGCGATAACATCGACTTTAGCACGGTCCACTTCAAGACCGGCTTTGGAGATCTTGTGTCCTAGCACGATGCCCTCTTTTACCATGAAATGGCATTTTTCCCAATTAAGAACAAGGCGAGTGTCTTCACACCGCTTAAGCATACGTTCTAAATTGGCAAGGCAAGCAGAGAAAGAATCGCCATAAACCGAGAAAATGAATACTTCCATAGTGTCTTCCACCATGTCATGGAAGATAGCCATCATACACCTTTGGAATGTCCCAGGAGCATTGCATAAACCAAAAGGCATACGTTTGTAAGCAAATGTTCCGTAGGGACAAGTGAATGTGGTCTTTTCTTGGTCCTTGGGATCGATGGGAATTTGAAAATACCCGGAGAAACCGTCTAAGAAGCAGTAATAGTCATTACCCGCTAGACGCTCGAGCTTTTGATCCATGAAGGGAAGAGGAAAGTGATCTTTTCTCGTGGCATCATTGAGCTTGCGATAATCAATACAAACTCTCCACCCAGTAACGAGACGAGTGGGAATCAACTCGTTGTGTTCATTGGAAACAACGGTTATTCCGCCCTTCTTGGGCACACAATGGACGGGACTTACCCATGGCGAATACGAAATAGGGTAAATCAAGCCGGCATCGAGAAGTTTGATAACCTCTTGTTTGATGACGTCATGAATGCGAGGATTAACCCTTCTTTGGCTCTGGATTGCGGGTTTAAAGTCATCTTCCATGAGAATCTTGTGAGTACAAAAGTTCGGATCAATTCTGCGGATATCGGAAATTTTCCAAGCAATTGCCTTCTTATGATCTTTAAGCACGGCGATGAGGCGAGATTTCTCTTCTTCTTTCAAATCCTTAGCAATGATGACGGGAGACTTCTTCTTATCTTCAAGAAACACGTACTCGAGATGGGGCGGCAACTCCTTAAGTTCTAAATCCGGAGGATTTTTGATGGGAGGCGTTTTCAAAGTCGGCGCATCGATAGCAATAACCTTGGGAGATGGTGGAGCAATTATGTCTTCTTTAAGAAGGTTCTCAATGAGGCGAAGATCTTCATCCCAATCAGTGGTAGAATCGTCATTAGCTAAGTTCACATCTCCCATGGTGGCTTCCAAATCTTTCCAAAGGAAATCACTTTATCCAAATAGAGATAGTGATGAATCAATAGAGGAAACGGTCTCAACATTGGGAAGAGAGGTAGGAATACTTTTACAAGCATCTTTAAAGTGTTCTTCACAAGCCTCATCAAGAACGTCAATACAATTAACACTCTCTTTAGAATAAGGTTGTTTAGACAACTTTCCCATGTTGAAGACAATTTTATCGTCACCCACTCTCATGATAAGCTCACCAGCTTCAACATCGATGAGAGTGCGACCGGTCCTCAGGAATGGACGACCAACAATCAATGGCACACGAGGGTCCATATCGTAGTCAACAACGACGAAATCGGCAGGAAAAGTGAATTTGTCGACTCCTACAAAGACGTCTTCGGCTATCCCCACTGGATAAGCAACCGTACGGTTAGCTAATTCCAAAGTCATTTTGGTGGGGACTAGCTCAGGGAGAGATAATTGCTTCCAAACGCTGAGAGGCATTAAGTTAATACTCGCACCTAGATCGGCTAGAGCCATGCAATTCTCTACTCCCGGGAAGTTACAAGGGATTAAGAAACGCCCCGGATCACCAAGCTTGGGTGGCAATTTCCTTAAGAGCACTGCAGAGCAATTCTCATTAAGTTGGGTGTTAGTAATATCAAGAAGCTTCTCCTTGTTGCTAAGAAGATCTTTGAACATTTTAGCATACTTAGGCATGTGAGCGAGAGCCTCAGAGAAGGAGATGTTGAAATTCAATTGTTTAAACATTTTTAGAAAGTTCGAAACTTAAATATCATCCTTGCTTTAGAGCTTCTCTTTCCTCAACCTTGAGGGATAAGGTATATCGGAAGAAGAGGAAGTCTTTGGGATCGAAGGATCACTCACATCCTTGGGTGGAGGAGGGGTAGAAGTAAGAGGTGGAGAAATTGGGGAAGTAGAAGGATGAGGAATAGGAGCAGGTGACTCGTTCTCCTTATTCACAATCATCGGTGGAGGTATAGGAAGCTCCGGTTCCTTGGTACCTTTGCCACTGCGAGTGGTGATTGCTTTCATCTCCCCTCTTGGATTCGCAACGGTGTTACTCGGAAGAGTACCCGAAGAAGAGGGTTGATTACCTTGGAAGAAACTAGCCATCATGTTCTTTAAGTCATTCGTTTGACTATCCAAAGTGTTTCTCATATCAGCTCTCAGATCGTTCCCTTGTTTCACCAGGTCTGCTTTCAAGTTGAGCACTTCCCTTTAGAGATTGTCCACGATCACATCATTAGTCCTCATGTAGGTTCCAATGTCTTGGTGTAATGCGGTGGGTTGGTTGGGAGGAGCATTGTATGCGGGTGGTTGATAAGCAGGTTGTTGGTAAACTTGGTTGTTTCGTTGAGGTGGATATGGTTGTTTGTGAGGTGGTATGTATGGTGTACGAGGTTGTTGTTGTTGTTGTTGAGGAGTGCGATTGAGGTTTTGTTGTTGGTTTGGGTTGTTAGGAGGAAAACCGGGTGGTGAGAGATAGTTGTTCGAGCGGTAGCTAAGCAAGTTGCGGTCTCCTTGAGGACGAGCTTGATAAGCGGCCGGAGGATAGGTACCGTATGCTGCATTCACATTCTCAGAAGGGTAGTCTTGGGTGGCGGTACAAGTGGTGTAAGAATGAGGACGCCCGCATATTTCACATGGTTGGCTAACAACATTGACTTGAGCGTCGTGAGCGTTTTTAGCGTTGATGCTGTTGGTGTTGTTGGCGTTATGGGTAACAAGCGATTCGAGAAGCGTAGTAATTTTGTCAAGTCGCTTGTCGCTGTCACTAGTACTAGCACTAGCGACATTGGTCCGAACACTCTTGGTTTGCACACGAGACTTATTCTCAATGATATCCCAAGCGGCATTGGAAGTCTTAACAAAAATATTACCCCCCCCCCCCCCCCCCCCCCCCGAGGCACTGTTTAGTGAATCTTGGTCATTCATGCTTAAACCATTATAAAAAGTGTTAATTTGGTGCACTTTGGTAAAACCATGTTGTCGGCATTTTCTTAAAAGATCTTTGAAACGATCCCAAGATTCACTAAAAGACTCATCGTACTTTTGTTCAAAATTGATAATTTCATTCCGCAAAGCGGTAGTACGAGAGGGTGGGAAAAAGTAGTTTATAAACTTGGTCTCCAAATCCGTCCACGTAAGAATACTTTGTGGCGGTTCCTTAGCAATCCAATGCCGGGCTTGTCCCTCTAAAGAAAAGGGAAAAAGTTGTAAACGGATTACCTCTTGTGGAACACCATTGAATTTGACCGTATTCGTGAGTTGTAGGAATCTCTTGATGTGGTCATGTGGATCATCAATGGTACGGCCCAAGAATGGTTGAGCAGAGACCATCTGGATAAAGCCGGATTTGAGCTCAAAATTGTTGGCTGCAATCACGGGTATGACAATTGGATCATTGTTGCCTTCCACATGTGCTTGCAGAAGTTCAATCATCAGGCGATTATCCGGTAGAGGCTCATTGTTGTTGTTATTATTGTTGTTGAGAGGTGGATTGTTATTGTTATTATTGTTTTGAGGTGGGTTATTGTTGTTGTTTTGTACACCGGCCATGTCTAAGTCTTCGAGAGGCTCGGGCTCTTGATAAGACGTTGATCGTGTACGCATGCACCTGCAAAAGAACTAACAAAGGAAACAAGAAATATTTTTGTCTTTTTTATGTTTTTTTTAATTTTTTTGGATTTTTGAAATTTTTATATTTTTTAGGGTTTTTGAAAGTTTTTATGAAAAAGTAACGTTCACGGGGAACGGATCCCAAAATCCAAGTTCTCACAAAAAACTGTTGATCTTAACGAGAAGAGCCGGCAGCGGCGCCATTTGATACAATGGTTTTGTATGGGTTCAAGATTAAGTCTCGGTATCTCCTCGAATTGATCACAACTCAAAGTGGAATGGTTGTTCTTGGTGACAAATAAGGGGTTTGGTTTTCTATTCTATTAAAAAGATAAATGAGTGAAGTAACTAAAAGGTAAGCTAGAAAGAATTAATTAACAAAAATAAAACTTGAATTAAAATGTAAATAAAACAGTAACTGAAAAGAAATACCCTTACTGAAAACTTGCCCTATTCGGAATGTACGGCTACCCGTAGTTGGCTATGCGGAATAAATGACTCTACCCGGAATAATCATGCTATGCGGAATAATGGAGCCATGCGGAATATCTAGACTATTCGGAATAAAAAGTCTTACTCGGAATAATTGATCTATGCGGAATAAATTCCTCTATGCGGAAAAATCAATGCTACGCGGAATAATGACCATGCGGAAAGAAGGGCTATCCGGAATGCTATCCTATGCGGAATAATCGAGACTATGCGGAATAATTGAAACCATGCGGAATATAGGGTTATGCGGAATAAAGAAATATTCCGAATAGAACACTGAACAAACTGACCCATCCGGAATATATAAATATTCCGAATGAGTGGCAAAACAACAAGGCTATCCGGAATAAACTGGACGAAGACAGTAAGCAGAAATTAAAACAGGGGAATACGAATTTTTACCAAACCGAGCCAAATAAACAAAAGGTTTAACCAAATTAACCAAAAATCATCTATTAACCATAAGGATAAAATCCCAATCATAAAAACACAAAATCAACAACTTTTAGAAGATCAAATCAACCAAATAAGAACTTTAGAAATTTGAATAAAAAGATGAAGATGAACAAGATGAATGAAAAGATTAAATAAAAACTTATATTGATGATTAAGATTCAATAAACAAAATGGAAGGATTAAGCTTACAAGATTCAAGAAGAAATCAAAGAAGATGAAAACCACTCCTTAAGGGAGATGGTTCTTCCTACGAACTAGGAAAAGTGTAACAGAAAGAAAAACTAGTGCAAATTTTTTAGGGTGATTTCCTTTTATAGGCTAAGTGGTTGGTTGGTGAGTGGGCTTTCTCCCTTTCTTCTTGTCTTCTCGTCTTTTCAGAAAAGTTGACGTTTTCGATTCTGATTCGGGATTTGTCGACGGTTAAATTCAACTCGTCTTTTAATTTCTTCGTTTAATAGACTTGAGTTCCTTTGACATATGTAAATCTTCCATCTTTGGTCCTTTTCTTCGATAAATCTTCAAATAGGCCCATTGACTTCAAATATTTTGCATCTTTTGGACAATAGACTTCGTCTTGAGTCTTTTTCTTCGATAAAACCCGTGCAATCCCATGTTTTCTTCAATATTCATCTGGTTGACTCTGAAAACACATTAAACACAAAAACCACGCATAATTCCAAACAAATGATATTAAACACGCGTTTTGGTCTTGTTTTAGTAAGAAATAAGTGGTAAAAGGATGGGTGTTTTCACACCTATCACGTTACCACCTCAGCTATCACACGTTCACAACGTGTTCTAAGTGTCCTTACTCAGAGGATATAACTATCATCCAGTTCATGTTATCCAGTATCCACTTGATCAGATTCGAGAGGATCTTTCATATGTCGAAGAACCCGAGAGAGTTCTTGAGCGACAAGATCGTGTCATGCGGAGGAAGACGATCACTTTCGTCAAAATCCTCTGGAGGGATCATCCTGAGTGGAAAGCCACTTGGGAGACGGAGGAGTCTATACGGACTTCTTACCCACATTTCCAGTTCTAATTCGGGTATGTTTTCTTTCAGTTTATGTTTCTCCAATTCGAGGACGAATTGTTCTTTTAGAGGGGAAAAGTTGTAAAACCCGCATTAAAAAACTATGAACAGTACACGTGAACAGTGACTTATGAAAACACGATAAAATTTAAACTTTCCATTTATAATATTAATACACGTGTCACGAAAATATATAACGAACAATCATGAATATTATAAATGTGACACGATCAAGAATACCAAAATCACGAATAATAAATCATGAAAACACACGTAAATTATTTAACACACGAAAAACTACGGGTTTACCCCATGGTGGGCCCCTATGTCGCGGCTAGACAAGAGAAGGGAGGCCAAGTGGGCCTTATGGGCCAAAACTAATTTTAATAAAAACATCAGGAGATTTATTTTTCTCATATTTTAGGTTTACAGAAAATTTTGTCTTCTTCCTCCTTGTTTCACCATAGCCGCCGACCACATCAAGAAAAATGGAAAACCCGAACAATTTTTGTGTTTGTTTAATTATTCGTGATCACCTCGTCATTTTACACGCATTGGTATATTCAAAAATCTTTTCTTTTCATTTTTATTTTCTTATGATTTCATGTTTAAAAATTAATTAATCACATGAACATGTAAAGTAATAACCTAGGATTAATTAATTTTCTCAATGGTGCGTTTGGTTTGTGGTTTGGATCGGCCGAGACAACCGAGACCCCAAGGGGGGTGCTCGGCTTGTTTTTAAACACCACCACCGAGACCCTAAAGGTCTCGGCTTGGTTGGTTTTCGGCTCAGCGCAGGCAAGAAACCCCCGACCGATGGTTGGGGTGTGTTTGTTTGTTCGGTTGGGTGTAACCGAGGCACCACCGAGATCCCAAGGGGGTCGGTTGGTTTTGTTTGATCGGACCCGAGACCAAAGGGACCCTGACTTCGAGTCGGGGTATGTTTACATGTTTAGTTGATTATGTTTACATGCTCACTTATTATTTATAATTCAGCTTAATTCTAATTATGGAAACTTACTAATTTTGGGAACTTTCTATTATTGTAAACTTTCTATTTTTGGAAACTTAATATTTATTGAAACCTGCTATTTTTAGAAAGTTACTTAGTATTACAATACAAGTATTATAATACACTAATACATGAATAATACACAATAGAACATCATAATAACTATAGTTAAACACAGTAAACAGTAAAACATGACAGATACGTATAACAAGCTAATAACACACTAAACCAGTAAAATACATGAAATTCAGAAAACTCATACATGTCCATATTTCTTATGTAGTGTTATCCGTCAAGGCGGATTAGTCTTCATCGTTTTCGTTAGCTTCTACTGCACATAAGGTACGGATTTCCCGTCCTTCAGTAAGGACAATCTCTTCGTTCATTAGGATTTCCCGTATGCAGCCAATTGTTTTCTCCAGTAGTTACAGATTAAATGCTTATGTTTATTAGTTACCTTAGCCATATACATGCATGACCATTTTCACCTAGTTATGGAGGTACCATAACCATAACACTAGAGGCACTAGTGTTATGACTTCACCACAGCGGAGTGATGGCTCGTGGCGTTCCTTTTCAGTTATTTGGCAATTATATTATTATATTATCATGTGGGGCGTATGGGTGCATCCTAGTTACATGTTTCAGTCAGGATTTCATGGTGAATGTGGTGTGTGCCTTGCATCCTTCACAAGGAGCTGATCTCTCCTACCCACTTACCAGTTAATTAGAGGCAACCCCTCTAATTACATGATGAGGTCTCCCCTCCAAGTATTCATGCACGTTTTTGACCTCATGGCCTATATTGGCTATTACAGTACATTAACTAATACAGATTTTCATAAGTAACATAAGCTATGTTCTCAGAACTAAAATTAGTTAACATGACAGATAACTAGGTTTTCTAGGACTTATTCATTTCCCCTACCATTCATGCTTTATATTCTTTATATGCTTCTATACTCTTGTTTTTCATGCTTTATTGTATTTCCGTGCACTGAGCGTTATGCTTAGCCGTCTACTTTTCCTTGTTCCCAAACGGCAGGTACCCAAGGACGCAAGTTGGAACTCCATAGTATATGCATTCGGATTGGAAGCTATCCAGCCTCTTTTACCTTATGCATTGATTCCTACTTTATCATACATTACATCTTTTGGACATTGTTTAGTCTTTTCCATTTCAGTACTTATATTGTTTATTTGTGAGTTACTAGAATACGGATGTTTGATTCTTGTATTTCTATTTATGGTCATGAATTTTTAGACATTTACCTTGCATGCTTTGATGATACGCCATAATTTACTGTAGCACTCTATCCTATTAAATGGGTTGTTTAAGTCCATTTGTTGATTCCTATTTTAATGAGACAGATGAGGTTGATGAAGACAGCATTGACTCACTTAAGTTCTATGAAGACACCCTAAAAGTGAAAGCCAACACCCAAAAGAAAACAGGTCTTGATGTGAACTGTGTTCCCAAAAACATTGTGAAAAGCCGTACCCCTATTTATAATGTTGTTCTTCGTCTTGGTAACAAAAAAACTTGGGAACAGATTGTGAAAAAAATGGGGAAGAGGCTGTTGGTTCCAAAGGGAAGGGAAGGCAAAGGCCTGATGTTTTTTACATTTCTTGTATTTGTCTTATTTTCTGCATTTTCCTATGATATTATTTTTTTATTGAACAATCCTATGATGTAATTGCTTGAACTTATAATTGACCACACATGATGTAGTAGTCAAAAAATTTTGCTAACGAAATGAATTAAAAGTTTATATATGTTTGTTTACATCCTGGCATTATGACTTTTACCCTATTTATAACATATAAATAAAGTCATTAATGTAACAAAAATATAAAATATACAAATTTTAAACCCAACGTATATTATATAACCTCTAACTCCAGTCCCGACATCAACCCCTTGCGCCACACACATCCCTAGATGCATATCAAATTTTAACACTTTGACTTCAAACTTTTATTGAGTGAAATTTAAAACATGCCTCCAAAAATTTTTTATTGAGTAAAATTTAAAATTTGCCTCCATAATTTTATTTAGTTAAAATTGAAACTTTGCCTCCAAAAAGTTATTTAGTGAATATTGAAAGTAACTATCAAAAATTTTAAATTCATCCCACATTTTTTTCCATCCCTAATTCTCGATCCATCAATAACATCAACAACTATTTTCTCCGGCCATCTACACCAGTTTTAATTTCATTAATTTATAAATCAGGTAATTTTTCTATTAGGATTACAATCTTCAGGGTTCATATGCATTTGTTTATATAATTAATATATATGTGATTGGATTTTGGGGTTCCATATTATGCGTTCTACAGATCTTGGACAGTGTGATATTTAGTTTCATTAGAAGCGTTAGTATTACCTTTACAACTTCATACCCCCATTTCACATTGAATTGGTTGCTAATCTATAGTCATATTGGTTTGTTTTGTGATTTGTAGGATATATACGGTACGATTTATCCTCAACACTGTGATGGACAAGTCTTGGATAGGAAGTAATAGGACCAATAAATAATATTTTGACGGAGTAGAATCGTTTGTTGAATATGCCAAAAAAAGCGCAGGGGGAGATTAATCTCCACCCAGAAAGTCATAAAGGACCGCTTACAATTCTATGTCCCTGTAACAACTGCTTAAACCACACAGAAGGTATAATGGAATTAGTAAGATTCCATTTATTCAGAAATGGGTTTAATCCAAAGTACACAAATTGGATCAAACATGGAGAAAAGGACGAGCAATCATCAAATGCCCAAATATTAGTTGATGCTACAACAGAGTATGTTGACAACACGGATGTCGACACGGATGCTGGTTCATATTTTCCAACAGATGCCCGAGCAACAGTAGAGATGGTTAACGCTACAATAGATAATTTTGATGATTATGACATTGCCAAGTTTCAACAACTAGTTGTAGAAACGGAGAAACCACTTTATGAAGGATATCCCGACTTCTTCTCAACTTGAAGGGTAAGTATTGCGGTTGTGATAAGTTCTTTATTGAATTACTCGGTTTGTTTAAAAAGATGCTACCTGCTGGTAACGAACTAGTTGAAAGAACGTATCAGGCAAAAAATGATGTGACTGGTGGGATCAGGATACAAAAAGATACATGTATGTATCAAAAACTGCATGATTTACTAGAAAACTAACTCAAAATTGACTGCTTGCTCAACATGTGGGACACCAAGATGGAAGGTGGACAATAAGACAAAGAAAGTTTACGAAAACATTACAACCAAAGTGATGTGGTACTTGCCAATTATACCAAGACTGAAACGATTCTTTAAGATCCAAGTATTGCAAAGAACATGAGATGGTACGCGACAAGGAGGATAACATATGGTGTTTTACGTCACCTTGTAGATTCACATGCATGGTGTACCACAAATAAAAATTCCCCCAAATTGCAGCAGATCCAAGAAATATACGTGTTAATGCAAAGCAACGCCTAAAAACATTGTTAGTATTAATTAATCTTTCTTAGTTTTGATCACGACAAATTACAAAGACATTTATTTTCAAACACAAGAATAAAACGAATTATCTAACAAACACTATCATCATGGTAATAATCATTACACTAATATATCTTCATCATGCTTAGTGATCATAAAAGTTATTAGCCTTAAAACTCACTTTTGTCAAATGTAACAAAAGTTTTTTAATAAACTTTATTCTTAAGAAAATGTTTTATTAAAATGAAAATGTAAATTTGAATATGGATTTATCCAAATGCCATAAGAATATCCTTTGAAGGTTTTAACAGCCTCAAATATTTCAAATTAACTAAAAGACTAAAAGGAGCAGAGTCTACTCCTCGTGTTTCCTTAAGTACCTACGCGGTTCCCTATCGATAAGGAACCGCCTGGGTAGATAAGGAATCGCCCCCAGATAGCCGTTGGGTTCTTGTCTCCTATAAATAGTGGATCAAATCTACATTTTCATTAACCCTTTTTGGACATCTCTTTCAGCCTTCTTTCTCCTATCTAATCCTAGTCATTTGTAAATGATCACTTAATGTGTTAAGTATGTTTACTCATGATTATCCTCTTGATCTCCTTCTTTACCTTGTCCAAATAGAAGATCACTGACACACTTGTGATGTGTTTAAAGATGAAGCTTTGATGAAGATCTCCTTCTCCTAAAGATCTAGTCATGTTCATCATTTGTTTATTAGTGTCTTGTGTAGATCCAAAGTATTTGTGAATACTTGGACTAGTTGTGTTCATCCAATCTATTTATGAATACTTGGATTAGAGTTGTGTAAATCCTTTGCACATGTGTGTGCTTGGATTTGTATTGTGTAGATCCAAGCTACATGTGTGTACTTGGATATGTTTAGTTGAGTTGTAATAAGTTGTGTTAGTTCTCACTAAAATATAAAGTGATGTGGTTGTGTCTTGTGAGTTCTCACTAAACTATAAAGTGATATGTAGTTGTGTTGTGTGAAGTACTCACTTAGCTTCAAAGTGAAGAGTCGTGAAGATTGGTTCTAGCTTTGGATTAGAACTCGACATCAATCCTTGTGTTAGAAAATGGTGAAGTAGGCAACGTTGTGAAGATTGGTTCTAGCTTTGGATTAGAACTCGACATCTAGCCTTGTGTCGTAAAATGGTGAAGTGGGCGACGTTGTGTAGATTGGTCCTAGCTAAGATTAGGTCTCGACATTTAGCTTAGTGTCGGAAAATAATGTAAGCGACGTTGTAAGGTTTTCTCCGCCAAGAAGGGAGCTTGTGGATATAGTGGAAATCTCGAGTAAGGTGTACTCGATGAGTGGAGTAGGAACGAGGATAGAGCCTCGTTGCCGAACCACTATAAATCTTGGTGTCTTCCTACTAGGTTTTTCTTTCCTTACTCATTACTTACATTCATTATCATTATACTTACAACACATTGTTAATGCATTAGAATTGAACCTAATCATTATGAAACTAGCTTTCAAGTAAAAGATAGTTTTGTGCACTCACCTAATTGAAAGGAATACTAATTAGGAGATAAACCGATGAGAAACTATTCAACCCTCCCTTCTATTTTCTACAATTGGTATCAGAGAGATGGTGACACAAGATCTTTGAAGTATATTGTACTTTAAAACTTGGATCGATCCATTGTCTCCTCAAATTAGAAGGTTAAGTTGTACTAAATTTTTTCTTTGGTTAAAACTATTTTTTGTTGAAAATAAGCCTTTTAAGTTGATAATACTGCATCTCATTTAGATTAGTAGTATTAATGCATTTTAGATTTACTCTTGAAATGTATCTACAAGTTTTCATCTTGTTATGTATGTACTCATGAAGATGAATCATTCTATTGATTGTGGATTGAGTTACTTACACTTGTAGAAGACTCGTCTTCTTTGATTCCAACATCATTGAATGATGATATCAAAATGGGTAGGAGTGATACTAGTCCTTGGAGACTTAGTAGTCACTATTAGTCATTTGTTTGGCTTTTCATTGGTTCCTTGAAAGCTTGGAATGCAATTTGTGGCCAAGGTACATTTTCATTCTTCCACACGCCCTATTGATCATTCTTTGGATCATTAATTGACTATATGCTTGTTCTTGGCATCCTTTCCTTGACATTTATTAGTGGTTTGTGATTCTTCCCTTTACCCCTCTCAAACCTTCATTGCTTGGATACTTGACTCGCTATGGAAATGTAGGGTGAGTTAGTAGAAGCTTAAAGTATAAAGCATGATTTCTATGGTTTGCACCCTTACGGTTAGTAGGCCCAATATCATGTGTAACTTGTGCAATTAAGCTCATCTCTAGGATGATTAGTGAATCCCTTGAGATACCAAACTACTTCATTAAGTTTTAGGTGGATTTTAGACATTTGGAATTGAAATATTCCAAGGATATTGTTATTGAAAATCCTAGGAATAATTATCCAATCATGTGGGAACGAAAGTGAATCTATACTTTGCTCATGTTTTGAAATAGAATAAGACTACTCTTGAAAATGATATTATTCTATGCATAAAAATTGCTTGGTATAATTCATTTCCAAAGACGTTTAGACTTTCGCCGGAAAGTCACGTCTTAAACCACTATATATGACACAAGCTCTTCGTCTCCTTGATTTGAAGAATGTCATTTGTCTTTTGAGTAATGTTCTTGGTCTTGATTCACTTACCTTGACTTCTCTCCCCTTTGCTTCTTTGCTACGAGTAGTCGTTTGTCCCTTTTTGTCTTTTCCTATCTCGATTCAACTCGTAATCCTTCTTTAAGACATTATTACCTAGTTTTATGGTGGTCCAATGATATCCTAAAAGGATTAAGATATATTCTTATGTAATTTAAAAAATTTTGGTTTTCAAAAATTCTTTGTTTTTCTTTGATAAAAACCTACCACTGTAGGCGGTTCCTTATCAGGCGCGGTTCCAATGCGCGGTTCCTTATCGATAAGGAACCGCGGGCAGAATCTTCGCCAGAGCGCTAGTTTTATTAAAATAACCTTTTCAAAGATAACCCTCTCTCTCCTTCACACACACAACAACGTGTTCTTTGTTTTCCACCATTGTTGTTTCTTCAAAAACCTTCAATCACTCAAATTAACTGATTCAAGTTCGTGGGTTTCACTCATCCATCATCCAAGATCAATTAATTATAAGTTATTTCTTTCAATTTCATCTAATTTGTTCTAGGGTTCATACATCCATAATTGGGGCTTTTTAAAATTATCATTGAATTAGAACCTTAGTAGGAATAAGAATTGACATAGTATTGTTACTATGATTCCTTAGGTTCATATTCATTGAGATTTCACTAAAACCCATTTGTAGAACAAAACTAAATTTTGACTAAATAGTTTGGTTGATTGATGGAATTGATATGAACCCATGAAAAGTTGTTAATGGCATTATTAAATACTTACCTAAAAACCTTGTTTTGAAAAACCAATGTTCAAGTTCATTATTGATCTTACATGGTCAATGTGTCATTGTTAATAATGAACTAGGAACATTGTGTATATGAGATTGATAAGGATTAAACCTTGGTCTGTCAAGAGATTGATGAAATACATTCTCATATTTTTTATTCTTAGCCTATATGTAACATATGAGTGATTGCACAAATATTTGTTTTGTATTTAGGTACAAATCATGCCTTCAAGATATCAAAAAGATCACCAAGACACTAGACATTATATGCCTAACGTTGCCGACTTTTGTCACTCAACTCAACTTGCCAACACCTATCGTTCCCTTCAAACTCGTTGTTTCCACGAGGGTAGAGTTTTCCAAGAGGACATTAGGAATTATGCTTACATTAAGTCTATGTTTGAACAAATTGGGTTCGATTGTTTGTTATACATAGAAGAAGACATTTATCCCCAGTTCCTCTTGGAGTTCTTTAGCACTTATTCTCTCATTATGGAAAATAGTAGAATATTTGTTAGGTTCATCTTGAATGGTCAACTCATTCAATACTCTCTCGAAGCCTTTGGTCAAATTCTTGGTGTGCCATTTGAGGTCACTTATCGGTTCACGGATAAATGGAATCTTGAAGCTCTCCTTGAGTCCAATGATTGTCCACCCAATGACCACTTGGAAGTTGACCTTGACTTCATCCTTGACATCATTTCCAAAGAGCGTAATGGAACCGTTATAAGAAGCCTTCTTACTAAAAGACGTTTAGTGAAACGTCATGAGGTTCTCTTAAGCGACCTTAATGATGATATGGTCCAATGGGCCAACATCCTTAGGGAAAATGTGTTTTGTCTTGGTGGTAATAGGGATCATGTTCCAGCATGCTTAGTACATATGATTTTTTGCATCTTTATCAAAACCAAGTATAATCTAGCATATTTTATCGCTCGACGGATCAATTATGCTATATCCAAGCCCAAATCCACCTCCCTTATGTCATGCTCCTTACTCGCCTCTTAAAAAGGGCTGTTCGTGACTTTCCTAATATCAATCTTTCTCGCTTTCAACCGGTTCAACGGGTAATGTTTCCTATTCAAGAGGTATATGAAAGAAATCTAAGAAGTGATAGAGGTTCAAGAAAAGCCGACCAACAAGAGTCCGATGATGAGGACACTTTTATGCCAACAAGTGATGGTGATGGCATAGGTACAAGTGCTCATTTAGGCTCTTCGAGTAACTCCCACCCATCCACTAACTCACTCATGGACGGGTTAGAAGACCTATCTCCTCCTCACCATGCTAGCTACTAGTGAAATTCCGGAGAACCTTAGTCATGAGAATGTCTATCGGTCAAATATTAGAACACAAGGTGAGTTACATGATCATCGAGTTGAGTCAAGAGGTGGATTCAAGTATTTGGGAAAATTAATCAAAGGACATGGCAAGAAGAAGAGATGATGACTTGGATTTGATTCATGATGAACATGATGTTGGACATGTTTTATGGTGTTGAACCTCTCTTTTTTTATGTGTGTATTAACAATTACTACCTATTTGGATTACTAACTATTTTAATCCTTAATTAACTATGTAATCGATATTTCGATTTACATAGCTTTGTGCATTTTATGTGATTGTTAGCTTCCTAGATTTTGATTTATAGTTAACTTTGGCTTGCTATTTACTTGTGTGAAATCTGGGCTAACCAAAGTTTGAGGAAGTGCAAATTTTTTACACCACTGGTCGTGGTTCCTTATCGAATCCGCGGTTCCTTAGCGATAAAGAACCGCGACCCTACATAAGGAACCGCCTGTCCTTGTTTCGTCAGAATCTTTGATTTACACTGTTTTCCTTAATCTGTGTAAAAATTTGATAGAATTTTTGCAAAAACCTGCACTTTCCTAAACTAGGCTACCTAATTTCATTATTCACCTAAAATGATATTAACCCATTACTAGTTTGGATCATTACCTTCTCTTCTTAAACCCTCTCTTGTTGATTGTGTTCTTCATCCCTTCAACTCTTCTCTAAACCTTAACACACAACCATGGTGTCCACTAGAACATCCACTTCTTCAAAAACTTCCTCTTCCAAAAGAAGCCTCAAACTTAAGATTAAGTTACCTAACATTGGTTCTTCATCTTTTCACACTCCCAAAAATGAGATCTCTCCCATTAGCATTTCTTCTTCACCTTCACCACCCCTTGCTCCATGCAAGACAAACTCAACCCATGATACTAACCATTCACATGGTTCTACCTCCTCTTCATTCCAATCAAGAATGAAAGAGCTTTCTTCACCTTTCACTCCTAGTCCTCCTTTGGATGGGATTTCTCAACCTTAACCTCTACAAAGCATTCCCTTTGCACTTGAGCCTTTGGTTACCACTCCTTTCACTCCACCAAATTCTCCCATCTCACCTTTTGACACTATGCCTCCACCACCTCCTCCACCCTCTAACACTAATGCTCCTATTTAGGGCATTACTATTCCCCACTTCATGGGTGATCCTTACTTCTTTGGGTTCCTAGAAGCTCATGGTGCAAATTGCCCATGTTGTCTTTTTAATAACTACATCATTCAAAACCTAAGGTTGGAGATGCTTGGTCTTCATAAAAGGTTGCATGATTTCTTGCTTGCCTTGTTCTCCATGTCTCCTCCTAGGAGATGAATGATTGTTTTTAAGATAACATGATTTTTAAAGAAGGTCAAGCCAAAGAGGACTATGAATTCAAGACCTAGTTTTAGCTATCTTTGTAGTAGTTAATTGTCCTTTTATTTCTTGTATTTCCTTTCTTTTCCATCATGATTTTCTCATGTGGATGATTTATGGATTTAGTTTTATGTGTTTTTATCTATGTGATCACATTAATTAACTTCAGTTTATTTAAAATTGAACCTAAATATATTATAACCTCTAAAAACTTGACTTAAAATTGGATAAAAATGTTATCTAAATATTTTGTCACCCTTTGTCAAGACAATCTTTGTGAATGTGTTACTTTTATGCAACCCTAGCATACTCTAGTGCAAAAAGAGGTAAAAATCTAAGATTTGCAAAATTTTGAAAAAGTCTTACTTTTCTCCAAAACTTTTGAAAATCAAGGTTTGTTGTCCTCTAGACGAGTCTCCTTAGCCCCCAGGCGGCTCCATATCGATATGGAGCCGCAGGCTCTATTAAGGAACCGCGTATAGTAAAGCCGTTCTTGGCATACTTCTGGTCTTTCTTCTTTGACCACTGTCTTGGTTAAGATTCTTTGTTTACCCAATTTGGCTAAACATTTCCTAAAACCTTTTATTTTCATTTCAAATCTTTGCCTTGTCTATTTTCTTTAAATTCTTCTCTTTTGGGAGTTCTTCTTTTCATCCCTCATAACGCCTAATTCTTCCTTTCCTAACCTTGACATTTCTTTGTCACAATCTTCTCAACCTAAAGCTTCTTCTTCTAAGCTTTCAAAGAAACCGAAAATCTCGGTTCGACCCTTTTGGATCAAAAAGAACAAGAATCCTCATGATTCTTCTTCTCCAAAATCCTCCAAGAATTCCTCTTTCTCTCCGATTCAATATTGGAATGAGACTTACTCTATAAATCCAATTACCAGAGAAAAGAAAATTCTTCCACCACCACCAAAACCTTTCAACTTTCCTCAACTCAATGACCTATCTTCTTTCCCTAATCTCACTAGGCATTGTGAAAACATCTCTTATCCATTATCTCCCTCTCCACCAACCTCTAATTTTGATGGACCTCCCCCATCTAACGACTTTGTTTTTCATCATGGTTCCTCGTGTGCTTGTTGTCGTTTTCAACAAATTAAACTTGCTCATATCTATGACAAGCTAAATTTCCTTGAATTCCTCCTCACTCGACCTCCTCTCAAAGTTTTTGTTCCCGTGAACAAAACTTCGAATGATGCTTCGTCGTCTTTCTTTTACAACTAAGGCACATTTTGTACTTTAGTTGTTTGAGTCAATAAAACTTAAGCAATCTTGGAAGATTATCACTATTAGAGTAGCTTATGTTTTGTGGTTTATTTTCCATATTTTTTGCTTTAAATATTCATATTGTGTGTATGAATATTTCTCTTGTATGTTATTTCATATTTGTGTAATATGAATGTTATATGTGTTATCTTTCTCGCTAATTCTATTTCACACATTTGTTAAAGAGTTGATCATGGTTAAAACTTACAAATTAATTATGGGTGATTCTATAAATTCTAAATTTTAACCCCTTGACATTTTTATCATCTTTGATTGGCTTGGATGTTTCCTTTCTTTCTTTATTCCACCAATTAATCTATGATGTTGTCAATACACACTCTTTGGACATACTTAGCAAATGCTTGCTTCTAATTTGAGATTATTTTTCCTTCTCCCTCTCAAGTTAGTTAGTAAGTAGTGCACATTCATACATTGATGTTTCTTTTCTTTCTTCTAACCATTGTGTAGCATGTCACCTTAGCTCACTTACTTGGTGCCCCAAGCAAGAGGAGTAAGCACCAAGGGGGAGCTACTAGCAAAGTCCGGTTCTTTTCTTCTTCAAAGACTTGTGCTAACCTTTTTACTTCGACAAAGGGGGAGAAATGATAGTGATAAACTCGTTAATAATTCGAATAAACTTGTATTTTACGTAAATGAGTTTATAGTTTGTCGTAATCAAAAAGGAGGAGATTGTTAATTCAAAGAAATTCCTAAAAACATTGTTAGTATTAATTAATCTTTCTTAGTTTTGATCATGACAAATTACAAAGACATTTATTGTCAAACACAAGCATAAAACGAATTATCTAACAAACACTATCATCAAGGTAATAATCATTACACTAACATATCTTAATCACGCTTAGTTATCATAAAAGTGATTAGCCTTAAAATCACTTTTGTCAAATGTAACAAAACATTTTTAATAAACTTTATTTTTAAGAAAATGTTTTATTAAAATGAAAATGTAAATTTGAATATAGCATATTCCAAATGCCATAAGAATATCCTTTGAAGGTTTAAACAGCCTCAGATATTTCAAATTCACTAAAAGACAAGAAGGGGCAGAGTCTACTCCCCGCGGTTCCTTAAGTACCTACGTGGTTCCCTATCGATAAGGAACCGTCTGGGTAGATAAGGAACCACCCCCAGATAGTCGTTGGGATCTTGTCTCCTATAAATAGTGGATCAAGTCTGCATTTTCATTAACCCTTTTTGGACATATCTTTCAGCCTTCTTTCTCCTATCTAATCCTAGTCATTTGTAAATGATTACTTAATGTGTTAAGTATGTTTACTCATGATTATCCTCTTGATCTCCTTCTTTACCTTGTCCAAAGAGAAGATCACTCACACACTTGTGATGTGATTAGAGATGAAGCTTTGATGAAGATCACCTTCTCCTAAAGATCTAGTCATGTTAATCATTTGTTTATTTGTGTCTTGTGTAGATCCAATGTATTTGTGAATACTTGGACTAGTTGTGTTCATCCAAGCTATTTGTGAATACTTGGATTAGAGTTGTGTAAATCCTTTGCACATGTGTGTGCTTGGATTTGTGTTGTGTAGATCCAAGCTACATGTGTGTACTAGGATATGTTTAGTTGAGTTGTAATAAGTTGTGTTAGTTCTCACTAAACTATAAAGTGATGTGGTTGTGTCTTGTGAGTTCTCACTAAACAATAAAGTGATATGTAGTTGTGTTGTGTGAAGTTCTCACTTAGCTTCAAAGTGAAGAGTCGTGAAGATTAGTTCTAGTTTTTTATTAGAACTCGACATCTAGCCTTGTGTCAGAAAATGGTAAAATATGCAACGTTGTGAATATTGCTTCTAGCTTTGGATTAGAACTCGACATCTAGCCTTGTGTCGTAAAATGGTGAAGTGGGCGACATTGTGTAGATTGGTCCTAGCTTTGATTAGGTCTCGACATTTAGCTTAGTGTAGGAAAATAATGTAAGCGACGTTGTAAGGTTTTCTCCGCCAAGAAGGGATCTTGTGGATATAGTAGAAATCTCGAGTAAGGTGTAATCGAGGAGTGGAGTAGGAACGAGGATAGAGCCTCGTTGCCGAACCACTATAAATCTTGGTGTCTTCCTACTAGGTTGTTTCTTTCCTTACTGATTACTTACATTCATTATCATTATACTTACTACACATTGTTAATTCATTAGAATTGAACCTAATCATTATGCAACTAGGTTTCAAGTAAAAGATAGTTTTTGTGCACTCACCTAATTGAAAGGAATTTTAATTAGGAGATAAACTGATGAAAAACTATTCAACCCCCCCCCCCCCCCTTCTAGTTTCTACAATACAGATGGGAATATCGGCTGATGTAGTTGACGTCAACTCAGGTAATAGGCATCACAGTGTATGGCCAGTTTTATGTGTCATATACAACCTTCCTCCATGGTTGTGTATTTAACACCCCTAAATTACATTGCACAGCGGATATACAAAATTGGGTGCTAAACACAAGTATCATCACACAAGGTATATTGAACGAGCTCAAAATGAGACGTTTAAACATGAGAGTAATTAATATTTTGCAGCATTGTATAAAACATACATTTCATCCCAAAATATACTAAAACAACATCAGAGAAAAGCGTTTAAGTCCCCCAAGGATCTCGACCATCAAACCACAAAGTTTTAGTACATTACACAACCAAAGTTAAATTGTTCATAAGCAAATGGGAAAGAAAAGGTTTTAGACCATAATACTTCAAAAGCAAACCCACAACCTTCCCAAGCAAGCTCCGTCATCGTTCACCTTCGATTACCTGAAACACATGCTTAAACGAGTCAACAATAATGTTGAGAGAGTCCATAGGTTTAATAAATCACATTTGAACACAAAAGTAAAAATCAATCATAATCATTTAATAGCATTGTCGTTTACATAATCTATTGTATAGGCAACTCATCTTATGGCCGAAGCTATATAATTGTATTTAAGCTCCTGACACCGACCCATTAACAAATTAGTCACCCACTCCAAATGCCAGCATGAATAGATAAAACCATTGCCCTTCTAGGGTATTAGTTGCTAGATATATACCCACGTCTCAGTCATCGAAATTACCCCTCCAAGAGATTACTCAACGTACAACTCTTGACCGAGATAGGGTTGTTAACCCCGTAGTACTACCATTTGAATAAGCGGGTATTCCCAACTTACAAGATTAAGTTAGAACATAGTTAACGGTTCATGAAATTAGGGTCTTTAGCAACAAGGTACTCAATACAATTCAAGGCAACATTCGGGTCCAAACAATCATTCACGACTTGTGTTCATTTTATTTCAAATAGCATGTATCCCCCTCGCGGGTTTAAAATCATTTAATAACTAGTATGAAGCGAGGATATAGACTCAACTTAGTACAGAGACTTAGCAAGAGGATCATCGATGATAAGTGATGCCCGTCAAACACGAGAACCGCAACTTATCAAATAAGGCGCGATCATTAATAGACTTGAGTATAAACCATACTTAATAACATAAAACTAAAAATTACAAAACCACGAAAAACCCGAAAGAACAACAATACAAGTGATACTACTATATCCTTCTATATGTTTACTTTGTTAAAATACTCTCTCGATAAAAATCAGCCGGTACATACCAAATGTACAAGCTTATTTCCCTTCCTTAGACACGTTAAAAATTTATGAATCGACTTGAGGAACTCACTTACTATCTATAGAAAGTCCTCTAAAAATTTCATCAAAAGTTTTTACTTCTAAGACCTTATGCCCGACATATCTTTGAATTATAAAAACCGGACAATTTTATGCCTTCCACTCATAGAATCATTTTGACCTTTCTAAACAACTTCGTTTACAAAACCGACACTTGGGTTTGAAAATAGACTCACAGCCCTTGGTTTAGAAACTTAGAACAACCCTTGACTCTTTTCAAGACTCATTTTTTAGTCCCCGAGATTCGATCCAAATATCAACGACAACTTCGAATTGTGTCGATACTCCTCTCCCGGTACACAAATAATCAAACTATCATAACTTCCTCCTCGTTTTGAGTTAGAAGCTCTAATATATATCAAAACGAAGCTAATGAAAATCTCTACAACACTATCTCATTAGTATAAAAATAACTCAAACTTAAGATACCCAAAATAAGCCTGAAACTCACTGCCCTAAATCACCTCTCTAAAACTCACATCAAATCACTTTTTCAACCCATTATAACTACTTTTCTACTAATTCTAACATCCTGATATTACCCACTTTTGATCCTATCACTTGCATGTTACTTAAAACAAATTCAAAATCAAAAACTCAAACTTTTTAACATCAAAACAACATGATCCTATCAAGATCATCACATGCATGATCATCAAATACTTTCACCAACCCTTAAAAAGTATTTTTCAAGAATTTTTAAAACTATTTTTCTATTTTTAAAATGCTAAAAACCAATATTATATTAAAATAATGATACAAATAATAATATAATGAGAAAAATAAATTTTCTTTTTTGAAAATTCTAAATTAATTATCTAAATAGGAGAAAATTAAAATTGCAAGAAAAAAGTGATTTTTTACCACTAATGACAAAAACAGTCTAAAGATGAAAATGACATGTGACCTTTGTTGATACAAAAGATAGATGATGCTATCTTGACCCGAATTAGGATTAATTTGGGTGCTCGGGCTCCGGCTCCTGCACCAAGTGAACTTCGGTTTGGGATCCTGCACACTAAAAGTAGCACGCTGTTAGGCTTACCGTGGGAACGTATCCCGCGATTAGACTCTAGAGTGAGAGTAAGTAATTGGTTTAGGGTTAGTAATCAGATGAGATGTGAGAGTGTAAAGAATATGATCCCTTTGTGGAACCCTTGTGGGTTCCTTATATAGGCGGTAAAACCCTAGTGGGCTTTTATCGAAGCTTCGGCCCCAAGTAAAGGATAAGTACCATAATTAACTTGATTGTTATCTTATAATTATGATTAGTGTATATCCTCTACTTTAGGGTAAATCACAACCCTAATTAGGTTGTGATCCTATCTAACCCTGTACCGGCTGTGCTGGGCCGTGGGCCGTACATATCCCGTGCTGCCATTATTCATTCGAAGCCCATAAGCTCAAATGACATTAGTCTAACCAATTCATGATGGGCCAGATACAGGTAGTACCCGTGGGCTGGGTTCATGACCCGGTTGTGGACTATACGTCATCATGTCCCCCCAGTCTAGTTGTGTCAGTAGTAGGCGTAACCTCTAGACTAACCTATGTCCGTTATGCTATCTTTGCTAAAACATCCGCACAAAAACTGTCAACCCGGACAATATTAATGAAGGCGTTAATGGTAGTCAAGGTTAGGATGTCTTATCGGATGTGTATCTGAAAAAGTGCACCAAGAGGGCCCACTCTTGAGCCACGTAAAAAGCTGACATGAGGTGACCCTAGGATCCCTCTGATATTTCAACCCGTGCCAATAATCCCATCCGTTATATGGGCGTAGTAGATTTACACGTGGAAATCATCCAACCCACCTTGAAAACCAAGGCAACCCTATAAAAGACCTGACTGTGCACACACATAGTTCATATTCTCTTCCACCATTGTTGCAATTCCTTTTTCTCCTTCTACCTTCTTTGCACAGATATCCGTAATACCAGGTTAGATCATCGCGCCTTTCTCCATACTTGTATAAATCATGGTGAAAGACAACCCCACCATCACGACTGTACTTAATGTATTGTCGCCGGAGAAATTTATTGATTTCTTTTCTGATTACTATATTCCTGAAAGTGTACATCCCACCTATCCCGGGTGATGATGAAGCTATCACAGATGCTCCGGCAAGGAAAATAGGTGTATACACGCGCCTGTTTAACTCGGCCAACTATCGTATTCCTTTGTCTAGGTTCCTTGTAGATATACTGACATACTACGATTTCCACATAACTCAGTTACATTGTATCAGTGCATGTAAAATAAACCAATTCGACGTAACATGCCACACATGTGAGGTTGCTCCAACCATAACTTTATTTAGTGTCTTTTATGCCCCTCAAATGGTAAATGGTTGGCTTTCGTTCAAAAAACGGACCAGAACCGCCCCTATGTGTTATAGCAAGGCACTAGACTCCCTTAAGAATTGGTACGACCGGTACTTTTTTGTAGATGCCCAAGTCTTCCCCACCCTCTTAGTTCTCAAAACAGCTGTTCAGGTAGATTATCCACCCCCAAAAAACACATATAGCAGTAGGGACGTAAGAATCTTAGACACCCACCGTACATACTTCCATAAGGACCTGCCGGAGATTTTTTTGTGTTTACTAGGCATCAGCCGTAACTACTTCGGCAGGGCAGACAGATATCCCGTCTTCCTGAACAACCGTGGAGAGGGTGGGTGTACTTCGTTAATACTTTTGCTCTTTAATCATATTGCACATATTATACATGTCACTAACTCATTTTCCTATATCCGTAGAGATGAGGTTGTTTGGCTTGCTGCGTCAGGGAGATCCATCTAAGGTCACAGAAGGCACAAAACCTAACCGTCCCCCTAGACGTAGTGTAAGAGCCCCATTCTGTCATGGGTGAGGAAGAATAGTGAATTCGTCGTTGGACTTCCTCAACGAAGATGGTGACCACCTCTTGCTGGAAGGTGATGAGAACACGGTAAAAAACACCACAACTCCCCATCAAGAGAACCAATGGGATAACCAAGAAAATCTTACAGAGGAGATCGACCAAATGTTTGGTCCGAGGAAGAAGGAGAAGAAGCCAACAAGACCGACGCCACATCACCAACAAAGCTTGCCCCAAAAAAGCGCAAGATGAAGAGAAACGTTGCGAAGGGGACGGAAGAAGAGGCGGGTGCGTCCAATGATCCTATCAAGAGTCTGCGGAAGGACCACTCTCAATACCAAGAGGGTAGCAGCACCACGATGCCTCCCCCCACCATGGAAAGAGGCCAAGCGGACAAGATTGTGTGGGAAGCCACCCTACTCAACACCGTGGCCCTTACCATTACTGAGTCGACGATAACATCAACGTAAGTAGCATACCACCATACTCTCCTTTTCCTTAGAAATAAAACTTAACAAAATGTTAACAATTTTTACAATATAACAAGGTAGAGCCAGCGGCCGTACCACACAAGGAAGTTGCCCGCCAACAAACTCTACCCATGGTGCTATATACTTCCTTGACCCCACATCCATCCTCCGCAGAGGAGCCTCAGTCTGGGGTGACCAGCCCCACGCCTCGCCCCCTAATGGAACTTGTCTGAGTTCACAAAGCTAGAATTAGAGGAAGAATGCAAGGAGTTCATGGATCACTTGACTCCACCTAGCCTGGCTCAAGATTTGAATGAGCTCACTTACACCACCCTCCTCGAGCAATTAAATGTAGCAACCACGCACCAATTGACCATAGGTGCAGCCATGGGACACCGCTTCGAGGGCGCTTTGAGTGACATAAGGAGTGCAGATAGGAAAATTGCTCGCAGGTAAAAGATGGTTGACGATCATGAGCAAACAATATCTACCCTGCCAGCTGATTTATCCGTGGCCGAGGCGACCATAAAGGAGCAGGCGAATCATGTCGCCGCTTGTGAAGCCATAATTGCTTAGCTGGAGGCCGAGGCCCAATCCTTACGTGAGAAGGTTTGCCTAATTACATACAACCTTGGTCTTCTATTTCTTTTCTATGTCTATGTTACATTATTGTAGAGTAATAATAATCATTATACCAACAGGTAGCAGCCGCAGAGACAACTACCCAATCCTTGACCAAGGATGTGGCTACCATCTCCGAGGAGCGCGACAACCTACGCGTAGTAGTCAAAAGTGAGGAACAGTTGGCCTCGGCCTTTGTAGATTACAGGGTCGAGCATGAGAAGGTCGTGGAAGATCGACTAGAGGAGATGGATACACGACTGGATGCTTTGGCTGTGGATTTTGATAAAGAATTATATCCCCATATGCTCACAGCTATTGCAGGTCGTAGATGGATGATAGGTTCTGGTCTGAGGTTGGCCGTGAACAAGATTGTCGAGTCTCCTGAACTATCCCAGCCTTTTGTCGACGTTACTTCGGACGGGATAGACTGCGGCAGGCACGAAGGACTGCTAGCTGGGGCGGATTAGATAGGCCAAGGTAAAGACGTCAAAGACCATGTCTATCATAAGCCAGAAGCTGAAGCCAAGATGATTGCGTCCATGACAACCTTGGACAACACTAAATACCCGCTGATTGACAAGATCGAGGCTCTAAAGGACGCCCCGATTAGCCTGGTCATGGAGCAAGTATGCATGGAAGCAAATTTCAAGTCATAGCTCACGGTCCAGGTATATGCAGAGAACCCCCCCCCCCCCCCCCCTCCACCAGAGAACCCATGGGCCCTCAAGGGGGAGAAAAAACATGGTGAGACCATTAAAGCCAATGTGGTCCGCGCCCTTGGGAAGAAAGGGAATCGCATCATGTTCCGCACCCCTACTGCAGGGTTCGCCTATCTGCCTAAGTCCGATGGATTTCCCGTTACTGCCCCAACCATATCTGGTCCTATCCTGTTATCAGCAAATGATGCCTCCCCTGAAGGATTAACTCTAACATCTTTGACAGAACAATGGAAGGAACTGGGGGAATCCATACTTCTCCATTGACTTGTATTTGTTTGTAGAAAAAACATAAACTTATATTTTGTAACCTTCATCCGCAGATGTCTGCGGAAGTCGTACTTAGAAACATTATTGAAATAATGACTTATTTGGCCGTGATTGTCCACGACACTTTTGTTTATTTAATGTGAAACTTGCTTGTGAAATGTATCTATGTATATCTACGCGTGACGTATCACGGTATATGTAAAAACAAGTCTATAAATTACTAGACGTGCACTGTGTGTCTGAGTCATGTCCACACTTATATAAGTATGGTATGTGGAAACTTATTACAACGTCTTGCAAATAAGGTTTCTAGTAAGGATTCATGATTCATGGTCGTATGGGTTGCATCCCTCTTACGCGACAAGATGAATTATTAGGTTCACTTAATCCTCTTGCCCCTCATGGAAGCGTATAGTACATGTACGACTGATGAATGCATATAAATGAGAAATAATACTAAGTATACAAGTAATAAAGAATACGAAGTACATAAGAAACATATTTTTTTCACAAGAACAAGTCGTGGAGCTAGCTAGGCACCACGGCGTTTTATTATCAAAATTACGTTTTTTGACAATGATTAAATCCTAAGACAAATGAGACTTAGAAAAAAAAACATAAAAGACAAAAAAATACATGGATCTTTATTGGAGCTGACTACAGCTAGATGTCCATGCGAGGGCCGTAACCTTTTTAGAGAGAGCATTTTTTGAGATTGCAGATGTTCCAGGTACGGTCCAAATCACGACCCTCCATGTCACGTAACTTGTACGCCCCTAACCCCAAAGCTTCCGTAACTTCATACGGTCCTTCCTATTTTGGGCCTAATTTCCCAGTGTTCTCTGCGCGACTTGCGTCATTTGCATGATAGACAAAATCACCCGGTCGGAAGGAAACACCCTTAACTTTGGAGTCATAATATGCTTTCATCCGCGCCTTAGCCTTAGCTTCATTGATGGCTTCTATCTTCCTCTTTTCCACTAACAAGTCTAAATCGAGCCTGGGTTCCTCATCATTCGTGACGACATTAACCTCCGCAGTACGGATCGTGGGCATTCGAATCTCCGTTAGTATGACTGCCTCAGTACCATAGGCTAATGCAAACGGAGTATCTCCATTATCAGTCTTTATCATTGTTCTATGCGCCCATAAAACATGTGGTTGCTCATCTACCCATTCATCGTTGCTGTCATCCAAGCGTGCTTTGATTCCCTCGCCTAAGCTTCTATTAGCTCGTTCTACCAGACCATTGGTTTGTGGATGTTTGACGGATGCGAAGAGCCGTGTGATATTCATCTCCGCACACCAATCTTTGAATGGATTGTCTACAAACTACTTCCTGTTATCCGAGATAATCTCACCTGGCAAGCCAAAACGACATACAATATTTTCCCAAACAAGCGTTCTTACCTGTTTGCCCGTGATTGTTGTGACTGCCTTAGCCTCAATCCAGCGAGTGAAGTAGTCCATGGCAACTATCAAGAACTTAACGTCTCTTGCTGCCATGGGGAAAGGTCCGGCTATGTCAATACTCCATTTGTAAAATGGCCATGGGCCTGTGATAGGTGTGAGCTCTTGTTGTGGATGGCGCGGCACTAGTCTATGTACTTGACAATCACTGCATTTGAGGATTTAGTTACGCGCATCTTGATGCATGGTTGGCCAGTAATACCCTGTACGCAAAGCTCTTGCCACCACTGACCTAGGCTCGGCGTGCATGCCACACAACCCCTCGTGAATCTCGCTAATCACATAGCTAGCTTGTCGTGGTCCAACGCATTTTACCCATGGCTGCAAGAATGACCGTTTATATAGGATACCATCGTGCAATTCAAACTGGTGCGACTTCCTGTGGATTTGGCGCGCTTCTGTCTCATCATCAGGAAGGGTCTCGTCCCTTAAATAGCTAATGATTGGGGTCATCCACATAGGTCCCTCCTCATCGACTATTGTTGTGACCTCATCCCCAGTGATGGATTTATCCTTGAGTATTTCCACCAACACCTGCTTGGATAAGTAGGTGAAGCTTGTGGAAGCGATTTTGCTAAGGGCGTCTGCCTTTTTATTCTCGCCTCATTGTACTTGCTTTATAGAAAACTTCCCAAAGCCAGCGATGAGTGACTTAACCTTTTCCAAATACCGGATCATGTTATCCTCCTTGGCTACATATTCTCCAAGTATATGATTCGAGACAAGTCGTGAGTCTACGTAGGCCTCAAGGTTGCGCACTCCCATTCTAGTCGCGATTTTCAAGCGTGTTATCAATGCTTTATATGCCGCCTCATTTTTTGTGGCCGTGATTTCAAAACGCAAGGCGTAAGTAAATTCCATGCCCTCCGGATTTGTGAGTATGAGGCCTGCTCCTAGCCCATCCGTGCAGGAAGATCCATCGGTAAATAGAACCCATGGTTCCTTTGGAATTTCTTCCCTTGGGGCCATTGGCGCGTCCTCATCGGGTTTCTCTACAATGAAATCTCCCAAGATTTGACCTTTGGCGGCTGTTCTTGGTCTATAAGAGATATTATATTCCCCAAGAAGGACGCTCCATTGTAAAATCCATGATTTTACCATGATTAAATATAATAAATTTCCACCTATTAATCCTAGAACACAAAATCATGTGTTATATTTCTATAGGTCATGTGTGAACTTGTCTAATATGTACATATATTCTACATACATGCTTGTTATAATAAGTTGGCTATGTAAGCTATGCACATAAATCAAGTAGTAAAAATGCACAACCAACATTTGATTAGACAACACTTAACAAAAATGAGAAAATATGTTACATCATGGAATTATAGCCGTGTATATACATGCATATTCAAGGCATGCCTAGACTTGCTTGGACTAGCCCAAGGTTATGTGATCTTTATGCTCTATCCCAACATAGGGCCCAACACAAGCCCACCCTACCCTTTGGATAACCTTACACGGCATCCCACCTTAGGTGGAAGAAGAAGAGATGCATGGGGAACCTATTGGCATACACTTAGCAAGAATACTCTTACCAAGACAAGTCATGCCTTTTGCCCTCCTCTCTCTCTCCCCTTTTAGCCGAAAACACACATACATACACTCACATTCTTTCATGCAAATCTAAGCTTGTTTCTCTCATCCTCTTCTCTCTCAATCATACGGCTTAAAGCCATATACATCCAAAAACCAAGTATTAAATCCACCAAGATCCTTGTCTTATCTTTACTACAAATCATTAGTAGTATCATTCACTTGGAATCACTATAAACAAGCCCTAGCTAAGCCATCTAGGCCACGGCTTGATTTATACATAGGGTTTTCTTCATCATTTTGAGTAGATCTCAAATCACCTTGTTCACCTAGATCATTTGTGGTACTTTTAGGCAAGAAAGGTATACACTACTTGTTCTTTCATTTCTTCATGCATGCATCATCATACATCTATAAACACAAGTAAGTAACATGTTAAAAATCAAGATTTGATGAAGCTATGGCCATTATAGGTCAAGACATATTTATAAAAATCATGTTCATGATTTAAAACCTTTTGATAAGGAACTTATGATTGGTATGTTATGTTTTAAACTTGATTTAAAAACCATGTGAGACGTTTTGTAAATCTAAAGGTTGCATGAGTTACAAATCTTGTTTTATGGGACTATGGTTAAACCAATAGTCATAGATCTCATAAAATGAATGTGTGTTACCTAAAAGTCTTGAAGACCATTACCTTAAAGGTCACGACATACATGGTTAATGTATATGTGATTTATGTGTTAAGTTTAAATGATGGAATATTAAATGATACATGTTAAAATGACTATTAAAAATCACAAAAATAACTTGTGGAATAAATGTAGTCGTGGGTTATATATGACCTAAAATAAATTAGATGTACATGCATGCTTATGTTAACCATAGATCTAATTATAAATACTAACTTGAGTATGTTAAACATAAAAACAAGCTTATAAAATCTTTTGGGAACCTTGGGAAGAGACAATATAGTCGTGGGCTATATGTAGTCACCTTGGTAAAATGGGACCTTGGAAACATGCATATCACCTAGATAATCATGATTGTATTTTTTGTAAATAATTACAAGACTTAAAAACTAGTTACAGTGTTTATCTTGGAAATACCAAGATCTAAAAATATAGTCGTAAGTTATATATGAGGGTACATGGATCTATGTATGATTTTTAGGTCTAGACATGGTTTAGATCTCATTTTAAACTTGTGACTTATTTTCTTGATATGTACATAGTTAGATCTATTGTTGTAACACTTATAAATTTACATACAACCTTGAAATGGGACTTAACCTATCTTGATATGCTATAACTAATGTAGGTTGTGGGTTATAAGCTCCTACTAGGGCTTATGACTTACTGTTGATCCCAAACTTAGATCAATTTAGCGTTATGTATACGAGATTAGAACAAGTTATACACGTAGAGAAACCTTTGTATATGTATAAAGTAATCTAAGTGTTATGCGGAATTAACACTTAAACAAGAACACACAAAGATGTAAACAAACTTTCACTTGATTAATGATAATAAACTTGCTTACAATGAAAGTGTTTAACGTATGAAAACTTATATTGAACAATAACCTAAAGGTCTTCTTTTATAGACATAAGAAGCCTTGTACAAGAGTCTACGTATCAACTATTCTAGGTAAAGATAATTATAGAAAATACAATGTTGAACTTATCTTTACTAGAAACAAACTAGAAACAATATAAGCGTAGACTGAATCTTTTCATCAGTGCTTGTCTTCAACCTATCAACGCTTGACTTCTTCTTGTCAACGCTTGATCTGTCAGCGTTTGTTTTCTTCCTATCAACGCTTGTTTTCCTCTTGTCAGCGCTCAAGTGGGCTGGCTATATTTTATTCCCAACAATCATCCCCTAAACTTGATATCTACTCTAGTAATCAAGTTTCTGAATAAACATTAAGAACTAGGAGGAATCTTACAAACTTGTTCATATTGGTAATAAATATGTCTAATCAAATCTTTGGCCACGTCACTTGAATAATCAATCTCCAGCTGTGTTGTCTTCATCTTCTCCAAGACTTCCTTGGACATGGAATACTGACCATCTATAAGTAGATACTCAGCAAACTTTGTAGAACTCAAATAATAAACACCAGCCGCTGAATACAAACGCCATTGAAGACCACTGAAGTCATCTTCAAGATCCTTCCAAACAGTAGGATCTTCATCTCTTGGTCCGCACATTCTCTTGAATGTTGACCAAAGTTTTATTGCATTGACTGAAGTAGGAGCTTCAGTCTCATACTTGGCTTCTAACAACCTCCAGAGGTCTACCAAGTCTTCTCTATCAAAACTTGCAAAGAGAGATATAAGTGTGGTAAAAGTGTGAACCTCTTTCCCATACCTGCCAATCTTCCAAAACCCACATTCATCTTCTTCATAGCTTATAATAGGGTTTCTGGAATCAAGAGGTAACACTTGTACCATATCTGAATCTTCCAATGGTGTGAGCTTGATGCTCCTTCTTATAACAGCTTCACTAGGCACTAATCTATCCATATCTGTAGGAAACTCAACAGGGACTCCCTTCTTCAAAGGTCTTGGGACAATCATTGCCTTCTTGAGTTCCATCTCTTCTGCAAGTTCTTCTTTCCTTTCATCAGAAAGAAGTCTTAGAGTGTTTTCTTCTTGCACTCTTGCCCAAATGGGATAAGCCTTGAACTCCAATTCTTCAAATGACAATCCAATCAATTTCTTATAAGTCCATCCTGTTCCATGACATCTGAGTAGCATGTAGTACAACTCCCTTCTATCCCTTTTCAACATTGAGAGAATATTGCTAGCTTTGTGTTTCAGAATTACCTTGCAGTCTTTTTGTACTCTTAGAAGAATCTCCAAACCCCATATCTGGTCTGAAATAGTCAAATGTGGATTCTCCATACACCTATCTTCCCAAGCATGGTACATCTGAACAACTTCTGGCATATCAAAATCTACTTGCAATTTCAACTCATTCAGCTTCTCTCTTGCTAACTCATCACCATACTCAAGTCTTTCTGGTTGTTCTATTATCATCACACTTGAGTCTGAACTAGCATCATCACTTCCTTCTTGTTCTTCTGAAGTGGCAACAAAAGGTGATTCACCAGCCTTCTTTATTTCTTGTTCCACAAGTTGTGCAGCCAACCTTCTATCAAACTCAACCTGTGCTGCATCCTTTGGAACTTCTACCTCTACCATTTTTCCTTTACCCTTATCTAATGGATCAATGGTGGCTAAGGATGATGGTAATACCTATGAAGAAAATTCTTTGATGATGGATGATGATTGGAATACATCAACCTCATCTGCAGGTCTGTCAACGCTCAAATTTGCTTTGTCAGCGCCCAAGTTACTCATGTCAGCGCTTGATGTATCAGCGTTCAAATTTTGCTTGTCAACGCCCAAATTACCTGTCTCAGCGCCTCTTGTAATTTCTTCCAACCTAGCTGTAAAAGACAAGTTTAAGTTTGTAGGAGTAATTAGAGACGTATCAAAACCTGTCTGTTTCTTCAACTCAGTAAGGGCTTCAGCAACACCCAAAGATTCTTCATCATATGAACCTTTTCCACTCATATCAAATGGCTCTGTAGCAGCTTCATGTGAGCCTTTATCACTCAAATTAACAGGCTCTGTAGCAGCTTCCTCCCCTTTGTAAGAATCCTCCTCTGATAAAAGGACCCTTGTCTGTCTTATCCTTGACTCAGCTGTTTCTAAAATTACAATCCTCTCCCTCAATTGCTTGAGTTCAAGGCCTTGTGTACTGACTGTTTGTACCAAGTCTGCATTTTGCTTTTGCAAGCTAATGCAGACAGCCGTCAATTATATTAAGGTCATTGGTTCCAATCTGCCCTCCTCTAAAATGGGTATTTGACCTCCCAAGTTAGACTCATGGGGCATGGATGAGGTCTTAAAGATGTTAGGACTGTCTTGGCCAGCATCTAAGCCAGAACCAATAGTCCAAGCCTCATCCATAGCAACAACCACACTTGTGGTGTTGGTTCTCTCTGCTACATGGCTAGGACCACTAGAGGAGAACACTCCAGTAGTCCTTTAGCGTTTTTGCAACCTATATTGTGGTGGGGTAGAAGATGATGTGGATTGGGTGGATGTGGGTTGGTTAAGGGGTGTTTGGGTCTGTGAAGGATTGGTGTCAACGTTTTGATTAGGTGTATCAATGCCAACATTTAATGTGTCAGCATCAAAGGGTTCTTGGTCAATTTGCATGTGTTGTGGTGAAGGTAAAGGTTCAGGTATTGGGTCAAGTTGAGGTTGTGGGTCTGGTTGGGGTTGGGCTGCTTTAATGACAGCAAGCATAGTTGGGGTGATGGATAAGTCACGGTGAGGAGGTGAGTTCATCTTTGTAAAAATAGCTTTCTTTTGCATAGGGATCTCATAAAAATCATCATGATCCCTTGTGCAGTAATTTTGGACATCAAAAACCATTTGTAAAAATCTGGGATAAGCTAATGTCATCTTATTCCTTTTGTTTTTACACATGCCCTCAAAAATCATTTTTGAATAATTAAACTTTTGCCCAGTAGCAATGGACACAATCGCACTAGCAATGGATCTATTAATCTCATTGTGTGCAGTACACTTGGGACTCAAACATTGTAAGAGGACATGTATTAGGTACTTCCAGGCTGGGGGAAACTCCTGTTTATGATATTTGTTTAAAGTTCCCTCATTAGGGAAAGGATAACCCAAAGCCCTTAGTCCTTGTTCTATTTCATGGATGGGGAGGGTGGTTATACCATCTGCATCATCAAGATGCAAAGCCTGGCAAACCAAGGCTTCAGTAACCACCCATGTGCGCCCATGAACAATAGATGATAATGTAGTCACATTATTAACTGTTGAGGAACTAACTGTGTTCCAAAACTGCTTAATATGTGTGACAGAGATGAGAGGAGCATGAGAAAGAGCATACCTAATGGGGGATGCATTCAAATACGCCACCATCTGGGTGTATTGGGGAAACAGAGTATCATCAGCGTCCAAATATGCTATCATGTTGTGGTGACTCCTGAATCCCAATACCAAATCACTTGGTTTAAATTTTAGTGCCATTGTTGAAAGCTGTTTGAATGATTGATACAGATGAAGTATAGGAGAAAATTTGTTAGACAAGAATGATAGGTACCCTGTTTAAAAATAGGAGCCAAATATATAGGAGAGAAATATGCATGTGATTGGTCAAAAATGAAGCAACTATTTTCAAAATACAATCATGAAAATATTGAAAAGAAAATAAGTTATCTCATGTATTAATTGAAAGTTATCTGCTCCCAAAATTACGGCCCAAAAATTCGTCAAAAAGTAACAACCGGGTAGGTCCCATTAAGTGTCAACGGTCAAAAATAACCCATCAACGCCCAACGACTATATTCTTGTCAACGTTTGCCAAAGCCATGTCAGCGTCTAAATTGGTCACAACAACGCTTGGAAAAATATTTGTCATCGTCCAAAAATAAAAATATTAAAAATGAAAAAGGACCTTAACAAAGTAATTTATCCTAGTGAAAATAACCTATAAGTTGATAATTATTATAGGGCGGCAAGCACTGTCCAGTTATGCACACTTGCTTATGCAAGATAGACATAACAGTCCTCTAGTGTCCCTTGCTAACCAAAACTCTTAACAACTAAGTTATCTCATAAAATTCCTTGTTACTCCCAGGTAAAACTCATGATAAAATTATTACCAAGTCTCCCAACAGACCACAACCAATTCTAGGCCAAAAATGTCTTGGCAGCATGCATAGTATATCAACTTTGCATGCTACAGTGTCTCATGATTTAGTAAAACTAACTCATACTCACCTGTGGACACAATCTAGAATTGTGATAAGAGTATCATAAGGATACCCAAAAGTCCTAAAGGTTCCTAAAACCTCCCCTTAAACTGTGATACATAGGTTACCCAAAAATATGCATGAACATAAAAAATTTATTTCAAGATAGGAATATAAATATTTCAACCATCATCCATAAATAAAAACATGCTCAAATGACTCTCCAAGGATCCAGAAGCAACTCTATATCCAATGGTATAATGCTAACACCACCTGCACATTTAGATTAAAAACCACAAAACTAACATTGTTGCTGACAACGTCCCGATAACACTTGTCAGCGTTAAGAAAACCTTTGTCAGCGTTAGACAAATATATTGTTGACAACGTCACAATAACACTTATCAGCGTTAAGGTAACCTTTATCGTTGTTAGAAAAAGATAGTGGAAAATCTAAATCCTCAAAAGACCAATAACAATGCATTATCCTGTACATACTTTTACAAAAAGACCCCAAAACACATATTATGTGAGATTGATCATTCCAATACTTGTTACCAAGTATTGAAACCTTCCAGCATCAAAAGGTTTAGTTAGTAAATCAGGCACATTTTCTTCTGTGTCAATCCTATCTGGTTGTATTAAACCCTTTTCAAAACAATCCCTTATAAAATGATGTCTTATTTCTATGTGTTTAGTTTTAGAATGATGTACAAGATTCTTAATAATGCATAAAGTGCTGTTATTGTCAACAAATATCTTGGTATGCATGAAATTATACCCATAATCCAACAGCTGGTTCTGAATCCATAAGACTTGTCCACAACAAGCAGCTGCTGCAACATACTCTGCTTCAGTTGTAGAATTGGCCACCACTGTTTGTTTCTTGCATTGCCAAGATATCAACCTGCTCCCAAGAAACTGACATCCACCAGTTGTGGATTTTCTATCAAACTTATCACCTCCATAGTCACTGTCTGAATATGTAATAAGCTCCAATGGTGAATCTTTAGGGTACCACAAGCCAAGAGTGGGATAACATCTTAGGTACCTAAAGATTCTCTTGACAGCATAAAGGTGACATTCTTTGGGAGTCACTTGATGGCGTGCACATGCACACACAGCAAACATGATATCAGGTCTGGAGGCTGTGAGATACATCAATGAACCAATCATTGATCTATAGTGCCTGACATCCACATCTTTTCCATCTCCAATCTTTCCCCAAGGGTTTTCTCTATCCATAGGAGTGGTAGCCCTCTTTTCATGTGGAGAAAAGCCAAACTTCTTCAAGATCTCTTCTACATACTTATCCTGGGAGATGAAGATACCATCTTCTTTCTGCTGAACTTGTAACCCTAGAAAGAAGTTCATCTCCCCCATTGCACTCATCTTGAATTTGTATGTCATAATCTTGGAGAAATCTTCACTCATCTTTGGATTAGTGGATCCAAAGATGATATCATCAACGTAGACCTGAACAAGTAGAACATCCTTACCAGCCTTCTTTGTAAACAATGTCTGGTCTATGGTGCCCCTTTTGAATCCATTTTCGACCAAATAAGTGGACAATGTACCATACCATGCTCTTGGGGCTTGATGAAGTCCATACTAGAATGCACCTGTTTAGACTTAAATGAGACCTTGTGCTGCTTGCCTTTAAGGCATGCAACACAAGAGTGGTCATTGTGGAAAGCCTTTTCAGGCAAACCATCAACCAAGCCAAGTCTCACAAGCCTGTTTATATTCTTAAAGTTTATGTGCCCTAGTCTCCTGTGCCATAGATTACTCTCATCTACTGAAGCTTTAGCATAAAAACATGACATATTATTTTTCATCCTAATCCCATTAAGATTCACATTATAGATGTCTTTATGTCTAGGTGTTCTATAGTCAATATATTTCTCATCTGGGATTTTATAATCCTTGCTTAACACCAAGCATTCAGTATCAGTAAACAGAACTTTATTGTTGTTGTCACAAACTTGTGATACACTAAAAAGATTGTAATCAAGTTCCTTTACCAGAAACACGTTATCAAAATGCAAGTTCTTCGTGAGAAGAGTTCCTTTCCCTGTGATAGTTCCATATCCGCCTCCAAAGTAAACCTTATCACCATCCTTAATGGGAGTGAAGTTAGTTAAATAATCTTCCTTCCCTGTCATGTGCCTAGAGCATCCACTGTCCCAATATCCATAATCATTGACCTATTTTTGAATGCCCTGTACATAAAGAAAACAAATTAGTTTTCTTTGGGAACCCAAGCCTTGGCAGACTTGGATTCATCTGGTTTTTCAACAAGAACAAACTTGGTTCTCATAACAACCCCTTGTTCATCCCTCTTTGGATGAAATACCCAGTTAACTCCAATAGGTTTTGTAATGACCTTTGAAATATAATTAAATCTATTGCAGGTCATAGAAAGTCCATTATTATTAGGGTTTTGATCTTGCTTAGGTCTCCATGTCAAGATTGAGGAAGCTTTAGACCCCTTACCCTGTGGTTGCAAATATTTAGGTATGGCAACGTTTTTGTCAGCGTTGGATTTGGTCTTGTCAACGCTGAAATTACCTTTGTCAGCGTTGAACCTAGGGTTTGCTACAGAAACCCATTGCCTATTAGACCAAGTATTGGTCTTCTGAAATGGTCTTTGTCCATGAGTGCTAGACCCTCTGGTGAAGAATGGGGCTGGTCTAACAACTTCTGGACTTTGCTCCACAAGGGTTTTGGGTCTGGCAACGTTTGACTTTTTAACAGCGTTGACCTTAGGAGCGTTGACACACTTATATGCTAAATGTGAAAAGCTACCACAAGTGTAACAGGCTTTTCTAGACATAACCCTAGGTCTAGAAGAGAAGAATCCTGTTCCATCATTACTAACTTGGCTTTTAGGTGACCTAGTATTCCTATACATTTCTGCATACTTGATGCTAGGTTTTCTAACAGTGTTTGAGCCAAGGTCAACAGTCTTACCAGTGATTGGGTTTGTTACCTTAATAGGGGTTGACTCATTTGGACTTTCACATAACAAGCCACCCTTAACAAATAAGGTAGGTTGGCTTTCTTCCATTCATTCAAGTCAGTCAAATTTTGTCTATACTCATCAACTGGGGTAATGACTCTTTGTGGAGGAATAAATTCCTCCTCTTGGAGTTCTAGTAAACCAGTCCAAGATAAGTCCTTTCTTTGGACACCATAGAAGTCCCCAGCTGGTGGTGGAACCATAGTATAGTCTTTCATCCCAATCCCAGTCATGTCCTTAGGATCCCTTTGTTTATTAACACAATCTCCTAGGGTTTGTGAGGCCTTATCAAATCTCTGAATTTTAAGGTCAACATTATCCTTATTCTTGATGGCCTCATCTAACTTAGCCTGTATATCAGCATTGACCCTTTCCATGATGTTTCTAATATCATTACTTGCATTTAAATCATGTTTTAAGATATTAATTTTATCTTTTAGATCAAATTCCATTTTCTTGTACTCCTCAACTGTCTTTTCAGTTTGAATGAGAGCAATTTGGTAGTTAGACAACTTGCATCTCTCAGTACTCACATCACTTAACAATCTTAAAACCTCTTTGTTATGTTTCTCAGTATTTAACCTACAACCCTTACTACAAAAAGCATCATCGTATACCTCATTATCTGATGAAGAGGAGGAGTGTGCCATGAGAGCATATTGAACATGCTCTTCTTCTTCTATCTCAGCAACCAAAGCTTTATCCTCTTCCCCATCCTTAGCCAAATAGCTCCAATCCCATCCAGTACCATCAATTTCTTACACTACAACCATGGCCTTAGGATCCTGAGCCTTAACAATTTAGCTTGAGGGTTTGCCAGCATCAGATCTTCTTGGAGATCTGCATTCCCTCATGAAGTGCCCCATACGATGACAATTGTAGCACTCAACCTTGGATTTGTCAAATCCAGCAGTGTCCTTTGCATTAAAGGTCATCTTCTTCTTAAACCTTCTATTCCACCTGTTTGCTCTTATACTAGCAAGAGCCATGTTCCACTTAATATCCATCCCCTCCAAGTGCTCATCACTTATTTGCTCAAGGTCCTCATATGTAATCACTGAACCATTGGGCAAAGAAGCAATGTATGCACACACAGTATCCAGATCCAAACCAGCAGGCTTAACTCTTGGAGAATCACTTTTGTATATGTCAGCGTCTGAATGTGAGGCGTTGACAGGACATGTTCCAGCGTTGACACATGTTGACCCAGTAACTGGGTGCATGTAAGAATCCTTCTGATCAAATTGGCCTTCACTATGTGAGAAGAAGGCCATGTTGCTATTAGTAGACTTACTTCCATGCTCCAAAAGAGTTTCATCCTTCAACAGCCTCAGTTTGTTGTAGATATCATCAAAAGTAGAACTTTTGTGAGTGTTATTGGAAATAATAGATCTTGCCTCAATCTTCCATGCATCACCAAGGCTTTTAAGAAAAGTGGTGTTGGAAATACGTTTTTACGTATTTAGAAAGGATCGGTCACTCCAATGATATTGGGCTCGTGATCCAATATAGCCCATATAGCCCACATGTAGGGTGGGCTATATAAACCCCCCTCCTAGCATGTTAGGAGGGGTTGTTGGTTCACTTCTATTTCACATAATCACATTTCTATCTTTCTCATCTTTCTCTCCTTTCTCTCTCTTCTTTCTCTCTCTAAGTTCTTCCATTTATCATCCATATCAATAGTATAATCCAACAATGCCTAATCCTTAGAAAATCAAGATCCTTCAATTGGTATCAAGAGCATGGTTGTTTCTTCGGATTAATGTGTTTTTATCTATTGATTTGGTCATAAAAATCCTTTCTTTCTAAATTTTTTTTTTCTTTCTCTCTCGTTTCTTTCTTTTAGTGTTACGTGATTATCAATTGATAAATATCATCTTGTCTCATTTTTTGTTTTCTTTCTTTATATTATTTCTCAAATTTTAATATTATTTATCATCTTTAATTTTATCCGTGTTTTATAATCATTTGTCAGTCAGATTTTTTTTAATTTTTTTGTTTGTTATCCAATATCAGTTTTTTTTTTAAATCATCATCATCACCTATCAGTTTTTTATATATAATCAGTTTTTTCTTATATTTTTTTATCATCATCTCTATCAACTTCATCAACTTTTGGATTTTTTTCTGGGTATAGTCTTCATCCAGAATCCAGGTCTGTTTTTTTGCGATTTACACTCCATCGGAAGCACCAAGTTTGTTCACTACGATCGCATAAACCCTTGGGGTTTTTAAACTGCGATAGACATCCTACGATCGTTTGTTACGATCTAGGACCGCTATCGGACTACGATCGGACTCGCGACTGTACTACGATCGGACTCACGACTCGTCTTACGATCGGACTACGACTCGACTACGATCAGACCTACGATCTGACTACGATCGGACCTACGATCTGACTTTCGATCGGACTCCAAAGGACCCTCGATCGGACTCACCCTCACCCAATACTTAGCCTCGACTCACACGACACCGGACCAAACAGACTCAATACCAACAGACTCTTCTCTCTCCTCAACCCCAACCAAATCTAATCCGACACTTAGCAAAACACACACCCACACACCCTCACACCTCACCCTCAACCTCGTCTCATCTAACACGACCAACCCCGACTCAACCCCGACCCAATCACGTCTGATTATCTCAAAACCGAAACCCCTCTCACTCTCAAACAGCCTCAACACACACTCGACAAAATCTCTCAAACAAAGCCTCGAACAACACGACTCCAACTGAACCACCCTCGACTCAACTCACACTCGACCAAAAACCCTCGTCTCATCTAAAACACCATTCTCACCCTCAACCTCGACTCCACCTAACCTCACAACTTAGACTCACACTCAAACTGACACAAAGACTCGACTAACAAACAACATTCAACAAACGTCACCAATCAACCTCGACTCAAAGAAAAGATCTCAGTCTCATTTAAACTATCATTGATCTCAAAAACCAAAAAGAGAATATTAAAATACCTACCCGAGACCAATTGTTTGATCTAGAAGCCACATCTTTTTTTTTTGGTTCACAATTGTTTGATGATATAAAAACAAAGCATCCGGGTTTTATTGGCCACGATGGATTTCCATGGCATGTGATTCGTGATATTTGACTGTATTGTGATGAGTGTTGGTTGCTGAATAGTTTTTCAAAAGAGGGAGGATTAGTTTTCTAGGTTGTTTGACTGTTTTGGGAGAATAGAGAAAAAGGGGCGGAGGTTACAATAGTTAGGTTTAGCTATTTATCACAAAAAGGTGGACCAGGTTTTCAAGATAGTATATCTTTATAAAAACGTTCAGGCCACGTGGTTAGATGATAGTGACAATTTTAGCAGTGCATATCACGAAATTTGTGCCACGTAGTTTAATATCGACGTGACTCTAATATTTGTCATTGAGCTCAACGAAATATTAAAATTTGGTTGTAGTATGTGTGTGGGCCGTGTACCTCAAACTTCACAAATACATTATTGATATTGTTATCATAAAAGTTAACTTTTTAGTTAGGTTAATTTGTCATTGATATATTTAGATTTGGTACTTCGTGTTGAGGCGGGTATTTTCGAAAGAATCAAGTGATAAAATATTTGACGGATTAAAAGTTTTTTGTGGCCGGATTTGAAGACAAACGTGACGAGTCAAAGTGACGGGATTTATTTTTAGCGGCTACGGATTTTTTATTTTTATTTTTCTTGATCGGGTTTAATTTCTCATCGTTTGAGCTGTCAACAATATTTGAACCGAGAAGAGAGTTATATCATCAATCGAGGATTTTTAAGAGGTTTTTACGGATCTTTTGTTGGTGTTGTCATATCAAGAATTTTCATTTCTAAGTTTCTTCGCGAGTTGTTAAATTCCGAAAACAACCAAATCTACAATTATTTGTCATTGAATTTTCAACGGAGTCTTTGAATTCGAAATTTCAAGAGGGAGACTTGCATCACATGCAAGACACAGCTAGAGAAAATGGTATAATTTCATGTCGACTACTTCAGTCACATCTTAGGACTATTGGATGGGTTCAAGGAGGAAGCGAATTTGTGACACTCTTCGGTCAACATCATTATACATTCATCGAGTCACTATTTCTCAACTTGAACCACCTAGCTGAGCAACTTCACAAAGAAGACTTTAATCACTCTGCATCAGAAACTGCATATCAGGCTCTTGTGACACAACTCACGCCTTTCCTCCATTTCAATATCATCACGTCTGAGAATTCAGGGATATGCCGGTCATTTCTTCAATACACACAGAACGATGTTAATGATTTCCGTGATAAACTGTTGAAATTTATGACATCAGTTTCATCTTCGATTTATGAAAGATCCAGACTTCACCAAGTGTATGATAATGAAGTGCAAGAATCTATGATGCAAATACAAGAGGAGAATGGTCATACGGTTGACAACTTGGAGCCTAACGATGGCAAGAGCACGGAATCAGGAGGACAACATGATACCAGTGGCACGTCAGGCAATGTTCACGAGATCTCTTTTGATGACACATTACCCGTTAATGACGAAGAGCCTGCGGACATGGTACAATGTAATGTTGATGATGTATATGCTGATGAAATACCGCATATTGAGCATTCTGAACCTAACTATGACAAACATGGGATGGAAAAGAGTGATAGAAATACCACTTCTGATTCATCCGATGTGAGTCATAATGGGGGAGAAAGTGTTCAAAATGCTAAACATCATGATACTTGTCTTATAACTGCTTCATTAACTGCTTCTGATTCCAATATTAGAGAGCTCGAAATGATTTTAGCTCAGCAATCAAAAGAACTTGAGGATGCCAAAATTGAATTTTCGAAGAAAACGGAGAAATTTGAAACATATTTTGAAAAACTTGAAAAGTCAAACGTTGTTCTTGAACGAAAATTGGATCAAATTGTTCTAGATTCTAAAGCTGAAAAGGATAATCTTTTGAAACAAATTAAGTTGCTTGAATCTAAGTTGGCATCCCAAGATGAATTGTTCAAAGAAAATGAGACCTTAAAGGCTCAAGTACAGGAAAAGGTCTTTGCTATAGCTGCGTTGAAAAATGATTTGCGAAAAACAAAAGGACCTAGTGTGGACACTAAGCTTGAAAAACCATCAATCTTGGGGAAACCGCCTACAAATCAGTTCGTCAGACAACCGATTGTCAGACAACCTACTGCATTTAGATCTGAGCGATCACAATCCTCGAGACCGCGGTTTGCCTCCCAAGTTGATATGGTTCATCTTTCTAGAACAGTCACTACACCATCTAGGCCCAATGTGACTAAAACAGATTTTGCAAGACCTAATCACATGATTGCCTCTAATTTCCCTAGACATAGTCCAAAGAATACGTCTAGAACTAGTTCAAATGACGTTCGCCATACTTTTGATCTAAGGGAAGCTAAGCAAAAGACACAAGTAAGAGATAGGAATTTCAAACCTAGTCAGATGCCTTCTAGTTTACCCAACATTGCTAACCGTAGCATGTCACATCCTAGGAGCATCAATCAATCATCTAGGAATTCTAGATCTTACTCGGACATTAAATATGCTACTTGTAAAACATGTTGAAAATGTGTCTTTACGGCAAATCATGATTCTTGTATCAAGAAACTACTTAATGAGGTGAACTCCCGTGCTTGACTTAAATCCCAGTGGGTTGCCAAAATCAAACCCATTGGTAAAATGTGGCGCCCCACTGGTAGAACTTTCACCCTTGTAGAAAACGAGTGCCCTTTAACTAGGATAGTCTCCGATTCTATTAAGACTACTAGGGAGGAAATTGAAAAGGAGGATGCATCACCTAAGCCTGAACTTAAGGTTTTCTATAAAAGGAAACGTTTACCAGCTAAGACAAGTGAATCATCTCCTCAGGTCACCTCTAGCACAAGAAAAGAAAAATGTGAACCCCCACTTGCTTCTAAGATAGATATCGCTAACCCATATCAAAGCATGCAAATTCCAAATGAAAATGCAGGTACCAAAGAGGATGTTCCAAAAGCACGAAGCAGTCCAATCATTGTATACCATTCAATTAAGGACACTCTCAGAGTTTGGTTGCTAAAGAAGCTGATATCTAAGAAACAAGTGTCTCAGGGGATTCCCAGTTAAGCTTACAGTGCATAAAGGACTTATAGTCGCATCACAGACTATAACTCGATCTTCAAAGAAAGGAAAGTTTATCGCCGATGGTAAACTTATCCTAACAACGAGAAATTAAATTTTCTCGGGCATGAGCTTATGTAAAAAACATTCCAAGTTTTTAAGCTCATGCACAATGGCTCCTCGTTAAATGACAGACGATGACCCGGACTTCAGAAACAGGGAAGTTTATCTACGCAACGATAACTTACCCTTTTAACGAGAAATTAAGTTTTCTTGGACACGAGCTTATCCTAAAACCATTCAAAGGTTTTAAGCTCGTGTATAAGGCTCTTCATCAAATGTCAGATGATGACCCGATCTTCAAATTAAGGAAAGTTTATCGCCGATGATAAACTTATCCTCACAACGAGAAATTAATTTTTCTCGGGCATGAGCTTATATTAAAAACATTCGAAGTTTTTAAGCTCATGCACAATGACTTACAGTTAAATATCAGACTGTAACTCGGACTTCAATTTTAGGAAAGCTTATCTTTAAAGATAGCTTATCCTCGTAACGGGAAATTAAATTTTCTCGGTCATGAGCTTGTATTAAAACATTCCAGGTTTTAAGCTCAGAAAGGAAAGTGAATCTTTTAAATAAGAGAACTTTTCCTCATAACGAGAAATTCACCTTTCTCGGTCATGAGCTTTACGTTAAAACATTCAAAGTTTTTCAAGCTCATGAAAACGACTTCTAAGTAAATGTCAGCTTGGAACTCGTTCTTCAATTAAAAGGAAAGTTTATCGCCGATGGTAACTTATCCTTAACAACGGGAAGTTTACAACTTCTCGGACTTGAGCTCGTTTTGTAAGATATTCAACATCTTAAGCTCAAGTAATTGGTTTTCAAAACGTTGAACACAATTTTTCGAGAATTTCTCAAAAAGGTTTTCTAAATCTTTCAAAATTGTGTGTTCAAAAAATGTTTTGATAAAAAGATCATGTCTTCTGGAATCGATAATATTTACGATACTAGAAATGTCATTCAATAATGACACGGGGTTGTAAATAAAGTTCGAGCAGAAGTTCAAATGTTTAAAACATGCTCAAAATGGTTTGCTATTATTTCAGATAGTAACCCGCTTTTCATAATCAAGTCAAGCATTTCACCGGAAAGCTTTGACTCAACAACGAGAATTCATTTTCTCGGGCATGGTTTACTTTACAACCATGTAAGGGATTGTGTTTACTTTATGACACAATCTAACACGGATATATGTACGTGTCAGTGCATTTATTTGTTAAAACAAGAGAAATCTTGTTTTTATGAAGTTATCATCTCTACCAACCGTAGCAATTTACAATTGATATCTACATACTCGACGATGCGACTACTCAAACGGCGACTACAGCTCTTTCAATAGAACACGGGTCAGCAATTGAGGGGGAGCAAATTGTCCAGAAATCAGAATCTTTGACGCTAAAAGTGCCAAGTTCACATGTTGGTGTCAAGACAAAGATATCAATCGTACACATGGAGAAAAGAGATAACTTCAGACATGATGAGGCGACCAACATTCGTGAACAAGAACCATGTGCTTCTTTCATATGATGTTCTCCATCATTCAGGTCCAACCTCATAAATTGCTAATCTTGTGAATACATTATCATATATGACCTTTGCACGTGATAAATACCTTACACTTGTGTTTAAAAGGTATTTAATTTACGTTTCAAGTACACCCTCATTAATTTGAGGGGGAGCTTGTGTAATTCATGAAGATAATTTGCTTTGCATTTTTTCTTCCCAAAATTTTCTTAAAATGCTATTAAATCAATTGATATTAAAAACATCGATTGGGTTAATATTTTTAATATGGGGGAGAAAATGTGATTTAATATGGGAAATGATTAATCACAAATGGTTTGACTTAATGTGCTAGCTCATCCCGACATGTGCGAAATGTTTTCGGATATCGTGGCATATGTTAAGGGGGAGCAAAATGGATTTGCACTATCAAAATGGATTTCATGGTGATATACACTTACCCAAAACATCTCTATTCACGACGGTGAAGATTGTGGTGACATAAGGATGGTAGGATAGGTTAAAGTCCAATGATTCCTCTAGAACCGGAGGAATCTTCCCAAGGACATTCCATAGCTAGAAATAGTAGTCCTTAGGAAAGATGGAGAAAGATTGTGAACGTAGCTGAATGCCGACCAAGTACTTAAGTTAGCACTGGAACAATCACAACAAGGTGCTAGTGATGACGTATTGGTAAGCATTGAAGGGGTTGAAGAATGAAAAAGAATTGTAAAGATAAAGGGTGTAAAGAAAGAAGCCCTCCTTACAACTTAAGCAGAAACCGGGTCAATACATATGCTATTAAGATCATTGTTTAATGATTCTTGATATTGAAGATAGACATCATGGACCCAGTGATGCAAAGCACAACCCATCCCAGCTAACTCATATATCTCTTAAAAGATATTTGTTTTAATCACACGGAGACAACACGTTATCTATTGATTTATTCACTCCGAATAAATTGGTATTGAAAAGGTGGCACTCCTCTCCAACCTCCGATCACTAAAATCCAAAGTGCACGATCGAGTCTAGAGCCATTTGAGATCATTAAATATCTCATTAGGACACACTTTCATAATTCCTTGCTTCTTCATACACTGTGAAAAGTAAGAAAGATCTTAAGAGTCCTACGTAAAATCTTCATGATCTTGCCTGAACATCCGAGTAATACGAAAGTATTTACAATGAAGATGGAAATCCTTCTTGAGCGAATATCAAAAAGCTCATGGTAGGTGACTTGTGAGATTCTTTATGAATCAAACTTGTGATAACTGGAAAGCAACGGCTGTTTAATTCTTAACTGAATTTAAACACGTTCCAGGCCTCTACGCAATATCTCAGTGATCTTGCCAGAACACTCAGAGTGATACCTTTGTGTTCACGGTGATGAGTGGAAATCCTTCTAGTGTTAACCTCAAACAGCACTTGGTAGGTAACTTGCAAGATTCTATACGAATCAAGCTCGTGACAACTAGAAAGCAACGATGGTGCGGTTCTTAATTGAATTTCACTTGTTCCAGGAACATGAATTGACGGCTTCAAATCATGCGGATATTATTATCCAAATGATTCACTCTTTATGTTTGCAGTCAGCTTTGGACGGTCGAATAAAGAGAACGGGTTTACCCGCGAAATCCTGTCAGGAAGTTACTTAATTGAAACTATCCGTCACGGGTACGATATCTAATATCGTCCAACGTTCTTCACCGACCGGAGGTAAAATGCTACCGATTTAGAACGAAATGTTCAAAGCCATTACTTTCGTGTCTACTTATGTTGCGGCATTTGAAGACGGTGGCGTTGTGGAATCCAAGAAGAAGTCGTCCCCACATGCTTATACTGCATACACTCAGTACTTCAACGAATTCAAGAAAGTCTGAAGGTCAAGTCTTCCGCTGTATCAAACTCTGAAGCTTTCAAGAATTATAAAGGTATAAGTGTGTGGAACATGAAGTCACGAAGAGGCGAATATCACAAGTGATGAATGCACAAGGTCAAGGCAAAAGAACATGCTCAAGACTAAAGTCAAAGATCTCATCAGCATATTCACAAGAACAAGATCGAAGACTCAAGCATAGTATGCTAGGTTTAAGATTTTGTAAAATGGTGTGACCTCCCTTTGGGGGAGATTGTTGGAAATACGTTTTTCCAAGGAAAGTCTCGGTCACATCATTATTAGCATAGATCACGAGCTTTAGACTATTTAGGACATTGTAACTTGGATTGACCTCCCTTTGGGGGAGATTGTTGGAAATACGTTTTTACGTATTTAGAAAGGATCGGTCACTCCAATGATATTGGGCTCGTGATCCAATATAGCCCATATAGCCCACATGTAGGGTGGGCTATATAAACCCCCCTCCTAGCATGTTAGGATGGGTTGTTGGTTCACTTCTATTTCACATAATCACATTTCTATCTTTCTCATCTTTCTCTCCTTTCTCTCTCTTCTTTCTCTCTCTAAGTTCTTCCATTTATCATCTATATCAATAGTATAATCCAACAATGCCTAATCCTTAGAAAATCAAGATCCTTCAAGTGGCAATAATGTCAACATCACCAACTTGTGTCCCCATGAAGGACAACTTGCTTGTAATGTTAAGCAGTCTGCTTCTCACACTGCTAAGCTTCTCATTAGGTTGAGCCTTGAAAACAGCATACTCATGCATGAGTTGCTTCTTCTTATCTTCCTTAGTATCATCATTGCCACCATATGCAACTTCAAGAGCTGCCCAAAGGTCTTTTGCAGAATCATAACATCTGTATTTATGCTGGTTCTCTTGTCCCAAAGAGAGTTTCAGAATGTTTAGGGTTTTCATATCAACCGTTCTCTTTGTTATGTCTTCAGCAGACACAGCTCTACCGTCACCAGGTTTTTCTTTCTTATCTGCTTCTGGACATCCAGCAACAGCAGTTCTTGTAGTAATGGCATTAGCAATCTTTTTAGCTTTATTGAATGTGTTTCCATATTCAATAATCTCCTAGCGAGTGTAGTCATAGATTCCCAGATATTGCTTAAAATTTGAACTTCCATAGCTCAAAGTTGTTTGCATCAAGCATGGGAATCTTGATGCTAGGGTTTGAGGAGGAGGGGTTTACTTTTGGATTGGACATGATGTTTTTAGGGTTTTGTGAAAATTAGGGTTTTGGTGATTTTAGAGTTCTTGTGTTCTTTAAGATCAAAGTTTCTCAACAAGCTCTGATACCACTTGTTGATCCCAAACTTAGATCGATTTAGCTTTATGTATACGAGATTAGATCAAGTTATACACGTAGAGAAACCTTTGTATATGTATAAAGTAATCTAAGTGTTATGCGGAATTAACACTTAAATAAGAACACACAAAGATGTAAACAAACTTTCACCTGATTAATGATAACAAACTTGCTTACAATGAAAGTGTTTAACGTATGAAAACTTATATTGAACAATAACCTAAAGGTCTTCTTTTATAGACATAAGAAGCCTTGTACAAGAGTCTACGTATCAACTATTCTATGTAAAGACAATTATAGAAAATACAATGTTGAACTTATCTTTACTATAAACAAACTAGAAACAATATACGCGTAGACTAAATCTTTTCATCAGTGGTTGTCTTCAACCTATCAACGCTTGACTTCTTATTGTCAACGCTTGATCTGTCAGCGTTTGTTTTCTTCCTATCAACGCTTGTTTTCCTCTTCTCATCGCTCAAGTGGACTGGCTATATTTTATTCCTAACACTTACTTGTAACATTATGACACACTAGATCTAATTTGGTATAACACATAAAATGAATTTTTAAGTTTTTGTTCATCTATTTGGATTGAAAACTAAATATTAATAAGCTCATAATAAGCTTATAAGAATATCCTAAGTAAAAAAAACATAAAATGTAAATTAATGTTAATGGAATTAAGTCCATGAAAAGTTAACCTAAAACTTAAATGAACCCAATAAGCCCGTTTTATAAATTATAGTGACTTAAATGGACTTAGGATCACACTTAGGCCCATTTAATTAATTAAAGGGACTTGAAAATGTATTAAGCCCAATAAATGATTTAAAGACCCATTTAAGTAAATTAGTGAACTTGAAGTATATTTAAGCCCACTAAAATAGCCATTAGATGTTAAGCCCATTTAATGAGCCCATATAAAGTTTAAATGTTAAAATAAAAGTTTTTATAATAAAATATAACTTATAAAAACTTTTTGGATGAAAATGACAATTTACAAAACTTAAGGACGAAAATCGTAACTTATAAAACTTGTTTTGATAAACTAGTAAGCACAAGGACTGGAAATATAAATATCCAAAGGTCTAGAGTTTAATTATTACTATCCGTGGCGAATTAAACCCTAGGGACCATTTTGGGAAGTTTCCAAAAGTTATTTTGTCATTTTAAAACCCTAAGGACTATTTTTGTAAATTGCTGAAACCTAAAGAAGCCCTATGGGATGTTTTGTAAATTTAGTAAAGTTACAAAACCTAGATATAACTAGGGGGACCAAATCTGCCATAAGCCGAAACTATAACAAGCCCTAGGTACTAAATATGTAAAATCCGAAAGTTTACTTGTTTAAAAATATGGAGGGACTAGTTTTTCCATGTTCCGAAACATTAACAAGCCCTAACTCTAAAATCTATTTTAATTATAATAAAACATAATTAAAAGTCTAGATCATAAGGATTAATGTATAAAAATTAAGTTGTGAAAAATATATTATTTTATAAATATTAAATAGTTTATGAAAACTTTAGAGTTAAATAAAAATAATATTTTTTATGAAATATTTATTTACATTTGCTTTACAAGATAAAATGTATAAACAAGATGAATGTGTGATATTAATACATGAATTGATATACTTTTAAGAAATAAAATTATATGAACGTTAATTAAATTAAATGTTACCACATAAAAATATTATAAGTAAAATCCCTTATGTTTACTTAAATATAGAACTTGGTTATAAATTTAATTAGATGTTATTGATACAAGTACTATAAACATAAATTAATATTTTAAGTGAAACATTTTCTTTTATGTCTACTTAAATGTAAAACTTAATTGTAAGATTGAATAATTACTATAAATACATATATGTTAACTAATATTAATAGTTAAACATTTTATGTGAACTTAGAAATGAAACTTATATAAATAAGTTAAATGAATATTAATGCTACTTGAACTACAGTTATTTAGATAAATACCATAGTATGAATGAACTGAATAAAATCGGTATAAGCATACATATATGTTCTTGTACTATCTATTAAGACTGTACTATCTGATTAGGCATAACTTTGGCGTGAGCTTTAATTGGATATTCGTGTTAAACAAGCAATTGTCTACTCCCAGGTGAGTTTACAGCCCCATATAAACTTTGATAAAACTTTCCCTTTTTGGGAAAGAAAATATGCAAACATATATTGGACATAACTGAATTGTATAAACTTGATTTTGATTGATTATTATTGAAACTGTTAAATTGTTGTAAATCGCCCGAATGTTATAAATAGATCTATTAGGGATTGACCATCCCCGTCTGGGTGAGTCATGCTCACTGTGCCTTGGTCGGGACAACAGACATATACCATGTTGGAATTGAAATGGGTATCTTTTTGTAAGACACTACGTCCTCATCTGTTGAGGACTATGGGGTTAAGCTTCAGTTTCTAATAATAAACAAATGTTATTTACATTTTAGTAAGAATGCTTTGTGCATTATTACTTCTATGATTATTGTATGTCCAAACTAATTAATTGTTAAAATTTGTAAATTCACCAACTTTATGTTGACCCACGTTAGTATGTTTTGCACAGGAATATGAAGTTAGTATGTGGTGTGTGCATGGTCTCCAGCATCTTAGTAATCTGCATCATAGGACTCGTCAGGGGTTCTATTTGAGAAACTTAAACAATCAACTTCTGTCGTGTTTAAGACAAATTTTAATTTATTTTTTAACAAACATGTAATCTGATTTAAATAATCTTTATCTAATGCTCTATGGAATATATGCTATCGATCCACCCTTGTGACGTCTCCGGGGATATTTTCCGCATATTTTGACCCTACACGGGGTGTCACATATAATGGTATCAAAGCATTAGTTATAGAGAACCAGATAAATTTTAAAATAAAATAAAAATAAAAATGATTTTTCTTTTATTTAAAAATGGACTATAACTTATAAGAATCTTTTGGGGATTTTATTTTGGGACCGTATTAGTTAAGCATATAGATCTTAGGGCATTTTATGCTATGTGAACTAATTGTATATATATATATATATATATATATATATATATATATATATATATATATATATATATATATATATATATATATATATATATATATATATATATATATATATATATATATATATATATATATATATATATATATATATATATATATATATATATATATATATATATGTTTACTAAACTTGATTATTAATACTGTTTAGTGAGGTATTGCTATATGTTAGACGTGCTAAACTTGAAAATTTTACACTACATAGTAAAATACTGAAATGAGAATATGAGTAATATTAAACTAAACTTCACATTTACTAATTGATAAATGAACTACTTACATGATAATACATATATATGTATAAGTATAAATATTTGTAACCTTAAAACATTCTAACAATTGTTTAAAAGGGATATATTTCATAAAGCATGTAATCTAAATAATATTGTTCTTTGTTTGTAAGCTTATACTCACTTCAAACTTTAAATAATACTATTTCAAAGCATCGTGACTCCGCCTACTGCATCCACGACTCTTCTACCCAGAGTAGCTCCTACTCCAGTTGTTTGTTCATCCCCACGATCGACGTAGTGTGGATGGTTGTCAGCCTCGGATACAGAGGATGACCCAGCCACCGAAGCTGTACTCCCAGAGGACCCTTTTTCTATCTCAGCATCAGCCACACCGGCCCCAACCTCTATGGAGGAGGACCAGGTCCCTTCTAGCATACCATCTTCCATGCCTCTGTCCTTTTCATCAGGCTATTTCTCCGGACCCGCACCCGTCTCCACTTATGAGACCGGGGAAGACTCCGGGGCAGGACGTGTCGATTCCGTCCAGGCCCAGATCTCCGCATTGGCTGCACGCCAAGAGCGAGAGATATCCGACCTCCGCAGCCAGTTGATAGTCAGTCAACAGGGCCATGCCGTCATCTATGAGCGTATCGACACTCTTTTCCGCACTATGAGGGGAGATTCCCAGACTGCTAAGGGCATCCAGCCTAGGACGGACGAGGCGCTGAAATGGTTATTGTATTAGAACTACCGCCTCCACCAGCGCATTCAGGTCATGGAAGGTCTACAGCATCAGACCCATGCTGCTCTTGCTGCTCAGGAGCAATCCTTGTCCATCTTCTTCGATCTCGTCACTGTCCGACATGATGGGGTTACTAGGGAGATGGCTTACCTCCTAGGGGTCGTCAATAGGCTCCGAAACCAGCTACTGTCTGCACTCCGTACGCTCAAGGAGACCCGAACGACAGTTCGGACTTTGTGGAACACCAGGAAAAATTCTGCAGCCCCACCAGCTCCATCCGCACCGTCAGCCCCGGCATCTTCTAGTGGACCATCCAGGCATGATTAGTATAGATGTACTAGACTTCTTGTACATCATGATAAGCTCGCGGATTACATCCCGGCTATCATGATATAGGGCCTTTGTACTTTTATCTCTTTTTCCGCTTTTGGTGATGTAATCCCGTACTTTATCTTTCCTTTTTCTTTGGGCATGTATTTTGGATATGATGTACTTAAGACAATGTGTACCACTACCCGGATCAAGGCTAGCTAAACCTTGTTCCGGATTTGATATGCTGGATGAATGTTTAAAATTCCCTACGGAACTTTGCATGAAATCACTCTCTTATGTTATATCTCTTGTGCAATGTATTAAATTATGTAATCCTGACAGGTTATCCAAATTTGTTATGATTTTTATACATGAAATCATTCTCTTGCAAATAATATAAAAACTGCACTAACGATTGAATTAATAATCCCATTTTGTGTATGATTATAGACAAATGGTGATTTCACAATCGAACCCCAATAATGCAATTGTCTCCAATACCGCTAATACCGAAGTACCTGAAGCTACTCATAATGTTACCGCTGCTCAACTCCGGGAGATGATTGGTGAAGGCATTTCGGCAGCCATGGCAGCCAGAGAAGCTAATGTGGGCGATGACCCAAACCCTAACATACAAAGAAACAACTTCAACAGGGGTTGTCCGTACCCCGACTTCTTGAAATGCAAACCCTCATACTACCGAGAAAAAGAAGGAGTTGTTGAACTAATGCAATGGTTTGAAAGACTAGAGACAGTTTTCCGCATCAGCGATTGTGCTGACGAGAACAGAGTTAATTATGCTACATGCACTCTACTCGATAGCGCCCTTACTTGGTGGAACTATGTGGTCACCACCCTTGGACATGCCGCTGCTTATACTCTCACTTGGGCCAACCTCAAAGAAAGAATGACTAAGAAGTACTGTCCCAGAGGAGAAATGAAGATGTTGGAAGTAGAGTTGTGGGATCTCAAGTGTAAGAACAATGATATGATTTGGTACAACCAAAGATTTCAAGAGTTAAGCTTGATGTGCACCATAATGTTTCCTCTAAGGAGTGACAAGATTGAAAAGTATGTCAGCGGACTCCCTGAAAACATTCATGACAGTGTGCTAGCTTCACGACCCACCACTGTTGAAGGTGCCATGGAATTTGCGACTGAGCTGATCAACAAACGAGCCCGAAATCTGTCCGAGAGGCAAATAGACAACAAGAGGAAATCCGATGAAAACTCTCGTAGCCAGCACCAGCAGCCTTCCAAAAAGCAAAAAGTTGGGAAAGCAGATGACACTACCCCCACAACCCACACCAAGAACTACTCAGGGACAAAGCCCAAGTGTTCGAAGTGCAACTACCATCATGTTATTGGAGGACAATGTCAAGGATGCTACAAGTGCGGCCAACAAGGCCACTTTGCTCGCGATTGTCCAACCAATGTTGCTACCCCAGGTCGACCCAACACCAATCCTGGAAACAGCAACAAGGCAAGTCCAACACACGAGGGAGTGGAAGTGGTCAACCGGGAAACCAAAACCCCACTGGTGGGAGCAGTAGCGGGTCGAAGAAAGCTGTGGTATGTTACGAATGTGGAAACCCTGGGCACGTAAGACCTGATTGTCCCAAGAGGTCCAACCAGAAGAAGGACGACAAGGGAACTCATTCGCAAGTGTACATGGCTGGCAATGCCCCAACAAACCCATGCTCCAGCATCGTACCTGGTACGTTCTTACTAAACCAGTGATATACATCTACCTTGTTTGATACATGTGTAGACCAAAGCACCACAATTGCTAAATTTAGTAAGGTAATGGAAATCCCTCCGATAGTTCTAGGCTCCTATTATACTGTGGAATAGTCGACGGAAAAGTTATGATAGTTAAACACCATCATTCGAGGTTGATCCTTAAAACTTTTCAAATCACCGTTTTACATCAATCAGATCCTAGAAAGCGCTGATAGCTTTGAGGTCGTTATTAGCACAAATTGACTAACAAGTATCATGCGACAATCCTATGTAACCAAAAATGGGTTTGTGTACCTTGGTGAGATGAAACCTTGATTATACTGGGGAGCCATAACCCCGATATATTTAACACTAGATTTAGTGTCATCTCTAGCACCAACGAGCCAGAGAATACTTGGTCCGAGAATATCCCATTTCCCTAACATGTTTCTTCCCTGTCTAACTTGTAAGACACACCCGACTCACAATGGGTGTATTTAGTAGGGTTACTTCCGCCACCTAGACAACCCTAAACCTGAAAGGCACATCCAACTCACTGGGTGTACTTTGTAGGGCTATGTTCGACATCCCCCGTAAGGAAATGTTGAATGTCCTATGTTTTTGGACATTCCTCTTCCTCTTCGGGTCCAATTAGTTCGACAATACCATCACCCACTAGACGCTGGGAGATGAGAATTTCTCTCTCTAGAAGTCAAAATTTGTACGAATTTTGAACCCGTAATAGTGAATGCATGACTCTTGTTACGACACCCTGCAAGGCGCGCACTTCTTTATTCTTGGTATCTTCTTTTATTTCCACCATTTGAGGTACTTCTTTTCTGCTCCCCTCTCACTCAGCCTCACGGCAAAGGAAGCAGATTCTTTGCAACTTCTTACGCAAACGCCGTCGACAACAATCTTAACCTCTTTGTTGGGTAGAAACTTTAGTACCCTTAACTAATGTTTGTTTTACCTTCAACCCCCAATTTTTCATCCGCGGGTATGGAGATATAACTTGTATCTCACCCATGAAAAGGATGTAGAAATATTGCATCCCTAGATTCCCCAGCGTATGAAATATGTTGGCGTGTCCTCCTCATATTAGAAACCATTTACAATGGATTTGTCCTCCTAACCAAATCCACAACGCCATTGGTTTTCTCCCAGATCTTGGAAGGGTATAGCTGCGACCCCGTTAAGCTTTCCTCGCCTACCCATCCACAACATCAGTCTCCTTTACTGCTCAATCGGATGTATAGTGCGATCCAGATAAGGATATCTTTGCATTCCTCGCATACCCATCCACAACAGCAGTCTCCTTTACTGCCCAATCGGATGTATAGTGCGATACAGATAAAGATCTCTTTGCATTCCTCGCCTACCCATCCACAGCAGCAGTCTCCTTTACTGCCCAATCGAATGTATAGTGCGATCCAGATAAAGATCTCTTTGCATTCCTCGCCTACCCATCCACAGCAGCAGTCTCCTTTACTGCTCACTCGGATGTATAGTGCGATCCATATAAAGATTTCTTTGCATTCCTCGCCTACCCATCCACAGCAGCAGTCTCCTTTACTGCTCAATCGGATGTATAGTGCGATCCAGATAAAGATCTCTTTGCATTCCTCGCCTACCCATCCACAGCAGCAGTCTCCTTTATTACTCAATCGGATGTGTAGTGCGATTCGGATAAAGATCTCTTTGCATTGCCCCTATCCGACCACAACAGTAATCTCTTCTACTGGTCAATCGGATGAATAGTACAATCTGGATAAAAATATCTCTACATTCTCTTATGTTCACCTGTAATGACAGAAGTTTTCATTAATGTCGAATCAGACATATAGAAGTAACCTAGGAATAGACCACTTCGCGTTCATGCCACCATCCGCACCTGAGAGAGAACCTAAAACAAATAATACACTTAGAACATCTATCTCTTAAAAGATGACTATGTTTTTAATATCTTTGAGGACAAAGCTAAAATAACGGGGTGGTGCTGTAAAATCCATGATTTTACCATGATTAAATATAATAAATTTCCACCTATTAATCCTAGAACACAAACTCATGTGTTATATTTCTATAGGTCATGTGTGAACTTGTCTAACATGTACATATATTCTACATACATGCTTGTTATAATAAGTTGACTATGTAAGCTATGCACATAAATCAAGTAGTAAAAATACACAACCAATATTTGATTAGACAACACTTAACAAAAATGAGAAAATATGTTACATCATGTAATTATAGCCGTGTATATACATGCATATTCAAGGCATGCCTAGACTTGCTTGGACTAGCCCAAGGTTATGTGTTCTTTATTCTCTAGCCCAACATAGGGCCCAACACAAGCCCACCCTACCCTTTGGATAACCTTACACGGCATTCCACCTTAGGTGGAAGAAGAAGAGATGCGTGGGGAACCTAATGGCATACACTTGGCAAGAATACTCTTACCGAGACAAGTCATGCCTTTTGCCCTCCTCTCTCTCTCCCCTTTTAGCCGAAACACTCACACCTACACTCACATTCTTTCATGCAAATCTAAGCTTGTTTCTCTCATCCTCTTCTCTCTCAATCATACGGCTTAAAGCCATATACATCCAAAAACCAAGTATTAAATCCACCAAGATCCTTGTCTTATCTTTACTACAAATCATTAGTAGTATCATTCACTTGGAATCACTATAAACAAGCCCTAGCTAAGCCATCTAGGACACGGCTTGATTTATACATAGGGTTTTCTTCATCATTTCTAGTAGATCTCAAATCACCTTGTCCACCTAGATCATTTGTGGTACTTTTAGGCAAGAAAGGTATACATTACTTGTTTTTTTCATTTCTTCGTGCATGCATCATCATACATCTATAAACACAAGTAAGTAACATGTTCAAAATCAAGATTTGATGAAGCTATGACCATTATAGGTCACGACATATTTATAAAAATCATGTTCATGATTTGAAACCTTTTGATAAGGAACTTATGATTGGTATGTTATGTTTTAAACTTCATTTAAAAACCATGTGAGACGTTTTGTAAATCTAAAGGTTGCATGCGTTACAAATCTTGTTTTATGGGACTATGGTTAAACCAATAGTCATAGATCTCATAAAATGAATGTGTGTAACCTAAAAGTCTTGAAGACCATGACCTTAAAGGTCACGACATACATGGTTAATGTATATGTGATTTATGTGTTAAGTTTAAATGATGGAATATGAAATGATACATTTTAAAATGACTATTAAAAATCACAAAAATAACTTGTGGAATAAATGTAGCCGTGGGTTATATATGACCTAAAATGAATTAGATGTACATGCATGCTTATGTTAACCATAGATCTAATGATAAATACTAACTTGAGTATGTTAAACATAAAAACAAGCTTATAAAATCTTTTGTGAACCTTGGGAAGATACAATATAGCCGTGGGCTATATGTAGTCACCTTGGTAAAATAGGAACCTTGGAAACATGCATATCACCTAGATAATCATGATTGTATTTTTGTAAATAATTACAAGACTTAAAAACTAGTTAAAGTGTTCATCTTGGAAATACCAAGATCTAAAAATATAGTCGTAAGTTATATATGAGGGTACATGGATCTATGTATGATTTTTAGGTCTAGACATGGTTTAGATCTCATTTTAAACTTGTGACTTATTTTCTTGATATGTACATAGTTAGATCTATTGTTGTAACACTTATAAATTTACATGCAACCTTGAAATGGGACTTGACCTATCTTGATATGCTATAACTAATGTAGGCCGTGGGTTATAAGCTCCTACTAGGGCTTATGACTTACTTGTAACCTTATGACACACCTAGATCTAATTTGCTATAACACATAAAATGAATTTTTAAGTTTTTATTCATCTATTTAGATTGAAAACTAAATATTAATAAGCTCATAATAAGCTTATAAGAATATCCTAAGTAAAAATATACATAAAATGTAAACTAATGTTAATGGACTAATTAAGTCCATGAGAAGTTAACCTAAAACTTAAATGAACCCAATAAGCCCGTTTTATAAATTATAGTGACTTAAATGGACTTAGGATCACACTTAGTGATGACGTATAGTCCCCAGCTGGGTCATGAACCCGGCCCACGGGTAGTATCCATATTCAGCCCATCACGGATGGGTGGGAATAATGTTATTTGAGCTTATGGGCTTGGATGAACAGTAACCGCACACACGTGTGCGACCCATGGCCCGGCATGCCCGGTGCAGGGTTAGACAGAATCATACTCCTACTATGATTAGGATTTATCCCAAAGGAGAGGATATTCACTCACCATAATTAGAAGATAACAATCAATCTAAATCTGGTAATTATCCTTTCCTTGGGGCCGAAGCATCAGTGACAGCCCATTAGGGTTTCACTGCCTATATAAGGAACCCCTAAGGGTCCACAAAGGGATCACATTCTACACACTCACATCTCATCCGATTTCAATAACCCTAACCGATTACTTACTCTCACGTCGGAGTCTAATCGTGGGAAAAATTCCCACGGTAAGCCTAACACGTGTTGTTTTAGTGTGCAGGATCCCAACCAGATAATTCACTTGGTGCAGGAGCCGGAGTCCAGCCAACCCGAGTTAAGCCTAATTCGGGTCTAGCAAGGATCACCCAACTTTTGTATCAACAGGTTGGCGCCATCCGTGGGACCATTACACTAAGCTAGAGCAAATCTCATCTCGATTTCTCAATGAAGAAGGGTCATCCTCAAGGAAACCCCAGGAACACAAATCCTGGGAATCGGAAGTCCCCAGGGGAAGGGATACTCATTCCCAATCGATCCCCTAGCAACCAAGCCGGTGGACCAAAAAACCAAAGTGGTCTTCAGTCTATGGGTATGACAAACACATTCTCTGTCACCCCACCACCTACTTCGACCTTGGATAACCCTGATCCAGGGAGTGCGCCCAACCCCCCTAACAAGGAGCCGCGTAGACCATCGACTGAGGAAGAAGTAGAGGTGAACTACTCAGTGAGGAAGATCTTACTCGAGTTCTCACGTAGAACTTCGAGAGGATCGTCCCAGGAATCGCATCAAGGTTGAACCTAGGGAAGGACCTCCAATCTAGGCTCAACATTGGCAACGCCGGACCAGGCACCTCTTCTCAAACTCAAAGGAAGCGAAGGACACGACCTCATGAGCGGAACCTCTTCGAGGAAACTCTCCAACCCAGGAATGTGTTTGAACGCATAGGGGATCGTCTCATGCAGGAACTAATACAATCCCGTGAGGAGGGAGAGAGGTCTGACGGTTCACCCGAACAACCAGATCTGGAGCTAACCAGAACTAATCGCCGCACAAGCGTATGGGATAGGATGAATACCGGGAAGAAGGCTCTAGCTCTTCTCACAAGAGCGGTCCTCACCAAAAGGATGGGACACCACCCCTTCTCCCGGTCCATCAGGAGAGGATTCGGATGACCATCCACCAAAGCGTCGCCGACCTAGGCGTACTCCTCCACCGCCACCAGGAAACGAAGAGTACTATGGTGGCCCCTATTATCGAGAGGCGGAAGCAGAAGATCTTTCCCGCCCGTGGTGTGACCCTAATCTCACCCGTCCATGGGCTGATCCCAAGGAAGATCCTTTTACTCTCCGCATACGGAATTACTCCGAGGATACAAAGCGTCGCATGCCGGCGTGTGTCAAGACTTATGATGGGACTGGTGATTCGGATGATCACCAAACGATATTTGACACGCATGCGAAAATTAAACGATGGCCCATGCCCATATGGTGCCAAATGTTCAGTTCAACCTTGATCGGCAATGCTCGTGATTAGTTTGAGGGACTTCCTCCGCGAAGCATTGATAGCTTCACTAAACTACGTACTGCATTCAAGAATAACTATACTCAGCGAAAGAAGTATAATAGGGACCCGGTCTCATTGGCAACCGTCAAGCAACGGCCGGGGGAATCTACGGAGGCCTTCACTGAACGCTTCAATGACGAGTGCACACGCACAAAGACGATGCTGGAACTTCTGAATATTTCCGATTATATGCACGCCATAACAGACATGGAATTAATCAGACGTCTCAATAACAAGCGTCCAAAGAGGTATGATGACCTTATGGAAAGGGTCAGAAACTTTATAGAGGGAGAAATCGCGGTAGCCGCGGCTGACCCTTCAATAGGAAACAGCTACCGACCGAACGACCAGTCCAGGAGACAGTCGAACGGTCAAAACAACCAGAGCAGTGGGAGGGGCTCAGATTACAAGAGCCAAAACAAAGGAGGGCAGTCGGAGGACAAATTTACTCCTCTAAAGATGTCCTACCGGGAGATCTTGCTGACAGAAGGGCCCAACTTCCCGAGACCTCCCCCAATGACGACTCCGCTGGAACGTCGTCAAGGAAATCGCTTTTGCGAATTCCACAACGACAAGGGCCACGACACGGAGGAATGTATCCAGCTCAAGAAGCATATTGAGTTACTGATCAAGTCAGGCAAACTCAAGCATTTGGTCAAGGATTGGAAGGATAGAAAAGACAACAAGAAGTATGACAAGAAGGATCCCTAAAAGGACAAAACTTCAACTATATACATGATCCAATCCAGGCAGCGCCGCACAAGGCAGAAAATTAGTCAAAAATTTTCACGCGGCAAAGAAATCTCATTCCCTCCCATCAAAGCAAGTGATGTGACCGATGCGCCTCTCACTATTGAGATAAGCATTGGAACACACAATGTCCGCCGTATGTATGTGGATGGAGGGTCATCAGCAGAAGTACTATACGAACACTGTTTCGTACAGTTACGACCAGAAATAAGAAGCCAATTAGTATCGGCCACGGCGCCGCTCATCGGTTTTAGTGGAGACACCATCTGGCCAATAGGACAACTGCGTCTGCTTGTAACAATTGGGAATGAAGAGCACTCCACCACAGCGTGGATGTACTTTATGGTGATACGCTCACACTCTCCATACAATGGGATCATAGGCAGACCAGGTATCCTGGCCATACGGGCAGTACCATCTACGGCACACAGGATGATTAAATTCCCTGTAGAAGGAGGAATTGTCACTATCTATAACACAATCATACCAGCATCCGAGTGTTATGCCGTGACAACACCGGTTCCACCTGTTTCCCCCAAGGACGGATCACCACCTCCCAATTGGAAGGTAGCAATCCATCCTGATTATCCGGAACAAGAGGTATCCATAGGGGGAACACTCTCGGATAGCGGCAAGAGGGCCATGTGCTCTCTCTTGAAAGCAAATTTAGATGTATTCGCATGGGAGCCCAAGCATATGACGGGCGTACCGCGTGCGATAGCAGAACATAAGCTCCAAATCCGCCAGGGATATCCTCCCGTTAAGCAAAAGAAGCGCGGTAAGGCACCCGAACGCAGCCAAGTAATATTGGATGAAGTATGGAGATTAGTAGATGCAGGTATCATGCGCGAGGTATACTACCACGAGTGGTTATCCAACCCGGTCATGGTCAAAAAGCATGATGGGAGCTGGCGCATGTGCGTGGATTTCACGGATCTGAACAAAGCCTGTCCGTAGGACTGCTACCCGGTACCGGAGATTGATTGGAAGGTGGAATCCCTATGTGGATATCCCTTTAAGTGCTTCTTAGATGCATACAAAGGATACCACCAGATCCAGATGGCGGAAGAGGACGCAGAGAAGACGGCATTCCATACTAGTCAAGGCGTATATTGTTATACAAAAATGCAATTCGAACTAAAGAACGTCGGGGCAACATATCAGCGGCTTGTTGACAAAGCCTTCGACTCACAGATAGGACGCAACCTGGAGGTCTATGTTGATGATTTAGTCATCAAAAGTCATACGGAGGATGCACTTCTCCGAGACGTCCAAGAGACGTTTGACACATTGAGGAGGATTAACATGAAACTAAATCCAAAGAAATGTACGTTAGGGGCAACTGAAGGAATGTTCCTTGAATATATGATTGATCCAAATGGCATCAAGCCTTTCCCGGAAAAGACGGACACAGTGATACAGTTACCATCTCCTCAGACACGGAAAGAGGTGCAATCCTTAAATGGGAAGTTGGCCGAGCTAAACAGGTTCTTATCAAAGTCCGCGGAGAAGTCACTCCCCCTATTCAAAATGCTCAAGAAGTGCATCAAGAAGGGAGACTTCCGGTGGACAAAGGAAGCAGAGGAAGCCTTTGGTCAACATAAGCAACACCTTGCATCTCTTACCATGTTAGTGGCCCCCCGACCCAAGGAGGAGCTCATAATGTATCTGTCATCCACACATGGAGCAATAAGTGGGGTACTCATGACGGATAGGGACACAGTCCAAACTCCGGTCTACTTTATAAGTAGAACACTACAAGGGCCGGAGTTGAATTATTCTTCCATGGAGAAATTGGTTCTGGCATTAGTGTTTTCTACATAACGGTTACGCCGGTACTTTCAGGCGCACCCACTTGTAGTTATTACTGATCAACCAATAAAACAAGTCATCTCTAGACCAGATGTGGCCGGTAGGCTACAGAAGTGGAGCATTCTATTGGGAGAACATAAAATATCTTATAGACCAAGGACCGCTGTTAAAGGCCAAATCTTGGCAGATTTCTTGATAGAGAAGCCGGATGAGGAGGGACCAATCATACAGCGAGAGGAAACTCTAGCAGAACCATGGGTATTATTTACGGACGGATCTTCGTGCACGGATGGATCAGGAGCTGGTCTCATCCTTACGAATCCAGAAGGAATGGAGTTTACGTATGCCCTGCGCTTTGAGTTCACAGCCACCAATAATGAGGCAGAATATGAAGCGTTGATTGCGGGTTTAAAAATCGCCGCTCGAATGGGAGTCTGCAACCTCGAGGCCTACGTAGACTCATGGCTAGTCGTGAACCACATTCTGGGGGGATACGTAGCTAAGGAGGATAACATGGTTCGATACTTGGAGAAAGTCAAGTCACTCATCGCGGCTTTCAGCAAGTTTTCTATCAAGCAGGTACCAAGAGGTGAAAACAAGAAGGCGGACGCTCTTAGCAAGATCGCGTCTACAAGTTTCGCCCATTTATCCAAGCAAGTCTTGGTGGAAATACTAAAATAAAAGTCTATAACAGAAGGGGAAGTCGCAGCTATAGTTGATGAAGATGGACCTACATTGATGACCCCGATCATCAACTATTTGACTAATGAAACCATTCCAGACGAGGAAAAAGCGGTACGTGATAGGTGTGTAAACTGCCATCCTTTTTACCACTTAATTACAATAATAACCGAGCCAAAACGTGTATTTTATGTCTTTTATGTCGGAATTATGCGTGGTTTGTGTTTTTGTTGTGATTTAGGACGAAATTGTGAAAAGTGGAGAAAACACGGGCATTTACGGGCTTTTATTGAAGAAAAAGATGAAAGACGAAGTCGAGAAGTCAAGAGTGCAAAAAGAACGGAAGTCCAAGACCAATTCTGAAGATTTATCGAAGAAAAAGTCGAAAGACGGAAGTTTACTTAAAGCCGAAGAACTCAAGTCTACTTTATTGAAGAATTAAAAGACGAGTTCAAAGAAATCCCGAGCCAAAAGTCATTAAAGTCCAAGATTAAAGAAGATTTAAAGGCTTAAGGACTAATGGTGCAATTAACAAAGAGATTAAGAAGAAAGGACTAAGCATGCAATTAAGGAGAAAGGAAAGAGGGGAGGAAGCTTCCTAAGCATTCCTTAATCCTCCCCTATATATAGATTAGTTCTTAATCAATTTCATGTGGTTGGCTAAGTGTGACAATTAGTCTTCCACCATTTAATTACTTTGCACCTTTAATTACCTTGTCAATTTAAATACTTGTCAAATTTAATTACCTTGTCTTGCACTTAATTACCATTTAATTTCAAGTAAGTTTTTCTTTTAATTCTTGTTAATCTCATTCTACCTTTCTTTAATCTTTGTGTTGATTTGTTTATGTTCATGTTCTTAATTTTTGTTGATTTATTTAAGTGGGTTTTGATTATCTTGTTAGTTTTATTGTTTTGGATTGATTGTTTATGATTATTAGTTGTTAATTAGCTTGTTTGATTTAATCTTGTGTTTGATTTAGCTTTGTTTTGATTTAATTCGTGCTTTATTTCTTCCCTTGTTCTTCGGAAATTTGTTACTGTATTCCCCAGGAACGTGCTCAGCAAACATTCCGAGTAAGGATTTTTATTGGATGACTATTCGGAATATTGAATATTCCGAATAGAGCTTTGTATTCCGAGTAGAGTGATCATTCCGAATAGGGAGTATATTCAGAATAGGCCAAATATTCCGAGTAGGCCCTTTATTCCGCACAGGGGTGATTATTCCGCATAGGAACTTTATTCCGAGTAGCCTGATATTCCGAATAAAAGTTTATTCCGCATAGGGTTAAACATTCCGAATAGGGACTATATTCCGAGTAGGCTGGACATTCCGAATAGGGGTATTCCGAGTAAGAGCATTATTCTGCATAAGACTTTATTCTGAATAGGGACAGATATTCCGGATAGAGGTATTATTCCGAATAGGCTTATATTCCGGGTAAGACCATTAACTCAGAGTAGACCAATATTCCGAATAGAGGTATATTCCGGATAGGTGACATATTCCGAGTAGGCCATATATTCCGAATAGGGTTTATTCCGGATAGGGGTGATTTTCAGTTTCTTTAATTTTAAGTTTCTGTCTTTTTATTTTAAGCTTTATTTTTCCCGCCTTTTTCCTTGCTCGCACTTTAAGTTTATTTGCCTTAGATTTATTTTAGCTTTGCCTTAGTTTAAGATTTAGTTTTAGTTGCGTTTTAAGTTTACCTTAGTTAGATTTAAGTTTGCGTTATTTACTTTAGTGCCTTTTAAGTTTTAGTCACGTTTTTAAATACCTGCACTTTTACTTTAATTAGACTTAGATTTACTTTAAATTGCGCTTTTACTTTAATTGTTTTGCACCTTTTACTTTAAACACTACAACGACACATCTTTGTTCCACCAAAAACATTAGAGTCACACATAGAGAACCAAGTTAATCAATTCGATTAGACAGGAATAACGAACTTTAAACTTAATCTTTTTAACCTGAGTAAAATCGAGTTATCAAATGGCGCCGCTGCCGGCTCTTTTCGTTAAGATTGACGGTTTTCTGTGAGAGACACGTTGCTTTTTGGGATCCGCTCACTTGTGAACGTTATTTTTCTTGCCTAAAAATTTCCAAAAACTCATAAAAATTAAAAATTGATAAAAAACCCATAAAAATTAAAAATTTCAAAAATCCTAAAAGATTTTATCTTTCTTTTGTATATATATTGTCTTTGTGTTTGGTTTTGTTTTCTTTTGCATTTTCAGGTGTATGCTGTTGGAGCATAATTTGGTTGGGCCGGTTCGACGACTCTCCTGGGCCGTTCGTCGTCTTCCCCGGTCCTGAGTAATGCTGCAAACAAAGAAGAACCGGTTAGACGTGGACCCGAGGCCGGAGCCCCGGTGTCCGCCTCCGACGGTCAAGTTAGTATTTGATTGATATATTGTATAAGAAGTGTGGTTAAGAGAGAGAACCTGATGTAGAATGAGACCCCTACCCCTGTTTATATAGGCTTAGGGTTTCTTGAAGGATAAGTTTAGGTATGTGTGGGTCGCGGGCCTGTTGGGCCGGGCCGAATATTTACTATACGTCGACATGTCCCCCAGTCTAGTATGACATGGTTCATGATCATGTTATGCTAGACTCATTCATGTATCACGCTCACTAACAACCGCGTGCGGCTTGTTGCTTAGGACATCCTCGTGGGTCGTCCGTAACATATGGCTCCACTCGTAAATGGGCTACCTTTAGCAAAAAGATGATGGGTTGGAGTTGCGAATAGTGAGCGAAGCCACTATACGTCATCATGCCCCCCAGTCTAGTATGCGTGGTTGTCACCAAGGTTACTAGACTTTACTCCATATCCGCTAGCTGTAAGCGTATCCACGTCGAAAGAAATGGGGAACCCGTGTACGTAAGACGGGTGGGTGTGCTCGAATGCTTGGTTTCCCGTGATTAGACGGTAAGGACCCCGTAAGAAGAAAGCGTGTTCTATAGCCGGGGTAACACTGGCATTGGCAAGGTATCATTCTTATCCATCCCTAACGTGAGGATGATAAGAAGGTTTTGTGAATGTGGAGGTGGAACCCGTATGCTGCATCGTAAATATTTAAAGACGTACCTTTTATACCCATTAATGATGCAGCATGATGCGAATAATTTATTCGGCTTAAGGACAACAGAAGGCGTACCTCTGTGGCAAGTTGATGCGGATATTTTCATCCGTCTTATGACCACGACTTAGATAATGACTTAAAAATTTTCACGATTTTTCCTGCACTAAACACGGTTGATCAGGCCCCGTCTAATTAAGGTCAAAAAATGTAAATTTTTTGAAAAATCATTCCATAGTCGGGCAAAGTAATTTAACGTGGAAGGCGTACTTCCACAAAAAATATATGAACCAACGGAAGACGTACTTCCGTGGCAAAAAGTATGAGCCAGTGGAAGACCTGCTTCCATGGAAAACGATGAGACAGCGGAAGATGTACTTCCGCGGTGAAAACAATAAGCCAGCGGAAGACGTACTTCCGTGGCGAAGTAATGAGCAAATGGAAGGAGTACTTTCGTTGCGAAAAGAATGCGCCAGTGGAAGGAATACTTCCACGGCGAAGACAATAAGCCAGTGGAAGGAGTACTTCCACGGCGAAGACAATAAGCCAGTGGAAGAATTACCTCCACGGCGAAGATAATAAGACCGTGGAAGAATACTTCCACGGCGAAAGATAATGAGACCGTGGAAGAATACTTCCACGGCAAAAGATAATGAGACCGTGGAAGAATACTTCCACGAGGAAAGATAATGAGACCGTGGAAGAATACTTCCACGGCAAAAGATAATGAGACCGTCGAAGAATACTTCCACGGTGAAAGATAATAAGACCGTGGAAGGAGGACTTCCACGGCAAAGACAATAAGCCAGTGGAAGAATTACTTCCACGGCGAAGATAATAAGACCGTGGAAGGGGTACTTCCACGACGAAGACAATAAGCCAGTGGAAGAATTACCTCCACGGCGAAGATAATAAGACCGTGGAAGAATACTTCCACGGCGAAAGATAATGAGACCGTGGAAGAATACTTCCACGTCGAAAGATAAGGAGCACGTGGGAGAATACTTCCACGGCGAAAGATAACGAGCACGTGGAAGAATACTTCCACGGCGAAAGATAACAAGCACGTGGAAGAGATACTTCCACGGCGAAAGATAACAAGCACGTGGAAGAGATACTTCCACGGCGAAAGATAACAAGCACGTGGAAGAGATACTTCCACGGCGAAAGATAACAAGCACGTGGAAGAGATACTTCCACGGCGAAAGATAACAAGCACGTGGAAGAGATACTTCCACGGCAAAGATAATAAGCACGTGGAAGAGACACTTCCACTGCAAAGATAATAAGCACGTGGAAGAGACACTTCCACGGCAAAGATAATAAGCACGTGGAAGAGATACTTCCACGGCGAAGATAAGAAGCACTAGGAAGAGATACTTCCACGGCGAGAGATAACGAGCACGTGGAAGAATACTCCCACGGCGCATGAATAAGCTAACGGAAGAGATACTTCCGTGGCGAAGGCACAAGCCAATGGAAGAGATACTTCCATGGCGCAGAGGAAGAAGCGCGCGGAAGGAGTACTTCCGCGGCGAAGGAGCAAGCCAATGGAAGAGATACTTCCATGGCAAAGGAAGAAGCACGCGGAAGAAGTACTTCCGCGGCGAAGGAGCAAGCCAATGGAAGAGATACTTCCATGGCAAAGGAAGAAGCACGCAGAAGGAGTACTTCCGCGGCGAAGGAATAAGCCAATGGAAGAGATACTTCCATGGCAAAGGAAGAAGCACGCGGAAGGAGTACTTCCGCGGCGAAGGAATAAGCCAATGGAAGAGATAATTCCATGGCAAAGGAATAACCCAGCAGAAGGCGGACCTCTGCGGCAAAGAAGTGTATCCAAAGATATTTGCGCGTCATGCACGGAAATAGTGGTATGATTATACCCTGGTAGCCCCCCAAGTTTAATGGTGCTAAACTCGATTAGTAATATTAAACTTAATCAAGTATTCAGAAAATTACGATCACGTAGACCAGCGCGAGTGGACGTACCATAACCGCGTACGAAAGATAGAAATCGGGTTTGAACGTGCGAACCAACGCGGATGGGTCGTGCCATAACCGCGAATTGTCACATAGTTTAAGACGTATCTTAACTAACTTATGGGATAAGCTATGCCGTTATGTGCGGCGTACCGCTACTATCATAAGGACGGTCAAAGTTTTGACAAAATTTTGTTAGACGTTCACAATGTGTCTTTTAACAAGTCCGGCTCGGGAGGCACGGTATGTTTTTGAAACTTACTACAACGTCTTGTGAGCAAGGTGTCTAACAAGGATACATGATCCGTGGTCGTTGGGGTTGCATCCCTCTTACACGACAAGTTGAATTATTAGGTTCACTCAATCCTCTTATCCCACCTTGGAACGATGTGTACATGTACGCCCGTAGGCTAAAGATGTCCGAATGTACGAACTAGTGCGCGCGGATAAAAAAGAAAATATATTATCCAAATTATATGTAATAATAGATGAATGTGCAGATGAGTGCGGATGGATGGACCATGACCGTAAATGATAAACATATTATTTAAAAAATATATATCATATATCTTACCGATTTAAAAGATATATATGATAAAAAATATTGGAATGTATCCTAAAGACTATCTTGTAGTAATTTAAATGATATGTGTAATATCTTTTTAATAATATAAACAATATACCTGAACATGCGGATTAATTAATAAAGACGCGGCTCCTGGCCGTAGTAATAAAATATGACCGAACATACAAATGAGTGCGGCTGGATATACCATAGCCGCGGATAAAATAAAATAAGTTTAGATCAATGCGGATGGACGTACCATGACCGCGGAACAAGAGGTCGGGCCGCGACCCAATATTAGTAGGTCGGGCCATGACATATACGGAAAATATGTTAACCAATTAGATCAAAAGATATAGGTAATATATCCTTGCCAACTGAAAAGATATACGTAATATTTTTTTATTAATATGAAAAATATTGATAAGATTTTTGAATATAAAAGATATTAATAATATCTTTTATTAGTTTAAAAATATAGGTAATATCTTACTCCCTATTTAATAGATATGGATAATATATTATCCATTTAAGAAATATCTGACAAATTTAAAAAATATACGCAATATTTTCCATTATTAATATTTCTGAATGCGAGGACTAACGCGAAAGGACGCGGCTCATGACCGCGGTGAAAAAATAGAATATGTCCAAACATGCGGACCAGCGCGGCTGAACATACCACAACCGCATAATTTGGGATTCGATATCAAATATGTTTGCTATCCAATATAGTTTAATAATAGTTCAATATATTAACATTTTGCATTAGATAGTAAATAACGCATATGTATAGCAGATATAGTTACCGCATTTTAATGAACTAGTAGTCATCCAAATCAAATGCTATGTAATGAGCAAAAATAGGTAATGTAAAGGGCAAAAATAATTTGTGGAACAAGGGACACTGTATTTGTTACATTACAAATTAAACAGCACTATTTGATTTTTTATGTGATACTTTAAAAAATAAATTGCGTTCTCTGATTTAGTGGATCGATCTTTTGCACATGACAAAATATGACACAGAAAACGAATTTAGAATTACCGATTTACGATGTGAATCTTGTTTTAGTTTGAGACCACGCAAGATAGTTTGTCAGGGTCCCACGGATGGCGCCAACTTGTTGGAGCATAATTTGGTTGGGCCGGTTCGACGACTCTCCTGGGCCGTTCGTCGTCTTCCCCGGTCCTGAGTAATGCTGCAAACAAAGAAGAACCGGTTAGACGTGGACCCGTGGCCGGAGCCCCGGGGTCCACCTCCAACGGTCAAGTTAGTATTTGATTGATATATTGTATAAGAAGTGTGGTTAAGAGAGAGAACCTGATGTAGAATGAGACACCTACCCCTGTTTATATAGGCTTAGGGTTTCTTGAAGGATAAGTTTAGGTATGTGTGGGCCGCGGGCCTGTTGGGCCGGGCCGAATATTTACTATACGTCGACATATGCGTACTAGATCTTCTAATTATCAAGAGCCCGAGCCTCAAGAAGATTTAGATATGGCAGGTGTTAACAACAACAACATTCCACCGCACCTCAATGATAATAATAATAACAACAATGCTCTCCCACAGCCCGATCTTCGGACCATGGAGGAACTTTGTCAACCAACAATGTTTGGACGAGGAGGACCGATTGCACCGATGCAAATCAACGCTCCTGAGTTTTCGTTGAAGCACCACATGATTCAGCAAGTGCAAACAAACCCATTTAGAGGATTGCCTGATGATGATGCCAACAAACACCTCGAAAAGTTTATTACAATCACCCAAAGCATGAAGTTGCCTGGTGCCACAATGGATGTACTTCGCCTACAACTCTTCCCACATACTTTATCGCATCATGCCGAGAAATGGTTTGATCGTCTCCCGAAGAATTCTATTCACACTTGGGATGACATGACTCAACACTTTCTATCGCGCTATTTTCCACCATCCATGGTCACAAGCCTTCGCAATCAGATTAGCGGTTTCATGCAAGATCCCGATGAATCTCTTTTTGACGCTTGGGAGAGATATAATGTCTTGATCGACCGTTGTCCAAACCACAACATGCTTCCCGTCACATTGATTGATACTTTCTACAACGGTTTGACTTTTCGAGATCGTGATACGATCAATGCAGCCGCCGGTGGCACATTCATGAAAAGGAGACCCGAGGAGTGTAGAGAGTTAATTGAGAACATGACTACTCACCACAAGAACTGGGATTCCTCTGCATCTTCTAGGAACAACCCGAGATTCTATGTTTCCTCTACCTCAGCAAACCCTGAGATGACCGAACTCACCCGCATGATGGCCGAAATGAGCAAAAGTATTACGCTTCTCGCTTCAAACCAACAACAATAACAAGTTAAAGCGGTTGCTAATCCTTGTGAAACATGTGGCGGTCCTCACCCATAAACCGATTGTCCTTCGACACAAGGAAATCCGGAAAATGTATATGCAGCTTATGGTAATTATTCACCAAAAAATTACCAAGCTAGACAACAAGGGGATAGAAATCTGCTGAGCTACCGATCCAACAATTACCTTTCACCCGGTTTTTCTCCTCAAAACCAAAACCCCGCCAACAACTACAATAGAAGCAACCAAATCCCACCAAGAGCTTCTAATCCTTATAACCCACCCGCCCAACAACACCCACCCATTAACCCAAATGTTGACGCCATCATGAGAACTCAAGGTGAGCAAATTAAGAATCTGTAGAGCCAAATTATCAATCTGAAAGGAGATATCACAAAGCAAGGAAATGAGATAAGATCCGAGCTTCGAGATAACATTCAATCCTCCTTCAGCAATCAAACCAATGATTTGAAGAATATGCTCGCTAGTTTCTTGCCCGTCGCTCAACCTTCTTCTTCAAGTTCTCTACCTTCAAACACCGTCACTAATCCGCGAGCCAATGTGAGTGCTATTACTACTCGTAGTGGAGTCACCATCGTAGGACCAACAATCCCACCACCATCATCTACAACTCCTCCACCACCATTTATCCCTACTCCTCCTACACCTAGTATTAGTGCACCATTACCGTCTCCGCCTCGACGTGATGAAGTTCCCACCAATGACCCTTCAACATCTCAACCTTTACCTACTACACCTGCACCCTCACCACCCAAACCTAATATTCCTTATCCTTCTCGCTTGGGCAAGAACAAAATGCTAAACAAGGAGGACGCTCAAGTGACTAGCTATATCAAGATGATTTCTCAAATGAACTTCAACATTAGCTTTCTTGAAGCACTTGTCCACATGCCCAAATTTGTTAAAGCCTTTAAGGTATTGCTTAACAAGAAGGAGAAGCTGATTGAACTCGCCAACACACGCTTAACTGAAAACTGCTCTGCAGTTATTCTTAAAGAACTTCCGGAAAAGCTTGGAGATCCCGGTCGTTTTGTGTTGCCTTGCGTGTTCAACAAAACTGAAGAATTTACTTCCCTTGCTGATCTCGGGGCTAGTATATATTTGATGCCACTGAGTGTTTGGAAAACACTATCATTACCCGACCTCATTCCAACAAAGATGACTCTTGAACTTGCAAATAGCACTCTCGCTTACCCCGTTGGTATAGCCGAAGACGTGTTTATAAAAGTTGGCACATTTACTTTCCCGGTCGATTTTGTCGTAGTTGATTATGAAATGGACCCTCGTATTCCTTTAATACTTGGTCGGACATTCTTAAGAACCGGACGTGCTTTGGTTGATGTGGCCGAAGGTGAGTTAATCTTACGATTCGGGGATGATTCAAAAGTTTTTAAAATGGGGAATCTTACAGGCAAATCCTTTGGAAGCCGAGAATCAGTGAATATGATTAACGTGCTTGATGACTTTACCGTCTATGACAATCCTCTATTCAATTCTTCCATCGATAATCCACTCTTTGACGATGATGAGGATGATTCTCGATCCACTTTGAACGCTTCTCCCATTTATGATTCTTCACCGGTCTTTGATGCTTATGATGATGATGATTCTAGCTCAGATTCGGATGATTTTGATTGTACTTCTGAGTATCCCGAGCTGCCCACTTTCGATGATTTTGATGAGGCCGATACTCTCTCGAGCGATTCTTCACATGATGAAGATCCTCCGCCATCACTCGATCCTACTTTGGACGATTATTCATTTGAGGAAGATTTCTCTGAATTTCTCAACACATACTTCCCTCATGAGAGTGATGCTCCTCCTTATGACTTTGAAGATTATCATCTTGATCCTACTTTGGATTTGAAGAGCATTATGTCAAAGGAGAAGAAACAGGTCGACACCGAAGTCCGTTGCACATATGATATGACACCTCTTTGTCCCACTTCTGAGGACGAGGTTGTGCTTCTTTGCGGATCTTCTTCACACTTGGCTGAGCCTGAGTGCTATTTTCCCTTAAAGGAAAAGGTGTTCGACCCTGGTATTGAAGTCTTTAAGCCATCTCAGTATCCACCTGATGAAATAAAAGGAAAAATCTTTGGAAATTTTGAAGACATGCTTGCACCGCTTCCTACTTGCTTCCACCGTGCTCCATCGCTGCTTAAGGGAACCCTGCCACTTCTTCTTTGGCTTTCCTTGTTCGCCTTAAGCTCGTGCTTATTGATGGATGAAAACTATGTCTTTGATCCTGGTGGATATGTTTCATGCTTCTTCCGTTGATGATCAAGGTCGAGTCAGGCTCACGACTCGGTTAACAAAAACCAAGCGCTTCTTGGGAGGCAACCCATGCATCTATCTTTTCGCTTTCTTTAGCATAAGTGTAGGGGGCCCTTTGGTTTGCTATTTCCTCTCCCCACTTCTTAATCAGGGATTCGAGCTTCAAACGATCTACTCTTGATGATTCTTGATGACCTGTGATTCCGTGTTCTACTTCTTCCCGGTTCTATCCTAAACTCTTTTCGATTCACTATTTTATATTTTCTCAATATTAAAATAGGAATCTCTTTAGTTGTCTTTTCCTTAGCGAAATTTAAACAAAGTGCACAATGTCCTAAGTGTAGGGGAGTTTACTCCCACATGCTTAAACATTGAGGACAATGTTTATCTTAAGTGTAAGGGGGACTTCTATCGAAGTTAAGTGGTCTTTTCCTTGTATTTGTCCTCATTTTAACCGGAAAATCAATTTTTCGACATTTTTCAAAATTTTTGATCTATTTTGGCCTATTAGTTTTTATCTTTGTATAGTTATTTTCTTCCTTTGCTAGGATAAATCTTTGAATAAGTGGTTTTAATTTTCAAACGTTGTGAATCTTTTGACTCAACCCGAGTTTACTTATCTTAGTTTACTCTAGCTAGTATCCTTAACGTGTTTAAGTCAAGTTTTGCTAGGCTTTTATATAGGGAGCTATAAAACGCGAAAGTCTTAACTCTCACGGGTTAAGAACAAGAACTTTTCGCAAGTTCCTATAATTGATCCTAGAGAGTCGTTTATCAAGGGAACTTTAAAACGCGATTTCTAAACTTGAAAAAGTCCAAGAATTTGCAAGATCCTATAGGCGACTCGAAAACCTAAAACTTTGATTTAATAGGCTATGTTTCCACGAGTCTCATTACTTGAGATTTTAAACTGTGGAGAACGAGAGATGATAGAGCCAATTATAAGTTCGGTATTCTTTCGTGAAATTATGTGAGTTAATTATAAGCCTATTCTCCCATCGCTTGCGAATAATTTATCTGCCAATAAATAAGGTTGTACGATTTGAAAGGTTACTTAGCTTCTAGCCACAGATCTTTTAAAAGTTGCTCGGTATGGATTAGAGTTCATAGCCAAGGCATAACTTATTGAAGCGGGACGCGAAGATTGGCGAGTCCGAAAAGGCCCTAACAAGGCATGAGGGCTATGTTTTGTTGCTAAAGATCCAAAGTGATGTGAAGAATCATTTATCGAAAATCAATATGAAGGATCGAGACACACGACGTAAAGCAAAACTCCCCAAAAGTCATGGAGAAGTGTATCCGAAAAGACCCTGACAAGGTATGAGGATAAATAGATCCAAGTCATAAAAGGAGGCGGATCGTTGTATATCAAAGTCCAAAATAAAGATTGGAGAAAAATGAAGAAGTCGTGGTCCTAGTATGAATCTCTCAAAACATCAAGTGAAGAAATTCTTATATGAAGAGAAGACCATTATTTCATGAACGTCTCTCAAGATTTGAAGTATGAAGTCGCTGCCAAATATCGGTCCGAGAAAGGTCTCAAATCGCGAAGCGAGTTATGCCAAGATATGAACTTTATGAGGTCCCGAGAAGCAGTTTTAAAAGATTTGGTCCTTTAGCTAACTATTGATTAAATCGTTCACTTTATTTTCAGACTTAATAATTATCGAAATAAGTCAAAAATGCATCCTCGTGATCATTCAAGACAATAATAAAATATAAGAGATACCCCTAAGAATAAGGGAGTCTAAGTGAATAATTGGCCCACATGAGTTCTTGTTGGTTTGCTAACTTATAATAACAATGATCTCGTTTTTAAGCTTGGTTTGGAGAAAGTGAAAACTTGAGGATGATGATTATTCATGACATTTCCAAAACCCAAGGCATGTTTTTATTTTCTTTACTTTGAATGTTTATAGTTTTCTATCTCTTTAATAAAGGCCAAGGTGGATTGATTATGATGAAAAATGTAATCTTGCTTTGTAACTAATGCATTGCATGAGGACATTGCAATGGTCAAGTGTAGGGGATTTGATAGGTGTGTAAACACCCATCCTTTTTACCACTTAATTACAATAATAACCGAGCCAAAACGTGTATTTTATGTCTTTTATGTCGGAATTATGCGTGGTTTGTGTTTTTGTTGTGATTTAGGACGAAATTGTGAAAAGTGGAGAAAACACGAGCATTTACGGGCTTTTATTGAAGAAAAAGATGAAAGACGAAGTCGAGAAGTCAAGAGTGCAAAAAGAACGGAAGTCCATGACCAATTCTGAAGATTTATCGAAGAAAAAGTCGAAAGACGGAAGTTTACTTAAAGCCAAAGAACTCAAGTCTACTTTATTGAAGAATTAAAAGACGAGTTCAAAGAAATCCCGAGCCAAAAGTCATTAAAGTCAAAGATTAAAGAAGATTTAAAGGCTTAAGGACTAATGGTGCAATTAACAAAGAGATTAAGAAGAAAGGACTAAGCATGCAATTAAGGAGAAAGGAAAGAGGGGAGGAAGCTTCTTAAGCATTCCTTAATCCTCCCCTATATATAGATTAGTTCTTAATCAATTTCATGTGGTTGGCTAAGTGTGACAATTAGTCTTCCACCATTTAATTACTTTGCACCTTTAATTACCTTGTCAATTTAAATACTTGTCAAATTTAATTACCTTGTCTTGCACTTAATTAACATTTAATTTCAAGTAAGTTTTTCTTTTAATTCTTGTTAATCTCATTCTACCTTTCTTTAATCTTTGTGTTGATTTGTTTATGTTCATGTTCTTAATTTTTGTTGATTTATTTAACTTGGTTTTGATTATCTTGTTAGTTTTATTGTTTTGGATTGATTGTTTATGATTATTAGTTGTTAATTAGCTTGTTTGATTTAATCTTGTGTTTGATTTAGCTTTGTTTTGATTTAATTCGTGCTTTATTTCTTCCCTTGTTCTTCGGAAATTTGTTACTGTATTCCCCAGGAACGTGCTCAGCAAACATTCCGAGTAAGGATTTTTATTGGATGACTATTCGGAATATTGAATATTCCGAATAGAGCTTTGTATTCCGAGTAGAGTGATCATTCCGAATAGGGAGTATATTCAGAATAGGCCAAATATTCCGAGTAGGCCCTTTATTCCGCACAGGGGTGATTATTCCGCATAGGAACTTTATTCCGAGTAGCCTGATATTCCGAATAAAAGTTTATTCCGCATAGGGTTAAACATTCTGAATAGGGACTATATTCCGAGTAGGCTGGACATTCCGAATAGGGGTATTCCGAGTAAGAGCATTATTCCGCATAAGACTTTATTCCGAATAGGGACAGATATTCCGGATAGAGGTATTATTCCGAATAGGCTTATATTCCGGGTAAGACCGTTTATTCAGAGTAGACCAATATTCTGAATAGAGGTATATTCCGGATAGGTGACATATTCCGAGTAGGCCATATATTCCGAATAGAGTTTATTCCGGATAGGGGTGATTTTCAGTTTCTTTAATTTTAAGTTTCTGCCTTTTTATTTTAAGCTTTATTTTTCCCGTCTTTTTCCTTGCTCGCACTTTTATTTGCCTTAGATTTATTTTAGCTTTGCCTTAGTTTAAGATTTAGTTTTATTTGCGTTTTAAGTTTGCCTTAGTTAGATTTAAGTTTGCTTTATTTACTTTAGTGCCTTTTAAGTTTTAGTCACGTTTTTAAATACCTGCACTTTTACTTTAATTAGACTTAGATTTACTTTAAATTGCGCTTTTACTTTAATTGTTTTGCACCTTTTACTTTAAACACTACAACGACAAATATTTGTTCCACCAAAAACATTAGAGTCACACATAGAGAACCAAGTTAATCAATTCGATTAGACAGGAACAACGAACTTTAAACTTAATCTTTTTAACCTGAGTAAAATCGAGTTATCAGTACGGCGCATCAGAAGGAAGTCGCATCACTTCGAGCTTCGAGAAGGTATTCTTTACAAGCGCTCTTTCTTACAGTCATGGTTGCGGTGTGTTGGGCCACGCCAGGCTACTTATGTGATCAGTGAGATACATGAATGGTTATGCGGCATGTACGCGGGTCCCCGATCCGTAGTAGCTCGAGCTCTACGCACAGGATATTATTGGCCTACTATGCATAGGGATGCACGCGACATGATTCGCAAGTGCAGTGATTGCCAAGTGCACAGACCAGTACCACGACATCCCCAGCAGGAACTCACACCCATTACATCCCCATGGCCATTCTATAAGTGGGGGATCGATATTGCAGGACCATTTCCCATAGCTGCGGGGGGATTAAGTTCTTGATTGTCGCAATAGACTACTTTACACGCTGGATAGAGGCCAAGGAAGTCAAATCCATCACAGGCAAACAAGTTAAAAATTTTGTTTGGGAGAACATCGTGTGTCGTTTTGGCTTACCAGGAGAAATCATCTCGGACAACGGGAAGCAGTTCGCGGATAATCCATTCAAGGACTGGTGCGCGACATTGAATATCAAATGGCGCTTCGCATCTGTTAAACATCCGCAGACAAATGCTCTTGTGGAACGAGCAAATAGAAGCTTGGGTGAAGGCATCAAGGCACGCCTAGAGGAACGAAGTGCCAAATGGGTGGACGAACTGCCACATGTTCTATGGGCACATAGGACTATGATCAAAACAGCAAACGGGGACACCCCGTTCGCCTTAGCCTACGACACTGAGGCTGTTATACAGCAGAAATAGGAATGCCTACTATCCGCACAACGGAGGTTAATGTCGTCACAAACGACGAACAGCTCCGAATCAATCTGGATTTGTTGTAGGAAAAAAGGGAGATAGCGGCTATCAATGAAGCCAATTCCAAGGCACGGATGAAGGCTTATTATGACGCCAAAGTTAAAGGTGTTTCTTTTCGACCGGGAGATTATGTCTATCGTGCTAATGAGGCAAGTCGAGCGGAGAATACAGGAAAGCTGGGCCCTAAGTGGGAAGGACCGTATGAGGCCACAGAAGCCTTAGGATGGGGCGCGTACAAGTTACGTGACATGGATGGCCGCGACCTAGAACGCACATGGAATATATGCAATCTTAAAAGGTGTTATCTTTGAAAGCTACGGCTTCTGCATGGACACTTCGCTATATCTAGCTTCAATGAAGATCCATGTGTTCTCTTTGTTTTGTTTTGTTTTTATGCTTTATAGGTTCCTTTTGTTTTTAGGATTTCCCATTCTTGTTCAAACAAAACGTAAACGTTCTAATAAAATGTCGTGGTGCCTAGCTAGCTCCACGACTTGTTCTTGTGCAAATGATTGTCTTCTTTTTTAGATTTTCTTATTGTCATATAGATTTAGTTGCTATTATTACAATGTGCTATATCTTATTCATATGCATTCATTCAATACCGTACATGTACAATGCGCCTCCAGGCGGGGTAAGAGGATTAAGTGAACCTAATAATTCAACTTGTCGCATAAGAGGGATGCAACCCTAGTGACGCGGATCATGTATCCTTACTAGACACCTTACTCACAAGACGTTGTGATAAGTTTCCATATGCCACGCTCACATAGTGCTTTGCATGGTAAAGACGCACGCCGCACATCTAGTAAAATATAGACTTGGTTTTATTCTAGGTAAGACGTGACACGTCATGCGACACAGATACATGATATCTAAAAAGAATATAAGCAAGTTTCCAATTATCAAAATTGTCGTGACCACCACGGACTTATAAATATTATGCCAAATGTTTACAATCATGTTACAAAAAGGATAAAGTGCCGTGGACATCCACGGACGAATATTTAGGTTACAAACCAAATTATCCAAGAGTTATAACAAATTAAGGAGCACCCTACATGGGGGGAGAAACCTACCTATCTCCCATCGATCCTCAGCCAGACGGGGCAATATCTTACTACGTTCCTTCCGCTCCAGAGCTTGAGCTGCATTCATCTCCAACACCTCGCTTAATGGCTGTTCACCAACTACGATTTGGGTAACATCTTCATAAACAGGAAGAGTGAGGTGGCTGGGTTAGGGAGTAAAGGGAGTCCGTGAATGTCCCTCGTCCTGAGAAAATGCACCAAGACTTAGTTTCTCCATAATATCCTTGTTAGATGCATCTTTTGTGGCTTCCAGCTCGGCCAAGAAGGGGTAGTGGAGATCTCGCATTGCAGCCATCGAAGCAGTCATCTTCTCAGCAGCTCTGGTGTTGAAGAAGGCATGCTTTTTGAAGTTTTGTTTCTTCCTTATTAGCTCTACGGCCATGACCATTCCTTCATGACGACCGTGCTCGATGCCATCTGACACAAGGTCCGCAAATTGTTGAACAAATTGTGGGGCCTCCAACACCTTGGTAACGGCCAAACGCGTCCCATGACCCACCATCCACCTACGGCCGGCAATGGCTGCTAGTAGTTGGGGGTATAACACATCGTCACGCTCGGAGATGAGGGCATTCACCAATACATATTTTTGGGTGGACGCCTCCTTCAATTGTTCGGCCATGTCCCTCTCATTAGCAATCTCCTCTTTCAGTATCTCCTCTCCCCGGATCAACGCATGTGCGTCCTCAAGCTTCTTTGTGAGAATAGATACTTGGTCGGAGGAGGACTTAGCTGAAGCTTCTGCCGCGGTCACCTGTATGTGATAAATCAAGTATTAGAATGAAGGATATTGCGACGTAGGCGTGATGCGGTGCGGATACATACCTTGGCTATTGCAGCCTCAAGTTCAGTCTCGAGCTCGGATACATGTTGGTCATGAGCATTGGCATGGGCTGATTGTTCTTTAACAGTCGCCTCGACAGTAGCAAGCTGGGACTGGAGGGCGGCAATCTGGGCCTCATTTTCTTCAATCATCTTCTCTCTTCAACCAACCTTCCTCTTCAGGGAATCAACATGCTCTAAAGCAGCCTCGAATCGTACCCGTATAGAAGTGCCCATGGCCATCTGATGAACCAATGCGCCGTTGTATTCATCCACTAGATCCGCATGGTTTAGTGCATTTACATATCTTACCAGCCCAGGGGGATGCAGTTATTGAGATAATCACGGCACTCTTCGGGTTGTCTCATCTGTGAAGCGGTGGTGATTTTCCAGTCGGGGTTGAACTGTGTATGAGGGCCGGACACCGGGACCTCTTGGGAAGCTGTGGGGGTACCTTCCTCAAAGGCAGGGCCAGATCTGGTTGTGGCCGTGTATGGGGTGGGTTCCTTCTCCTTCTCATTTTCATTCCCCTTCCCTTTCCGTGCATCTTGGGGAGGTGCGACACCAGCTTGTTCATTCCTGCAATCAACAATTAGAATAAGTATTAAATATTGTTCGAGGAAGACCGTAAATCTTACTTGGATCATGGATATTTTGACCAAACAAATGCGGTAGACTTACACATTGGTCCTTTCTAGTTCTGATGTAGTGGGGGGAACTTGAGTGACTGGCTCGGCATTGGTCAACGGCACGACCGGATCCACGGGTGCAGCATGCACCGTCTCGGAAGCTTGGGTGGTGCTCTCAACAGACTGATAGCGGGGGTGATCCTCGCGCAGTTTTTTTTTGGGGGGGGGGGCATTGTGTTCACCAACCTCAGGCTGAGCAACTCTTCTTACTCACTTGTTCTTCCTACGAGTACGCTTAGGGGCGGGCTGGGCTTCCTCTTCTTCTTCCTCTTCCTCTACTTGTTGCACTTCCTCCTCGTCATCGCCCAACATTTGGCGAAGACTGGATGTGGTCCTCTCAATGTTGTCACCTTGCTCTTCCCCGTGTACGGGGGTAGCAGTCTTAGGCGGCGAGGAGGGTCCGGCTTCATCTTCAAGCATCATGTTGTCACCATCTTCGTTGTCGAAATCCAAGGGGGTTCACAAGAGTGTTGTTTCTTCTTTGTTAGAATGGGGATCCGGTACGGCTGCCAGGGCAACTGTCACATTCCGGGTATGCTCGAGGAGGGGTAGCTCATTCTCACGTCTGGGACGGGCTCCCTCTGGTATAAGTTTTGGATCACCTTGACGAAGGATTCCAAAGAAGTTCATTTCTGCCAAAACAAACAAAGTATGTTAGTTATAGCAAATAGATGTATGTACGTCTTTGATGTGCGGATGCTATACCTACCTTCACCACGCCTCCTCCAAAACACAGGATAGGATGAGCCGAAGTAATTGCGGCTAATCCCTAGCAAACAAAGGAATGATTCGGGTAGGTTCCTATGGAACCCTGTCCTATTCCTATCTATTTCTTGGGAATGTTGGGGATTGTATGTACCAGCGCATGGAGGAGGGTCAGGAGATAACCTTTGTTTAAAAACGATATCGGTCGGCCACACTATTGAGTCGATGACAAAGTAATGATCGTACCAATTTTTTAGCGAATCCATGGCCTTATTATGGGATGTGGGGATGTTTGGGGATCGTTTCTTAAAAGATAGCCAACCATTTACTAAACTAGGGGTATAAAATAGCCTGAATAGCTCTACGGTAGGAGGGATTCTTCTTGCGCGACCAAGGATTTCAAACTGACTAATCTTGCATGCGCCTATACGGTGTAGTTGGGTAATATGTACGTCATAATATCCTAGGAGATCTACTAGGAAACGAGTGAAGGGAATGCGGTAGTTGGCCGCATCGAACAAACGAGTGTATAGGCCAATTTTTCCCTGGGCGCCTCAGTTATGAGGTCCCCTGCACCAGGGAGAGAAGGATGTAGGTTACTAGGAATGAAGAAATCATTGCAGAAGTGCTCCAATTTCTCCTGGGTCATTACGTTGAGCACAGTTCCAATAGAGGGGTTGTTTCTTTGAACCATTACTAAATAAATAAGTTAAAGACGTGGTATTCTAACCTGTGTGGGAAGGGATCCGTGCGTGAGAAGGTGGTGTTAATGAGGAAAGCTTTAATGGCAGAAATGAATAAAAAGATTGTGTGTTACACACAGCCGTAGGGGCGACTTATTTATAGGGTTGCCTTGCAAGTCATGGTTTGTTGGATGCATGACACGTGTTGGCCACTATCCTAAATCGTGTGGATGGGGTGTAAGTGGCAAATAAACAGTCAGGTGGGACCCACGGGTCACTTTTGACTCATTAGTTCACGCCGCTCGAGGTTCTGACTGTTTGCACTTTGTAAGTCAATTGGTAGGTGAACAGTCAATTGTGTCGGGATATGCGGTCTTACGTAAGACCATATTCAATGCTACATTTAATTTGTCTCGGTCGTCACGTACGGCTGAGGTATCATTGGAATAAATTCCTAAATTAGGTTGTCATGTGCGGCCAAAACAAATTTTTGAAAAATTTCTCATTCCCTAAGGGTCTTTCTTGGTACGTCCGGGGAGCATCTTGATAGTCTAGAGGTTACGCCTACGGCTGTAACAACTAGACTGGGGGGACATGATGATGTATACTCCCCAGCCGGGTCATGAACCCGGCCCACGGGTACTACCCGTATCCGGCCCATCACGGATGGGTGGCAATAATGTTATTTGAGCTTATGGGCTTGGATGAACGGTAACCGCACACACGTGTGCGGCCCACGGCTCGGCATGCCCGGTGCAGGGTTAGACAGAATCATACTCCTACTATGATTAGGATTTATCCCAAAGGAGAGGATATTCACTCACCATAATTAGAAGATAACAATCAATCTAAATCTGGTAATTATCCTTTCCTTGGGGCTGAAGCATCAGTGACAGCCCATTAGGGTTTCACTGCCTACATAAGGAACCCCCAAGGGTTCTACAAAGGGATCACATTCTACACACTCACATCTCATCCGATTCCTATAACCCTAACCGGTTACTTACTCTCATACCGGAGTCTAATCGTGGGAAACATTCCCACGGTAAGCCTAACGCGTGTTGTTTTAGTGTGCAGGATCCCAACCAGATAATTCACTTGGTGTAGGAGCCGGAGTCCAGCCAACCTGAATTAAGCCTAATTCGGGTCTAGCAAGGATCACCCAACTTTTGTATCAACACTTAGGCCCATGTAACTAATTAAAGGGACTTAAAAATGTATTAAGCCCAATAAATGATTTAAAGACCCATTTAAGTAAATTAGTGCACTTGAAGTATATTTAAGCCCACTAAAATAGCCCATTAGATGTTTAGCCCATTTAATGAGCCCATATAAAGTTTAAATGTTAAAATAAAATTTTTTATAATAAAATATAACTTATAAAAACTTTTGGGATGAAAACGACAATTTACAAAACTTAAGGACGAAAACCGTAACTTATAAAACTTGTTTTGATAAACTAGTAAGCACAAGGACTGGAAATGTAAATATCCAAAGGTCTAGGGTTTAATAATTACTATCCGTGGCGAATTAAACCCTAGGGACCATTTTGGGAAGTTTCCAAAAGTTATTTTGTCACTTTAAAACCCTAAGGATTATTTTTGTAAATTGCCGAAACCTAAAGAAGCCCTAGGGGCTGTTTTTGTAAATTTAGTAAAGTTTCAAAACATAGATATAACTAGGGGGACCTAATCTGCCATAAGCCGAAACTATAACAAGCCCTAGGTACTAAATATGTAAAATCCGAAAGTTTACTTGTTTAAAAATATGGAGGGACTAGTTTTGCCATGTTCCGAAACATTAACAAGCCCTAACTCTAAAATCTATTTTAATTATAATAAAACATAACTAAAAGTCTAGATCATAAGGATTAATGTATAAAACTTAAGTTGTGATAAATAACTTATTTTATAAATATTAAATAGTTTATGAAAACTTTAGAGTTAAATAAAAATAATATTTTTTTTTATGAAATATTTATTTACATTTGCTTTACAAAATAAAATGTATAAACAAGATGAATGTGTGATATTAATACATGAATTCATATACTTTTAAGAAATAAAATTATATGAACGTTAATTAAATTAAATGTTTCCACATAAAAATATTATAAGTAAAATCCCATATGTTTACTTAAATATAGAACTTGGTTATAAATTTAATTAGATGTTATTGATACAAGTACTATAAACATAAATTAATATTTTAAGTGAAACATTTTCTTTTATGTCTACTTAAATGTAAAACTTAATTGTAAGATTGAATGATTACTATAAATACATGTATGTTAACTAATATTAATAGTTAAAATTTTTATGTGAACTTAGAAATGAAACTTATATAAATAAGTTAAATGAATATTAATGCTACTTGAACTACGGTTATTTAGATAAATACCATGGTATGAATGAACTGAATAAAATCGGTATAAGCATACATATCTGTTCTTCTACTATCTATTAAGATTGTACTATCTGATTAGGCATAACTTTGGTGTGAGCTTTAATTGGATATCCGTGTTAAACAAGAAATTGCCTACTCCCAGGTGAGTTTACAACCCTATATAAACATTGATAAAACTTTCCCTTTTTGGGAAAGAAAATATGCAAACATATATTGGACATAACTAAATTGTATAAACTTGATTTTGATTGATTATTATTGAAACTGTTAAATTGTTGTAAATCGCCTGAATGTCATAAATAGATCTATCAGGGATTGACCATCCCCGTCTGGGTGAGTCATGCTCACTGTGCCTTGGCCGGGACAACAGACGTATACCATGTTGGAACTGAAATGGGTGTCTTTTTGTAAGACACTACGTCCTCATCTGTTGAGGACTATGGGGTTAAGCTTCAGTTTCTAATAATAAACAAATGTTATTTACATTTTAGTAAGAATGCTTTGTGCATTATTACTTCTATGATTATTGTATGTCCAAACTAATTAATTGTTAAAATTTGTAAATTCACCAACTTTATGTTGACCCCCGTTAGTATGTTTTGCACAGGAATATGAAGTTAGTATGTGGTGTGTGCATGGTCTCCAGCATCTTAGTAATCTGCATCATAGGACTCGTCAGGGGTTCTATTTGGGAAACATAAACAATCAACTTCTGTCGCGTTTAAGACAATTTTTAATTTGTTTGTTAACAAACATGTAATCTGATTTAAATAATCTTTATCTTATGCTCTATGGACTATATGCTATCGATCCACCCTTGTGACGTCTCCGGGGATATTTTCCGCATATTTTGACCTTACTCGGGGTGTCACATCCACTTTTTCAATCTTCCTGCTACATCCGGTCGAGAGATGATTTGTTTTATTAGTTGGTCCGTGATGACCACAATTGGGTGCGCCTGAAAGTATCGGCGCAGCCTTTTTGCGGCAAAGACCAATGATAGGACCAGCTTCTCCATCGAGGAATAATTCAATTCCGGTCCCTGCAATGTTCTCTTTATTAAGTAGACTGGAGTCTGAACTGCGTCCTGATAAGTCATTAGGACGGCGCTTATTGCTCCATGTGTAGCGGACAGGTACATGCTTAGCTCCTCTTTAGGCCTCAGGGCAACAAGCATTGGAAGCGCAGCTATGCGCTACTTAAGCTGCCCAAATGCCTCCTCCGCCTCACTTGTCTAGTGGAAATCCCCTTTCTTCAAGCACTTCTTGAGTGTTTTTAATAGAGGACGTGACTTCTTTACAGATTTCGAGAGGAACCTGTTAAGCCCAGCCAACTTTTCGTTAAGTGATTGTCCTCTTTCAGTGTCCGAGGAGATGGTAACTGTATCACGGCCTCAGTTTTCTTGGGGAACGGATTAATGCCGTTTGGGTCTATCATGTACCCCAAAAACATTCCTTCGGTTACCCCAAATGTGCATTTTTTGGTATTCAACTTCATGTTGATCTTCCTCAGGGTGTCGAACGTGTCCTGGACATCACGGAGGAGCTCGTCCTCCTTGTGGATCTTTATAACAAAGTCATCAACATAGACTTCAAGATTACGACCAATCTGTAAGTCGAACGCCTTGTCCACAAGTGGTTGATATGTCGCCCCTGCATTCTTGAGTCCGAACGGCATTTTTGTATAACAATACACACCCTGACTGGTATGGAACGCCGTCTTTTTCTCGTCCTCTTCCGACATATGGATCCGGTTATACCCCTTATATGCATCTAAGAAACACTTAAATGGGTACCCACATAGGGATTCGACCTTCTAATCGATTTCTGGCAACGGGTAACAGTCTTGCGGACAAGATTTGTTTAAGTCGGTGAAGTCCACACACATGCGCCAGCTGCCATCATGTTTCTTGACCATAACCGGATTGGAAAGCCACTCGTGGTAATAAACCTCCCGCATGATTCCTGCATCAACCAGCTTTTTTACTTCATCTAGTATAACATGGATGCGCTCTAAAGCTTGTTCGCGCTTCTTTTGTCTCACCGGAGGATACCCCGGGTGCATCGGAAGCTTGTGCTTCGTGACCGAGCGTGGTACGCTTGTCATGTGCTTTGGTTCCCATGCGAACACATCAAGGTTTGCCTTAAGGAGGGAGCACATAGCGTTCCTTCCCTTATCGGAGATAGTTCCTCCGATAGCCACCTCGTGTTCTAGATAATCAGGGTGGATAGCCACCTTCCAATTCGCTGGAGGTGACCACTCCTTCTTTGGTGATGGTTATGTTCATGTTGTAACGGCATTATATTCCGATGTAGGTACAATCGAATTAAAGATAGTAACAATTCCACCCTCGACTGTGAATTTCAGCATGCCGTGTGCCGTAGACGGGACTGCCTGTTGGGTGAGTATTCCTGGCCTTCCGATGATACCATTGTACGGGGAATGATAGCGTATAACCATAAAGTTCATCCATATTGTAGTTGAATGTTCCTTATCCCCGATAGTTACTAACAACCGTAACTGCCCTATTGGCCAAATAGTATCTCCGCTAAAACCAATAAGCGGCGAGGTGGCCGACATTAGTTGGATTTTGATTTCTGGTTTAAACTGTATGAAACAGTGTTCGTAGAGTATCTCCGTGGATGATCCTCCATCAACATACATGCGACGAACATTATGGCTTCCAATGTTCACCTCAATCGTGAGAGGCGCGTCCGCCACGTTCGTCGTCGTGATAGGAGGGGATGAGATATACTTGGTGCGAGAAAATTTCTAACTAACTTTTTGCTTCGTCCTGCGCTGCCATGAATGAACCATGAATATGGTTGTAGGCTTGTCTTTTTGGAAACATTTTTTGTCATTCTTTTTTTTATCCTTCCCATCCTTCCAGTCCTTGACCAGATGCTTGAGTTTACCTGACTTATTCAGTGACTCAACGTGCTTCTTGAGCTGAATGCACTCATCCGTGCCGTGACCCTTGTCATTGTGAAATTCGCAAAAGCGGGTTCCCTGACGACGGTTAAACGGAGTAGTCATTGGGGGCGGCCTTGGAAAGTTTTCCCCTTCCATCAGTAGGATATCTCTGTATGTCATCTTTAGAGGCGTAAACTTGTCGTTCGACCGTCCTCCTATTGCTTGAGTTTTATAATCAGGGCTCCTGTTATTGCCTTGATTATTGGACTGCCTCTTTGACTGTTCGTTCGACCGATAGCTTTGGTTTCCCCTTGAGGGGTAAGCTGTAGATAAGGCAGTCTCTCCTTCCAAAAAATTTCTAACCCTTTTCATAAGGTCGTCAAACTTTTCAGGCTATCTGTCGTTGAGGCGTCGGATTAGTTCCTTGTCTGTTATGCCATGCATATAGTTGGAGATTTTGAGGACTTCTGGGCACACCCTTATCCGTTTGCATTCGTCTTTGAAGCGTTCTGTGAAGTCCTCCGTGGATTTCCTGGGCTTTTGTTTTACCGTTTCCAATAAGACCGGGTCTCTATTATACTTTTCCGCTGAGTGTAATTTCTTCTAAACGTTAAGCATAGCTCATTGAAGCTGTTAATGCTCCGGTAGGGAAGTTTTTCAAACCATTTGCGGGCATTGCCGATCAAGGTTGAATTCAACATTTGGCACCAAATAGGTATCGGCCATCGTTCAGTTTTTGCTTGTACAGTGAAAACTTTGAGATGATCATCTGGATCACCCGATCTGTTGATATAAAAGTTGGATAATCCTTGCTTCACCCGAATTAGGCTTAATTCGGGTAGGCTGGACTCCAGCACTTGCACCAAGTGAATAACTTGTTGAGATCCTCCACACTAAAGCAACACGCGTTAGACTTACCGTGGGAATGTATCCTATGATTAGACTCCGGCGTGAGAGTAAGTAATCGGTTTAGGTTTATGATTTGGCTGTAGGTTTAGAGTATAGAGAATGTAATACCTTTGTGGAACCCTTAGGGGTTCCTTATATAGGCAGTGAAACACTAATGGGTTGTCACTGTTACTTCGGCCCCAAGCATAAGATAAACTCCATAATTAGATTGATTGTTATCTTCTAATTATGGTGAGTATATATCATATACTATGAGGTAAATCATAATCCTAATAAGATTATGATTTTGCCTAACCCTGCACCGGACATGCCGGGCCGTGGGCCGCACACATCTTATGCGGCCACTGTTCATTCAAGCCCATAAGCTTAAATGACATCAATCCAACCCATTCGTGATGGGCCGGATGCGGGTAGTACCCGTGGGCTGGGTTCATGACCCGGTTGGGGACTATACGTCATCATGTCCCCCCAGTCTAGTTGTTACAACCGTAGGCGTAATATCTAGACTAGAAATGCCCTTCAGACGTACCAAAAAAGAACATTTTGAAATGTTGAATTTTGAAAACCATACTTCAGCCGCACGTGGCAACATTTAGAAAGGAATTTATTACTATGTACAAATAAATGGTACCCCAGTCGTACGTGACGACCGAGACAAACTACATGAAACATTGAATATGGTCATACGTATGACCGCATATCCCGACACATTGGACTGTTCACCTGACACATTGACTGACAAAGTGCAAACAGTCAGTACCTCGGGCGACGCAATCTTCTGAGCCAGAAGTGACCCGTGGGTCCCGCCTGACTGTTCACTTGCCACTTATGTCCCTAACCACACGATCTAGGTTAGTGGTATACATGTGGAATTAATCCAGTGTATCATTATTAACGAGGCAACCCTATAAATAGGTTGCCCATATGACTGTGTGTTACACACATTCTTTTGCTATTTTTCCGCCATTAACGCTTTCTTCATAACCATCACTTTCTTTTGCATGGATCTTCCCCCACACAGGTTAGAACACCACGGCTTTCATCATTTCTTAATAATTATGGCTCATAGGAACAACCCCACTATTGCATCTGTGCTGAATGTGATGACGGAAGTAAAACTAGGAGAGTTTTGCTCTGATTACTACATTCCTAGCAACCTTCACCCCTCTCTTCCCGGTGTCGGGGATCTTATAATTGCATTCCTTTCACTAGGTTCCTTATAGATTTATTAGGGTACTATGATGTACATATCACCCAGTAACACTGCATAGGCGCATGTAAGATTAGTCAATTTGAAATCTTATGTCGTGCATGGAACATCTCCCCAACCGTAGACTTGTTTAGGTTGTTTTACATTTCAAACCTAGTGAATGGTTGGCTTTCTTTCAAGAAACGATCCCAAACAGCCCCATGAGTCACAACAAAGCCATGGACTCACTGAAAAATTGGTACGACCACTACTTTTTTATTGACGCAGTAGTTTGGCCGACTGAGTTTGTATATAAGCATAGGTTACGCCCTGACTTTCCTCCCCAAGTCGGTACATATAACGCCCAGCACGCTCAAGAAATAGATAGAAACAGAACAGGGTTTCATAGGAGTCTACCCGAGTCATTCCTTTGCCTTCTTGGAATTAGCCGTAACTACTTTGGCCCGTCGAACATATACCCCGTATTTTGGAGAAGCCGAGGCGAAGGTAGGTATAGTATATGCATCCTCAAAGATATATAAGCGCGTAGTCCGTATCTAACATACCTCTTGTTTTGCAGAAATGAATTTCTTTGGAGTCCTACGCCAGGGAGACCCCAAGAACATTCCGGAGGGAATGCGCCCTAGGCGAGAAAACGAGCTTCCATTGCTTGAACAAACCAGGAATGTGACAGTCGCCTTGGCAGCCGTAACTGACCCTCAATCCGACGAGGAAGATACAACTATTTAGAAGACCCCTATAGATTTTGATAATGAAGACGGGGAAGCGATGATGGTGGAGAATGATGATGGACCCTCCTCATAGCCGAAGACTGCCACCCATGCTCATGAGGAGGAGCAAGGTGGTTATATTGAGAGAACCACCTCTAGCCTCCGCCAAATGTTAGGTGATGATAATGAGGAGGAAGTGCAGCAAGACGATGAAGAGGAAGAGGAAGAACAGCAACCGATCCTAAAGCGTACCCGCAGAAAGAACAAGAGGGTAAGAAAGGCCACCGAGGCCATGGTGGGAGAGCACAATGTCCCAGCCAAGAGACTGCGCGAAGACACCCCCTCTACATATCTGGGGAAAGCACAAACCATGCCTCGGGGACGGCACAGGATAGCCATATAGCCTAGAACGTGCCACCCCCAGCTGTTGAGCCAGTCTCTCAAGTTCCTCCCACTACGTCAGAGCTGGAGAAGACAAACATGTAAGTCGTCCGCACATGTCTGTGTCATTGTTTCTTTCTTCCAAATAAAAGGTATGTCCCTTTGTAACAATACATATGTGTTTGATGATATTTTTTGCAGGGATAACCAAGCTGGTGTCGCGCCTGTCCAAGGGACGAGGAAGGGGAAAGAGCCTGTCCTTCAAGCCTCGGTGCCCAAACCTGGCCCGGCCTTCGAGGAAGGGACCCCCACGGCCTCACAGGAAATTCTTGTATCCGGCCTCTCCACACACTTTAATCCTGAGTAGAAGACATCCACTACTTATAGGATGAGGGACGCGGAAGAGTGGCGGGACTACCTTAACCATTGCATTCCTCCTGACCTTGTAAAGGATATAAACGCGCTAAGTCATCAAGAACTAGTAGATAAAAGCAATGGGGCCTTGGTGCATGAGATGGCCATGGGCACATCCATGCGAGTGAGGTTTGAGGCCACCCTGGAGCACGTCCAATCTTTAAAGAGGAAGAACGGTCGTAGGGAGAAGATGATTGAAGAAAATGAATCCATGATCGCGACACTCTAGTCCCAACATGCCACAACTGAGGAAACCGTCAAAGAACAAGCCGCGTATGCCAATTCTTATAACAAGCGTGTTGCCGAGCTCGAAGCCTAACTCGAGGCTTCAAAAACTAAGGTACTTATCTGTAAGGTACCATACCCGCGTCCATATTATGCATGATGTATTCTAACCTTAGTATAACACCCATAGGTGGCCGTAGCCGAAGCATTTGCGAAGACCTCAACTGACCAGGTATTTGCCCTCTCGAAGGAGCTTGAAGATGTATGGACGTTGGTCCAGGGCGAGTAGAATTTGAAAGATGAGCTTGCTAAGTAAAGGGTCGTGCTGGAACAGGTGATGGAGGCCTCTGCGTAAAAGGACGCGGAGCTGGACGCCCTCACCACAGACGGTGATGAGGTGTTGTGCCCCCAACTACTCGCAGCCATTGTTGGCCGTAGGTGGATGGTGGGCCATGGGGCGCGTCTAGCTGTTATGAAAGTGATGTAGGCTCCTCAATTTGTGAAGCAATTTGAAGATCTCATATCGGATGGTATCGACCGTGGTCGACACGAAGGTATGGTCATGGTCGTAGAGCTGATAAGCAAGAAACAGAACTTCACCAAGCATGCCTACTTCAACCCCGGGGTTGTGGAGAAGATGATTGCGTCTATGGCTGCTATGAGGGATTTGGAGTACCCTTTTTTGGCCGAGTTTCAGTCTACAAAGACGCGTCCAATAGGGAGATCATGGAAAAACTAAGTCTGGGCGCGTGCTCGCAAGGTGAGGGAGACTCCCGGACTCATTTCACGCTTTCGCCTAGCCAGCTCATTCTTCCTATTTATGTGGATGTCACAAGGATCGTGGTTGGTTAACAGACATTAAGTGAAACGTTGGAGGCGAACGCGGCTCGGGCTCATAATAAGAAAGACCATGGTGAAGCATCGTCGTCTTGGATAGCCGAAGAGCAGAGAGAGATAGGCAAGTTTCTCCCCCTTATGTAGGGCCTACCTCCACTGCTGTAATTTCTGAACACTTTTATTTGTAACAAATATTCGTCTGTGGATGTGCACGGCACTTTTGTGTAACATTTTATCTGAACACTTAGAATATGATGTGTATGGGTCTGTGGTGATCACGGCAATTTTGATTATTTGAAACTTGCTTATATTCTTTAGATATTGTGTATCTATTTTGCATGACGTGTCACGGCTGATTAAGAATAAAACCAAGTCTATAATATACTAGACGTGCACTGTGTGTCTTTATCATGCCCGACACTATATAAGTACGACATGTCTCTTATGCGACAAGTTGAATTATTAGGTTCACTTAATCCTCTTACCCCGCCTGGGAGCGAATTGTACATGTACGGTTTGAATGAATGCATATGAATAAGAAATAACACACTATGGAAATAACAAATAAATCTCAAAAACATAAGACAATAATTTGCACAAGAAAAGACCGTGGAGCTAGCTAGGCCCCACGGCATTTTATTAGAACGGTTTACGATTTTTTGACAAAATTAAAATCCTAAAACAAATAGCACCTAGAAAGCATGAAAACAAAAAATACATGGATCATCATTGAAGCTGACCACAGCGAAGTGTCCATGCGGAGGTCGTAGCCCTTTTGGAGGTAGCATCTTTTAAGGTTGCAAATATTCCATGTACGGTCCAAGTCACAGCCATCCATATCACGCAACTTGTACGCACCTAGTCCCAAAGCTTCCCTGACCTCACACGGCCCCTCCCACTTTGGACCAAGCTTCCCTGTGTTCTCCGCGCAACTTGCCTCGTTAGCACGATAAACAAAATCCATCGGTCGAAAGGAAACACCCTTGACTTTGGAATCGTAATAAGCTTTGATACGTGCCTTAGACTTGGCCTCATTTATGGCTGTTATCTCTCGTTTCTCCTCTAACAAGTCCAGATTGACCAGGATTTGCTCATCGTTCGTGACGATGTTAACCTCCGCAATACAGATTATTGGCATCCCAATTTCTGTGGGGATAACAACCTCGGCTCCGTAGGCCAGCACGAATGGAGTGTCCTTATTAGTTGTTTTGATCATTGTCCTATGTGCCCATAGGACATGCGACAGGTCATCTACCCACTTGGCACTTCGTTCATCTAGGTATGCTTTGATACCTTCACCTAGGCTTCTATTTGCCCGCTCCATGAGACCATTAGTCTGTGGGTGTTTAACTGATGCGAAACGTCATGTGATGTTCAACGTCACGCACCAATCCTTGAATGAATTATCCGCGAACTGCTTTCCGTTATCCGAGATGATCTCGCCTGGCAAACCAAAGTGGCACACAATATTTTCCCAAACAAACTTTTTTACCTGTTTGCCCATAATCGTTTTGACCGCCTTAGCTTCTATCCATCGAGTAAAATAGTCCATTGCGACGATCAAGAACTTAACGCCCCCTGCGGCAACAAGAAAAGGTCCAACGATATCAATCCCCCACTTATAGAATGGCCATTGGGATGTGATGGGTGTTAGTTCTTGTTGTGGATGTCGCGGTACTGGCCTATGTACTTGGCAATCGCTGCACTTAAGAATCATGTCTCGTGCGTCCTGATGCATAGTCGGCCAATAGTACCCTGTGCGTAAAGCTCGTGCCACTACTGATCTGGGGCATGCATGCATACCGCACGACCCTTCATGTATCTCACTAATCACATAGCTAGCCTGGCGCGGCCCGACGCATCACAACCACGGCTGTAGGAAGGAACGCTTGTATAGAACACCATCTCGGAGTTCGAAATGTTGCGACTTCCTTTTGATACACCGCGCCGCCTTTTCGTCCTCCGGAAGGGTTTCATCGGTTAGATAGTTGATGATCGGGTCATACATGTAGGTCCCTCTTCTTCAACTATAGTTACGATTTCTCCTCCTGTAATGGACTTTTCCTTGAGTATTTTAACAAATACTTGTTTGGATAATGGGCGAAGCTTGTAGACGCAATCTTGCTAAGAGCATCCGCCTTCTTGTTCTCGCCTCTTGGTACCTTCTTGATGGAAAACTTTCCAAAAGTGTAAATGAGTGACTTGACTTTCTCCAAGTATTGGATCATGTTATCCTCTTTGGCTACGTACCCTCCTAGGATGTGATTCGAGACAAGTCGTGAGTCCACGTAGGCCTCAAGGTTGCATAATCCCATCCTAGCGACGATTTTTAAACCCGCAATCAATGCTTCATATTCTGCCTCATTATTCGTGGTTGTGAACTCAAAGCACAAGGCGTAGTTAAATTCCATTCCTTCCGGATTCGTGTAAATGAGACCGGCTCCTGATCCGTCCGTGCAAGAAGATCCGTCAGTAAACAAAATCCATGGTTCGATTGGAATTTCTTCCTGTTGTACCATTGGTTCGTCCTCCTCAGGTTTCTCAATTAGGAAGTCTCCCAAAATTTGGCCCTTGATGGTTGTCCTTGGTCTATAAGAGATGTTATGCTCTCCTAGTAGGATACTCCACTTCTGTAGTCTCCTGGCCACGTCTGGTTTAGAGATGATCTATTTTATTGGCTGATCGGTGATAACCACAATTGGGTGCGCCTGGAAGTACCGGCGCAGCCTTTTGCGGCATAAACCAATGACAAAACCAATTTCTCCATTGATGAATAGTTCAACTCCGGCCCTTGCAATGCTCTACTTATGAAGTAAACCGGAGTCTGGACTGAATCCCGATCAGTCATAAGGACTGCACTTATTGCTCCGTACGTAGTGGACAGATACATAATGAGCTCCTCCTGAGGTCGGGGTGAAACTAGCATGGGAAGAGCCGCGAGATGTTCTTTAAGCTGCCCAAAGGCTTCCTCTGCTTCTTTTGTTGAGCAGAAGTCTCTTTTCTTTAAGCACTTATTGAGTGTTTTAAATAGAGGTAGTGACTTCTCCGCGGACTTTGACAAGAACCTATTGAGCCCGGCCAGCTTTCGATTGAGTGATTGTACCTCCTTGAGTGTTCGAGAGGATGGTAGTTGTATCACGACGTCCGTCTTCTCTGGACAAGGCTTGATGCCGTTTGGATTAATCATATACCCAAGGAACATTCCTTTGGTTGCCCCAAACGTGCACTTTTTTGGATTTAGTTTCATGTTGATTTTCCCCAAAGTGCTGAAAGTCTCCTGGATATCACGGAGAAGTGCCTCCTCCGTATGGCTCTTGGTGACCAAATCGTCAACATAGACCTCAATGTTACGGATTATCTGGGAGTTGAAGGCTTTATCAACAAGTCGCTGATATGTTTCTCCGACGTTCTTTAGTCCGAACGGCATTTTCGTGTAACAATACACGCCCTGACTAGTGTGGAACGCCGTCTTCTCCTCGTCTTCCTCCGCCATCTGGATCTGATGGTATCCTTTGTACGCATCTAAAAAAACATTTCAAAGGGTATTCGCATAAGGATTCTATCTTCAAATCGATTTCTGGTAACGGATAGCAGTCTTGAGGACAAGATTTGTTCAAGTCCGTGAAGTCCACACACATGCGCCAGCTCCTATCATGCTTCTTGACCATGACCGGATTGGATAACCATTCATGGTAATATACCTCGCGCATAATTCTTGCGTCCACCAATTTCCGTACCTCGTCCAGTATTATCTGGCTGTGTTCTGGTGCTTGACCACGCTTTTTTTGCTTAACAGGGGGATATCCCTGGTAGATTTGAAGTCTATGTTCTGCTATCGAACGCGGCACGCCCGTCATATGCTTTAGCTCCCATGCGAATATATCAATGTTTGCCTTTAGGAGAGAGCACATGGCCTTCTTCCCTTTATCCGATAGTGTTCCCCCTATGGCTACCTCTTGCTCCGGGTAGTCAGGGTGGATTACCACCTTCCAATTGGGGGGTGGTGATCCTTCCTTAATGGGAACCAGCTGGACTGGTGTTGTCACGGCGTGGCATTCGAATGTCGGTACGATTGAATTGTAAATAGTAACAATTCGTCCTTCGACTGGGAATTTAATCATGCCGTGAGCCGTGGACGGGACTGCCCATATGGCCAAGATGCCTGGTCTTCCAATAATACCATTATACGGAGAGTGTGAACGTGTCACCCTAAAGTTCATCCATGCCATAGTGGAATTCTCTTTATCCCCAATGGTTACCAGTAGACGCAGTTGTCCTATTGGCCAGATAGTGTCTCCACTAAAGCCAATGAGCGGCGACGTGGCCGGCACTAATTGGCTTTTTATCTCTGGTCGTAGCTGTATGAAGCAGTGTTCGTAGAGTACTTCCGCCAATGATCCTCCGTCCACATACATACGACGAACGTTGTGGGTTCCAATGCTTACCTCAATCTTGAGAGGTGCATCGGCCACGTTGCTCTCCGTAATGGGAGGGAATGAGATCTCTCTGTCGCGTGAAATTTTTTGACTAACTTTCTACTTTGTGCGGCGCTGCCACGATTGGATCATATATATAGTTGAAGGCTTGTCCTTTTGGGAGTCCTTCTTGTCATACTTTTTGTTGTCCTTCCCATCCTTCCAATCCTTTACCAAGTGTTTGAGTTTGCCTGATTTAATTAGTGACTCTATATGCTTTTTGAGCTGGATGCACTCCTCCGTGCCGTGAACCTTGTCATTGTGGAATTCGTAGAAGCGATTTCCTTAACGGCGTTCAACTGGAGTTGTCATTCGAGGAGGCCTTGGGAAGTTTTCCCCTTCCGTCAACAAGTAAGTCATCTTTAGAGGAGTGAATTTGTCATATGACCGCCCTCCTTTATTCTGGCTCTTGTAATCCGAGTTCCTTCCGTTGTCTTGGGTGCTTTGACCACCTGATTGCCTCTTGGGCTGGTCGTTCAATCGATAGTTATGATTTCCCTTTGTAGGGTAAAGCTACCACGGTTTCTCCATCTATAAAGTTTCTAACACTTTCCATGAGGTCATCATACCTCTCCGGTCGTTTGTCATTGAGACGCCTAATTAACTCCTTGTCCATTATGGCATGCATGTAATCAGAAATTTTTAGGAGCTCAGGGCACGTTTTTGTGCGCGTGCACTCGTCATTGAAACGTTCTGTGAAGTCCTCCGTAGACTCTCTGGGCCGTTGCTTGACAGTTGCTAACGAGACCGGATCCCTATTATACTTCTTTCGTTGAGTATAATTGTTTTTGAACACAGTGCGTAGCTCGCCGAAGCTATCAATACTTCGGTGAGGGAGCCTTTCAAACCAATCATGGGCGTTTCCAATCAAGGTCGAATTGAACATTTGGCACCATATAGGCATTGGCCATCATTCAATTTTTGCCTGCATATCAAATATCTTTAGGTGATCGTCCGGATCACCAGAAACATCATAGGTTTTAATGCACGCTGGTATATGGCGCTTTTTATCCTCAGAGTAGTTCCGTATACGGAGAGTGAAGGCATCCTCTCTGTCATCACACCATGGAAGGGAAAGATCCTACTCTTCATCCTGATAGTAGGAATCATCATAGTATCCCTCATCGTCCGATGGTGGTGGGGGGTATACCTAGGTCGGCGACGTCTGGGAGGATGGTCATCCGAATCCGACCCCGAAGGGCCGTGAGGAGGGGGCGGTGCCCCACTTCTCGGCTGGTTATGATGACCACTTCTGTGAGAGGAGCTAGGAGATTTTTTCCCACCAGAATTCACCCTATCCCATACGCTGGTGCGGCGATTGTTCACGGGGGTTTCCAACACCGGGCGTTCAGGGGAACCGTCGGACTTGTCCCCCTCCTCATGGGTTTGTAGCAATTCCTGCATAATGTGAACCCCTATGCACTCGTATACATTCCAAGGTTGAGGGTTTTCCTCAAGGGGAGTTTGTTCCTATGGGCGCGTCCTCCTTCTCCTCTTTCGAGTTCGAGGGGAGGTGTCAGACGCGGTACTGCCAAAGTTAAGCCTAGATTGGAGGTTCCTTCCCAGGTTTAGCCTTGACGCGATGCCCGAGACGATCCTGTCAAAGTTCTACGTGAGAACACGCTCGAGGTCTTCGTCAGCGAGTGAACCCACCTCCAATTCTGTCTCGATTTATGGCCTCTACGGCTCCTTGTTAGGGGCCTTTGGCGCACTTCCCATATCATGATTATCCATGGTGATGGTTGGTGGTGGGGTATTGTCAGACGTGCCTACCCCACCAAAAGACTGAAATATGTTTCGATTATTCAGTCCGCCTGTTTGGCTACCAAGGGACTGGGTGGAGATGAGTATCCCATCACTCGTGGACTTTCGGTTCCCAGGATTCATGTTCCTTGGATTCCCTTGAGGGTGCCCCTTCATCATTAGAAGAGATCGAGATTAAGATTGATTTTAGTTTTGTGTTTGGATCCCACGGATGGCGCCAACTTGTTGATACAAAAGTTGGATGATCCTTGCTTCAGCCGAATTAGGCTTAATTCGAGTAGGCTGGGCTCCGGCTCTTGCACCAAGTGAATAACTTGTTGAGATCCTTCACACTAAAGCAACACGCGTTAGACTTACCGTGGGAATGTATCCCACGAGTAGACTCCGGCGTGAGAGTAAGTAATCGGTTTAGGGTTATGAATTAGCTGTAGGTTTAGAGTATAGAGAATGTAATACCAAGCATAAGATAAACTCGATAATTAGATTGATTGTTATCTTCTAATTATGGTGAGTGTATATCCTATACTTTGAGGTAAATCCCAATCCTGATAAGATTGTGATTCTGCTTAACCCTTCACCGGTCATGCCGGGCCGTGGGCCGCACACATCTTATGCGGCCACTGTTAATTCAAGCCCATAAGCTTAAATGACATCAATCCAACCCATTCGTGATGGGACGGATGCGGGTAGTACCCGTGGGCCGGGTTCATGACCCGGTTGGGGACTATACGTCATCATGATCCATCGTAGGTATTGACACACACCGGCATGCGATGCTTTTTGTCCTTCGAGTAATTCCGTATACGGGTTGTAAAGGCATCTTCTCTTTCACTACACCATCGTAGGGAGAGATCCTCTTCATCATCCGTATGGTAACGGGAGTGTCCGTAGCATTCTCCCTCCTCGTCTGATGGTTCAGAGGAGTAATATCGTGTGCGACGGCGCCTTGGGTGATGGTCATCTGAGTCGAACCCTGAGGGATCATTGTAAGGAGTCCCCCCCCCCCCCACCCCTTGATTGGCTATAATAGCCATTCTTATGAGAAGAGGTGGTGGTTTTCTTTGCTCCCGAATCTATTCTCCTCCGCACGCTAGTGCGGCGATTATCCTTTTGTGGAGTCTCCAATGTTACGCGTCCCATAGATCCATCAGAATGATCTGATTCCCCATGCGTCCCTTGCAATTCCTGCATAATCCGATCCCCTACGCGTTCGGAGACATTCTGTGGTTGTGGTTGTTCCTCCATTGGAGGTTGTTCCTTGTCCCGGCGATTTCTTCATCTTTTTCGGGTTTGGAGAGGAGTATCCTGTGCCACACTCCCAAAATTGAGTCTCAATTGGAGGTTCCTCCCCAAATTTAATCTTGCCATGATGACAGGGATGATTCTGTCAAGATTTTGTGTGAGTACTCCCTCAATATCTTCATTGTCGAGCAAGGCGAGCTCTTGGTCCACCTCTCCGGCCGGTAGCCTTTGTTTTTCCTTATTAGGATCAGGTGGTGCTGATCCTTTCTCGGGACTATTTAGAGTGAGGGTAGGTGGTGGGTGTGTAGGGACGTGCCCGTACCCCCAGGGGATTGTATCCCCGTGTTCTGGAGGTTAAGCCCTCCTGCTTGCCCCGTGAGAGGTGGATTAGGGGTAACGTGGATGTCTCCCCCTGACTTCCGGTTCCCCGGATGGGCGTTCTTTGGGATTCCCTGATAGGGGTTTCCTTTCGTCATCAGTAGAATTCGAGTTTAGTGTAGGGTCCCATGGATGGCGCCAACTTGTTGATACAAAAGTTGGATGATCCTAGCTTGACCCGAATTAGGCTTAATTCGGGTGCTCGGGCTCCCGCTCCTGCACCAAGTGAACTTCGGTTTGGGATCCTACACACTAAAAGTAGCATGCTGTTAGGCTTACCGTGGGAACATATCCCACGATTAGACTCCAGCGTGAGAGTAAGTAATCGGTTTAGGGTTAGTAATCGGATGAGATGTGAGAGTGTAAAGAATATGATCCCTTTGTGGAACCCTTGGGGGTTCCTTATATTGGCGGTAAAACCCTAGTGGGATTTTACCAAAGCTTCGGCCCCAAGTAAAGGATAAGTACCATAATTAGCTTGATTGATATCTTCTAATTATGGTTAGTGTATATCCTTTACTTAAGGGTAAATCACAACCCTAATAAGGTTGTGATCCTATCTAACCCTGTACCGGCTGTGCCGCGCCGTGGGCCGTACATATCCCGTGCGGCCACTGTTCATTCGAAGTCCATAAGCTCAAATGACATTAGTCTAACCCATTCGTCATGGGCCGGATACGGGTAGTACCCGAGGGCCAGGTTCATGACCCCTTTGGGGACTATACGTCATCAAACTTTTGTCACTTAGTGAAGGCAGTGGGAAAAGGACACAGGCAGTGAGAACTTGGTTCCTACTGAACTATCACAGAGAATTACTTTGGGGGCTTTTGAGCCATTTTGCTTGGAGGTTTTGGACAATTTGGGCACCCCTACAACCAGTGGGTTATAGGGAGTCAAATACAATCAAAAACAACCACAAGAGTCACACCAATTAACACATAATCGATAATTAAGGTCACTGCTACAGCAAATAGTGGGGGGTCTGGCGGTATGTATATGCTAACAGTGAGCTAGAAGCCAATTTTAGCTACCCTATAGTTTATAAAAACTTAAAACTAGATTTTACACACTTCACAATACCCTAAAATTGGATGCTCACTTAAATTAAAACCTCAAAGTCAAAAATTAAAGGCAAAAGACCTGTTAGTGTGTTTAACTGGGCAGAATGGTGCATTAGCTGGTCTAATGTGCTCACAAGTGAGAATGAGGCAGTCTTATAGCTCAGAATACCCCACCAAACATTGAACAACTAAACTAAACTCTACCTTAACACTTAGACAAGATGCAAACAAGCCTCAAAACCCAAAAATCACACAAACACACCTACTGTGCACACACAGTGAAATATTGGTTTTGTTTGATGTTAAACTTGGCACCACAATGAGATTAGACAGCTTATATTTAAAACAAAACAATCCTAAATACAAAACACCAACATCCAAACCTTAGGTTACCTATGAACTGATTATTCACCAAAGAGCAAATACCAAAACATAAAAAAAACTCTACAACCTATTTGGCCAGTTTTTAGATTGTCATGCATTTTTACCTTTCAAACCACCAATCTTAGAACTAAACACTTAAATAACTAAATGACAACTAATAAAAGGTGAGTGAACTAGACACAAACCCCTATGTGTCACCCTCGAGTTTATACACTCAAATCCAAACACATCTTAAACTTGAAAATGGAAATTTTTCAAGCAGATTTTAAACAAGTTAACTTCAAACATGGACTAAACTAACAAGAACATATCAAAGCAGTAACAAGTCAACAAAATAAGCAATAATACCTAACAATTAAGCAGAGTGATAAGCACAATCACAATAAGCAGTCAAGCATAAGTCCAAATAGAAAATGACTAAGACAGAAAAAAAAGATAAAAAGGAAGAGTTACTTGTATTGAGTCGGGGCATTGCAACCTTGCCTAATCTTACTACAAGAGTATCCAAATCTTCTTCAAGCTTAACCTTCACAACATAAACTTATCATCCACCTTATCAGCAAGGATCTACACTAAACGTCTACCACATCAACTAAAATCTACCATCTACTATCTTGGCACTTTGGAACCTGCCAATAAGAAAAGCAAACATGAAAAGTACAGGAGCTATAAGCTCAAATGTCACAGCTTATTTGTCAGATAAGCTGTGAGATTATGGCTTAACCTCCAATAAGCTAAAAATAAAAGTTTGGATAAAACTTTGGAAATGAAGAAACTTTTGCAATGAATTAAAGGGATAAGAAAAATAACCTTAGACCAAAAACATTACATGAGCTTAAGTGTCCATTCAAGCTTATGTAATAGCTTATGGTTCGAGGGATCTCAAAGTAAAATAACAAAATTTTTGAAACTTTGCTTTGATAAACTGAAAATTTTAAATTGAAAATAAGGAAATGCTAGAAATTGAACACTTTCACATAAACCAAACTTATAGCTTATTAATTAAGCTATAGGCTGACTTATCTAAAAATGGATCTTCAAAAAAACCAAATAGGTGTTTCTAAATAAACAGATATGTAAAAACAAAATTTAAAGGTCAAATAAATCAAATGCAACAAACTAATATGGAACTCAAACTTCGCTTTATTAAAAGACTTGTATCAAATTACAAAGCTTAACAAAGGGAAAATCTGGAACAAAATAAAAAAGGACACATGTCATCCTTTTTATAACAATACATGGACTATTCTAGAATTCAAAATAAAAAAATACAATGATATTAAACCCTAGCTCAATGAATTCCGATTCTGCCCTTTAGGTCTTGATCTTGAAAAGTAGTCAAATCATGCCATGTGATTGTGGGTTGTTGCTAGCTGTTGTAGACATCTCAACCATTAAAATAAGAGTAGCCATGAAGGAATTAAGCAAAACCATTGATTTACTGCCAGGATTCGTTTCTTGCTAAATTTGGACCAACAGGAGGATAGGAGATGCCACGTGGGGTCCATTCTAGTGACGGGGATATGTTTGAGTGGTAGGGTTTTGTTAGTTTGGGGATGAATTAGGTTTCTGGATGTGGAATTAGGATAAATCATAGGATTAGTGGGGGAAGTGATTAGGGTTCTTGGTGCTGGGAAAGGGGGATTAAGGGGATTTAATGTGAATAGGAGTTTTTTAGTGGGGTTTTTAGGATTAATAATAATAACATAAAATGAATTATACTACTAAGCTGGTGTGAGTGTGTGTACACGTAGAGAGGGAGAGTGGGTTGTTCAGGTTAAGGGTGGTGTAGGATGGGTTTTTGGTTTGGGTCAAAAGACGGGTATAGGTTATATTGTTGGAAAAAGTGGTCCCTAAAGTCCCATTCTATGTTCATTTCATAATCAAACAGCAACAATCTTAAATTCCTTTGTAATAACTTTTATTCTCTAGTCACATTTGGCACAATGTGTTTCTAAAATTCAACCAAGGACTAAATATGCATTTTGTCTTGTCTTCAGGGCTCATAATGTAAATTATTGAAACTTAAAGGACCCAATGCATGTTTTGAGATTTGCAAGGGTTAAAAGTGACAAGTCTTTAATTCTTGAGGGACCAAACTTGACAAATCTCCAAACTTCAAGGACTTCTTTGGAAAATCATGACTCGGGTCCGGTTCATTGTGCGACTTCATTTCTCGTGTTCGTTTTTGCTTGAATCTTGTGATCTTTTGTTGAATTCACGATATCCGTACCTAAAATACACAATGAACAAACAAAAGCATATTTTGGGGTATTTTATGAAATTTTTAAGCATTTTAAACCCGATTTGGATAATCAGACTATGTATAAATGCAGTCTTATTACTCCCCCATACTAAACCATTGCCGTATCCTCATGCAATACTAGAATTAAGTATCATAGCACTTCTAAAACTCATTTTTAATGACAACTTACTGAAACGTAAACTTAAATTAACTACTACTTGCGTTTTAGACATAATGTATTGTTTTATCACGAGAATGTGACTTTTAGGGTCAAAGAATAAGAACACGTAAATGCTTCGTTAGAAATAATTTCGTCGTCCTCGATTTTCACCCAATTCCATGCTAAGCGTGAAACAAGATCATTGTCATTATAAGTTAGTAATTCTAACACTACTCATATGCTCTAATCACGTACTTAAACTCCTTTATTCCTAAGGTGTATCTCTTATATTTTATTTTTGTCTTAATGATCACGAGGATACATTTATGACTTATGCGTGAATAGAGATTAGGTCCAAAAATAGAGCCTTAACGGTGTAACCAAAATCATTAAATTAATAATTTATCCTAATAGACAACGATGTAAAAAAATTAAGACAACAAAAGGGATCGATAAACACGGTTTTATAACGGTTTTGAACATGAGACTTATTACCATGAATTTTATGACCCACCTCATCATCGGTAGCTTTGACTATCATGGTTTACCTTTATCTTTTTTCAACTTCGCCATGGAGCTTTTATTATGACTTCGGTCTTGCCCTTGTCGTTTATTTAACCTCTCCATGAGGTGTTTATTATAACTTGACGTATATCCTCACGCTAAGGCGAATTTTGGATCTTTAAGCCTTCGAGATTTAAGACATTCACTTCAATTTTGCATATATTTTTTGGCCTTGTGAGCTTAAAACTTTTGCTTGATTTAGATGAAGAGGAACTTAAAATAATTATTGGGGAAGCCTTTGATTATTTGGGTGCCAATACTTTAAAACCGTGACACTAGCGATACCTTAATGTTTTCTCAGTTTAACTACATGGAAGCTACTAGAATCAATTAGAAACCAACAATTAAGACTAAACCGCAAAAAACCTATTTATTAACAAAATTTATATAAAAGCGTGGGGATAATAAGCAAATAATTAAAACACATGAGTTTTTGAAAGAATACGAGTACTCTACGTTTAGCATAGTAACTTATAATTAACTCTATCATTTATCGTCCTCAATTTAATGAGACTTATCCTAATATAGTTAAGGAATCAAAGCTAAGTGCTCAAAACGCACGGTCGAGTCAAAAATTACTCTTATTCTCACCATCGGAAAACCTACATTCGTGTCTTAAACACTTATAAAAAACAAGAAAAATTTTAAAATTTTGCCAGTTTTAGCCTTATTTGCAACAAAACAATAACAAAAAGTAGTATTTTGGATTGCTTGATGACGTATGCAAGGTAAAGAATCTATTAACCCCCCCCCCCCCCCATACTAAAACTAAACATTGTCCTCAATTTTCGAGTCTAAGGGTGAAACACCCCCATACTAGAGACGAAAAGTCGAATGCTTAATCTCGAGAATGGAAAGGGTAAAACGAATAACCTAAAATCCGTTTATGAATTATGCTAATAAGATAAATGTTAGAACGTAAAAGGATATCATCAGATATCAGAATCTTCAAAGGAAACGATCGAATCTCGAGTGATACGTAAAACGAACACGAGAGGCTTCAATGATGACGATGAACCTAATAAATCACAATCACAAACAACCACGGAACAAAAGTTGGAAGAGCACAAGTCCCCTCACATTAGCTACTTAGAAAACGATAATATTTACAAGGATAAGCATGAGAATCCCCGACGAGGCACCTTGTTTTTTATAACCGAGTCAAAAGCTCGACTTGAGTACCCATAAATGTGATCATTTAGGGATTGTCATGGGTTCGTCATTTTTGTTGGGGCTTACATGATAAACAATGCCCAAAAGTACGTGGAATAATTTAAAGACCCGATAAACGTATACCGGGGGTCAAAGATAGCGTCTTCGTTTTCGGATGAAAGACGAAACAACGCTATCCAATGCATGCCAAAACCTCAAAGAGGTAAAAGAAAGAGGAAGAAATATAAGGGTGGGACAATGGGTGGGGAAACATAATGACCTACTCGAGGTAGACTCACACCAAGCAAATAGAAAGATTTTCCATTTATTGCATCAGTGGAAGACCGAGATTTCCCTTTAAATGCGATTCCGGGATCGAATATCTCGTCCTTAGTGGTAAAGTGTGAGGAAACATAAGGGGCTTCCCCCACACTAAAACCACACACACCATCGTCAAAAGGAGTAGACTAGGTGGTAGCACTCAAATAACGATGTGATGACGGAGTTAGACTTGTAGAAAAATCATTTAAATCAATTTTAAAATCCTTTCCTTTTTCATCGTTCAAAATCTCTTTATGAAAACCCGATTTAATTATGTTAAAAATATTTGGTGTTTCTAAGACGATGTTAGGCACACTAAATTTTTCACATTTAAGTCGCGGATGGGGGTGCTGGATTATACAAGTTCTCAAAACGATGATCAATAAAGAACACCGCTACCTCGGGGTCAACATATTCTTCATCCTCATGAACGTCGATCTCATCGATTTATTTATCATAGATAGGCTCGTCAAACCACGGTTTGTCGTTCCCCTCATTAATGATTTTAGAAACTCTCTCGAAGAGATCACGATCAAGCACGAAACCATCATTTCTAGGAGGGGATTTTTGAATGAAATCCTCAAAAATGTGGTAGTCGTCATTCTCAAATGAGGAGTTTTTATGAGGTAACTCCTCGAGAATGGGACTCGTGTCTATAGCAAGAAAATCATCGACCTCCTTAAAGAATTCTTCATCATCACGATTGTGAAACGAAGGAGGATCGATGATATGGTCATCAACGTTCTCGAACCCTTCATCAAATATGGGATTATGATGAAAAATAGGTTCGTATACGGAATTCGAGTACGTGGTGAAAGTGTCTTCATTCTCGTCATCATAAGAAATTTCCGACATGAGATCGTCATCTTCATTTAAAGATTCATCAAAGGGCAAATCCTCAAAGATGAATGATGGATTAGCAAGTATATGCTCGATCTCGGCAAAATCACCATCGTCATCAAAGAAAGTGTTGATGTGAGCAAGTTCCCGAGAGGATTTCTTGAGAGTCACAACCATGGTCTTACAAGCCCTTGGGCTATGCTTAGGTGACATTTCTATAATGGGTGAGATTGCATTTGGTTGGGCCACTTCCTTAGCTTTAATGGGTTTTAGGCTAGGAGTGGTAGGCACTTCAATGGGCTAAGAAGTATGGGCCTCAAATTCATGGTCCTTCGAAGGTGGTAAAAACGAGTCCATTATTGTCATTGTCGTGATGGAGCTAACGTCTTCCTTCGGAATTGTTTGTTCGTTTGTTTCGCCGAATATATCCCAAAATGATTTTTCATCCATAAATTTACGAATACCCTTTTCAATTAAGTACACGTATTCTTTATCATTAAAATCTTCATCTCTAAAACCGTTACTTTTAATTCTTTCAAAACATGAATCTAGCCTCATTTTTTTCCGCTAAACTATGTACTTTGAAATTATCAAATCTTGAAACATCGGTTTTAGGTTGATCATTTGAAATTTGGGATCTATTCGCGAAAAATTCCATTTTATCCTCCCCATAAGTCATAGTTAATTTCCCACCGTGAACATCGATTACGGCTCGAGCCGTAGATAAAAAGGGTCGACCTAAAATAATGAGACATTTAGGGTCACACTCGTAATCGTAAATGACGAAGTCCGTGGGAAAATAAACTTTCCAATTTTAACATAGACATCCTCGGATATTCCAATTGGTTTTAAAGGTTTGCAATTTTCTAGCTCGATAGCCATGTTTTTGGGAATAATATTAGGCAATCTCATCAATTTCCAAAGAGAATCAGGCAAGATATTGATGCTAGCACCTAAATCCACAAGTGCTATACATCCCTCAATCTCGGGAAATTCACAAGGTAAAAGAAATTGGCCTGGATCCTCTTCCTTTCTCGGCATATGCCTTTTGGGTTTTTTAAGAAGGATCGAAGCACAAATTTCTTCAAGGGTTACTTTCATGAGGTTTATAATGCTCTCTTTGTGAACCGTGGATGGAATTTGAGATACACGAGGGTGTGCACTCTTTTCCTTGGTCACCACGTTCATTCCCTCGACTCTAGAACATGAGGGCGTTTTACAACTCGAGGGTCGAGACGAAGGAACAACTCTAAAATTATCATGGTTAGGGGTAATCATACGACCTTTTCCATTAGACGAAGTGGCGACTTTAATGTGCTCCTTCGGATTAACCATGGTGTTGCTTGGTAACGCACTCGAAGACGAACTCGCTTGATTGCTCATAATTTCCGAAAACATCTTTTTAATCTCACTTTGACCTTGTTCAATTTCATTATTTTAACCTTTCAAAGTGTTGGAAAATTCGTTTTTCAAAGTACCAATTTTTCCCTCTAATCGTCTCATATTAGCCTCATTCGTTTTAATATACTCTTGAAACTCGTTTGGCGAACTGTTTTGATTAGAATTAAAGTTCCCTTGGTTATGATTATTTCTTTGAAAATTCCCTTGTGTAGAAACTAGAAGGGGGGGTTGAATAGTTTCTAGTTCATTTTCAAAACATTTCGGCTCAATCCACTGCCCGCGGTTCCTTATCTCTGCCCGCGGTTCCTTATTGATAAGGAACCGCCGGTCCAATAACAAACCGCCGACAGTGGACGTAGCAACATTGTTCATTTGAAACCTTAACAATCCTTTGTATCAAATTCCTTATCAATCTTGACTAGATGTGAGATGTGTTTGATTGAGAGATAAATACTACAAGTAAGAAAACACACAAGCACATCAAATCAAGAGTACATCAAGCAATAGTCTAAACACTAAGCACACACGTACTAAGCACAAGCTTTTCCGCAACTAGGATGTTTAGACTAAGTGATGTACACTTGACCATAATCTAAACATGAAGCACACACGTACTAAGCCATAGCTTTTCCGCAACTTAGATGTTTAGATTATGTGATGCACACAAAGACACACAACACAAGTATGCAACTATAAATACATATACAAAGGTAAAGACATAAATGTAAAGGAAGTTACCGACACGATGATTTATAGTGGTTCGGTCACGAAGCTCCTCTTCGCCCTACTCCACTCCTCGAGTACACCTTACTCGAGAGTTACTTCACTAGTCAACAAACTCCTTAAGGTGGAGAAACCATACACAACGTCGCTTACACATTTCTGACACTAAGCTAGATGTCGAGTCCTAATCTTAGGTAGGACCAATCTACACAACGTTGCCTACTTCACCATTTAACGACACAAGGCTAGATGTCGAGTTCTAATCGAAAGCTAGAACCAATCTTCACGACTCTTCACTTTGAAGCTAAGTGAGAACTTCACACAACACAAATACTAGTCACTTTAAAGTTTAGTGAGAACTCACAAGACACAACCACATCACTTTATATTTTAGTGAGAACTACCTAGACACAACCACATCACTTTAGAGTTTAGTGAGAACTACCAAGACACAACCAAATCTACCCACTAGTTATGTTTTATGGCCCAACATAACAAACCTTGTGTTTTATGGCCTAAACACATAAACCATATAGATCTAAGCACACAACACTTAGATCTATAACTCTAACACTATATCCAAGTACTAACAAGACTTGGATCTACACAACTAACACCTAATCCAAGGATACCCATCACTTGGATATTCTACCCTTACAAACACATCCAAGTATACCCACAACTTGGATCTTCTACATATACATAGTAGGAAGACAATAATCATGAATTGATCTAGAGAGATCTTCATCATGTTATGACTCTAGACACTAACACTTCACAAGGGTGAAAGTGTTCTTCTCATTGCTCTTGAGGAGGATGAGGAATGGGATGTTGGAAGGTTTTGTGTGTTTTTGTGCAAGTGAAATGGAAGAGAGGATTCTTCTATTTATAGCTAAACCTTGCCTTGGAGAGCAACTTTTTACCCAATGGATAAAAGAGTGGACTACCCATTGGATAAAAGAGTGGACTACCCATTGGATAAAAGGATGCACCTTTTATTCTTGGAGCCCAAATTCAAAATTTGAATTTTGAATTTATTAGTTTCCCTCCATCTTCTAGAAGCTTCCAGAAATCTTGAGTTAGCCTAAACCGGCTTGACTGCCCGCGGTTCCATATCTTCCCGCGGTTCGATATCACTAAGGAACCGCGTGTTCTATAAGAGAACCGCGCGTCCTTCTTGTCTTTCATGACGAATGTAATCTTCAAGGTGTCGAGAGAAGTATACATAAGTATGCTTGAGTGATTACGAGTACCTTACACACTTTACATTATGTATTGCGAGTTATACGTTTGTCATCACCAAAACATGAAGGGATCATCTTGATTAAACATCGTAATGTGTGCACTAACAATCTCCCCCTTTTTGATGATGACAAACAAGTAAACCGTAACGCATAGTAAAATGTGAAACGTACTCGTTTACACTTCCTTCTCCCCCTTTTGTCGAATCAAAAAGGTAGTCGTCATTTGAGGAAGAGTAGAATCCATATCATTTGAGGAAGATCACGCATCCAAAGGTAGTCGTCGTTTGTAGAAGAGAAGAATCAACTTTTAGATAGCTTGCATCCAAAAGATATTCGGTTGAGAGGAGAGAATCCGAACCGTAATCCCATCATCCAAAGATATTGAGCTTGCGTCATCCTAGTGAAGTCTTCAATCACCATAGGTTAACCACCTCCATGTCTTCAAGATCCCATAATTCATTACTTGCAAGATGTTCAATGAATGCAATTTAAGTGAGTGAACAATCGCAAATGTAATGAGTTGAACTATTGAAAATGCTCCCCCTTGATATGAGCTCCCCCTTGCTTGAGGCACCAACAAAGCAAGAATAGTGACGAGCTACCAAAATGGGTTAGAAGTATCCTACAAAACAAGGTTAGTAGACAAGAGCATATATAAGAAGAGCATATATTGTCGAGAGGACATACTCCGCTTTAATATCTTGGCAAAAATACCAAACTAAAGAGAGTATGATATGGACAATAAAAACAATTCCACATAGTCGAAAAGAGAGAAAGAAGGACTATGATGAAAAGAAAAAAAGAGGATGATAAACAAGTCGTTTGCACAAACAATGACAAGCATTGAAGAAAGAAGTGTGCACGCGATGCTATCAATCCAAAAACAAGTCAAAAGAGAGGATCTTGAAAAGATCAATTAACAATTGTTGGAATCACCCAATTGTAATGATATTATGTCAAAGGGTAAAAAGCTTAGAATTTTTGGAATCACCCAAGAAAATTCAAGATTTAACCCTCAACTCTCAAAAAACTAGAAGAGGATTTTGAGGAAATCAATTCAAAATTGTTGGAGTAGAGGTAGAAAAGAAACATCCAAGAATTTGAAGATATCATCTCAAGGGTTAAAAAACTTAGAATTGATGGAATCACCCATACCAATTGTAAATTTTAACCACAATCAACTCTTAAAAAGAGGAACAAAAATATCTCAACCTAGAGACATTTTTGACCAAAAAAAATAAAAAAATAAAGGAAAACCAAAAGCGGATAAATCGACGCTTTAAGAAAAAAATGGGATATAGGACATTATAGGAAAAAATGCGTATGAATGTCGACACCAAATGGTGTTTAGCATACGATAAACTACATGCTCAAAGTTTCGTAGCTCTTCTCAATCATTGTGGATGTTCAAAGAACAATTACATGATGAGGAAAGGGTAAGGCTCGACTCAACTTAGTTTAGAAAGACTAGAAGAAAGAGACTCGACTTAGAAGAGCATGATTAAAATGAATTGAGAGAGACTCAACAAAGAAGTTAAGGATAACTTCACAAATTGATTCAAGAATACTATACCTTAGAAGCTGATAGTGAAATCTCGAAAGAAAATGAGAGAAGAAACTCAAAAGAAACTCAGGAAGACATGAAGAGTTAGTACAAAATCTGTCACATAATCAAGTAAGCACATAGGATAATTCATGCAATGCCTAATGAATTCTACAATAAACCAATGTAGAGAAGGTGCGCAATAAACACATATGGCATGCAAGAAACATGATTACTTAAAAAGAGAAGACTAAGTAAAACAAGTTAGCACGTAGCATTTAAGGACATGCATGAGTTAGACACATCTAAGAGATATTATATCGGAATTGCTTGACAAAGACAAAACCTTTATAATAAGCATGCATTCAATAACTAATCAATTAAGCATATAGCATACGGATAAGCAAGAAGATATATAAGCAAGTAGCATACAAGCAAGTCATCTATCTAGATATCACAAATCAAGCTACATGTAATGTAAATCTCCAAGAAGATTCCTAATTCTTATTAGTTTAAGAAAGGGACTCAAAATAAGAGAAAAGAAAGAAAAAAATAACAACAAGATCTAAGACTCAAAGAAAAATCATGTTGAAAAACATGAAAGGAAATACAAGAGAATAAAGATCATACAAAGATGTATATAAAAAAAACAAGCCTAAAACTTAAGCATAAATTTAATCTTAGTTACACTAGAATCCTAAGATTTGCTTAAATTAGATGTCTTAGCAATAAGCAATCCACATGCTTAAATGAAAGACAAGGGTGGTGGCGGAATTTGGTGGGGTGAAAGGTGAAGTCACCAAGGGTTCAACAAAGTCATTCATAATGGGAATGCTTTGGATGGGTTGAGGTTGGGTAGTCACGTCCAAGAGAGTACTTGGAGTGAAGGGTGAGGTTAGCTCATTCATTCTAGATTGGAATGAAGAGGAGGTAGAACCATGTGAATGGTTGGTACCATGGGTTGAGGTAGTCTTGCATGGAGCAAGAGGTGGTGAGGGTGATGAAGAGATGAGAATTGGAACAATCTCATTCTTGGGTGTGTGAAAGGGTGAAGAGTTAAGTTTGGGTAACTTAATCTTAATTATGAGGTGCCTCTTTGAAGAGGAGGTTTTGGATGAATTGAAGGTTCTTGTAGAAACCATGGTAGTAATGGGTGGTTTAAGGGGTAAGGATGAATGGTTTGAGGTGTGAAGAACAAGGCTAACAAGGAGGGTTTAAAAGGGTGAGGGGATGATCCAAACTAGTAAAGGGTTAAAAAGGGAAAGCCCAAGATATTTTGGGAGTGATCAAAGGTTTGAAACAAAGATTCCAAAGGGTGTTGGAACAATTGGGAAGTTTCAGAAAACCCGAATTTGAGAGCTTCTGCCCGCGGTTCTTTATCTCCACCGGTGGTTCCATATTGATATGGAGCCGCGGTCTATTTAAAGAACCGCCTACAGAGGCTTGGTTAAGGTGGTGAGGCTTGGTTTAGGTGGTGAAGGAGGATTTTCCAATTAAGCAAATCCTAATGTTCTAGTCTAACTTATCATAAAGTCATGCTTAAGAGCAATAAAAACTAGAACACACACAAAGGAAAGACACATAGGTTCAATTAGCACGTAAGAAGAAAGCTAAGAAAGACCTAATGGCTACAAAAGAAAAAGACTCCTAATGACATACAAAGTTCATCAAAGTAAACTATCATTAGTCATATATAGGAAGAGCCATTTAGCCAATTTAGAGAATGAGTATGAGACTATCACTAGAGGTGCTCAATTAAGGCTAAACACGACCATTTTTACGAGTTATACACCAACTCAACATCCCACGTGGAAGTAATTTAACCGTTAGGTCAAATTAAGATCCTAATGCATAAATTCTCTAGTAGTCATTCTCAAGTTAGACAAAATGTAATTCCAACATTTGCCTAATAAAGTTTAGCAAGGATGAAACTTGCATGGCGACACAATGCATGACCTAATGAGGGTTAAGAATGCATCATTGCATATCTTGACAAAGGAGTCTAGTTAAGGTTAATTACCTTAATAGATCTTGAGGCCAATAACATTGAATTGTACAAACCAAGTTTACACAATTTGTTAGAACACTCTTGATTGGTCTTTCGGAAATGACACATTTATAAATTGCATAGCAATGTAAATTACTTGAGTATTTCGAATGAAACATCCAAGTTATCAAACCGAATCTATTGTGCATTATAAGTAATTATTAAACAAAATATGTCTAACAATTTGAACAAGTAGATTCAATATAACACCATCAACACAAGTGTGAGTTATGATCCGATGTATAATATTAATAAACCACATTCATGTCAACACTAAAAAGCATGTCAATTAGATTCGATAATGATACCAATCATAGTTTGAATAATGCATTGATATTTAATCGAAATCTTTCTTGATTCCCACAAACACTCTTTTAAGAGAAAATAGCTAAGATTTTCAAAGGGTGTTTCATGTTTTATAGTGAGACATTTATCTACTTGAACTAATAACACAATGATCGAGTAAGACGACCCAAATCAATAGATTTGATAAGCTCCCAAAGCTTTCAAACCTAAGAGTGTTAATAAACAAAACAAGGTGTACATGATGTTTATATAACATATATAAACCTAGAGATGTTGATCCTATATGCAATGCACAAATAATGTTGCAACCAAAATGCAAGAAATCTAGCATACATCCTAATTAGGAAAAACTAGATACTAACAAATACCAAGCAAGGCACAAGAGACTAGACATATAAGCAATACTACTACAAATAGCAAGGAACACTTAATAATGTCTACATATAATAATAACACACAAGGAAACATACACAAACAATTAATTTAACACATAAAACCATTCGTCCATGTTTTGAGTGTTAGATACAACAAAATATTCATAGCTTGATTTTATTTGAAAATAGTCTTTGACCCTTTTAGAATTTAATTAAGTTTAACACTTTGTAAATATATCAATTTTCAAAGATATATCACCAAGAGATGTCCAACTTAATAGAAAAGAGTAAAACACAAGTTTTACGACAAACCGACGCTCAATACTTTGGACAAAGTATGGAACTTAGAAACCATCCAAATTTTAAAGTTTGAATAAAGGTTTGGAAGCATTTTTAATTGAAAGAAAATTCAATTACGTTCGAACCGCGGTCAGAGGACAAAAAATGAGTTTTTGGCCAAAATCATTTGGTAACTTTTTGGAAGGACTTAGGACTCTAAAAAATCATTTTAGACACATAGAACTCGTATTTTAGAGTTAATTATGACACAAAAGATTTTATACTTCCAAACATGAAAAGATTTAATTCAAGCTATTATACAAAGTTTATTTAACACCAAAACTTGTACGAATGAAACAACGAAACACATGTCATAAGTAATCACTCTTCATGAACAATTTGATACAAATATCGTCTCTATTTTTAAAAACCGTTTTCATTTTTAAAAACCATTTGTTTTGAAAAAGAGAGCAAAGATCGATCCAAGTTTTAAAGTACAATATACTTCAAAGATCTTGAGTAACCACGCTCTGATACCAATTGTAGAAACTAGAAGGGGGGGGGGGTTGAATAGTTTCTAGTTCATTTTCAAAACATTTCGGCTCAATCCACTGCCCGCGGTTCCTTATCTCTGCCCACGGTTCCTTATTGATAAGGAACCGCCGGTCCAATAACGAACCGCCGACAGTGGACGTAGCAACATTGTTAATTTTAAACCTTAACAATCCTTTGTATCAAATTCCTTATCAATCTTGACTAGATGTGAGATGCGTTTGATTGAGAGATAAATACTACAAGTAAGAAAACACACAAGCACATCAAATCAAGAGTACATCAAGCAATAGTCTAAACACTAAGCACACACGTACTAAGCACAAGCTTTTCCGCAACTAGGATGTTTAGACTAAGTGATGTACACTTGACCATAATCTAAACATGAAGCACACACGTACTAAGCCATAGCTTTTCCGCAACTTAGATGTTTAGATTATGTGATGCACACAAAGACACACAACACAAGTATGCAACTATAAATACATCTACAAAGGTAAAGACATAAATTTAAAGGAAGTTACCGACACGATGATTTATAGTGGTTCGGTCACGAAGCTCCTCTTCGCCCTACTCCACTCCTCGAGTACACCTTACTCGAGAGTTACTTCACTAGTCAACAAACTCCTTAAGGTGGAGAAACCATACACAACGTCGCTTACACATTTCCGACACTAAGCTAGATGTCGAGTCCTAATCTTAGGTAGGACCAATCTACACAACATTGCCTACTTCACCATTTAACGACACAAGGCTAGATGTCGAGTTCTAATCGAAAGCTAGAACCAACCTTCACGACTCTTCACTTTGAAGCTAAGTGAGAACTTCACACAACACAACTACTAGTCACTTTAAAGTTTAGTGAGAACTCACAAGACACAACCACATCACTTTATAGTTTAGTGAGAACTACCTAGACACAACCACATCACTTTAGAGTTTAGTGAGAACTACCAAGACACAACCTAATCTACCCACTAGTTATGTTTTATGGCCCAACATAACAAACCTTGTGTTTTATGGCCTAAACACATAATCCATATAGATCTAAGCACACAACACTTAGATCTATAACTCTAACACTATATCCAAGTACTAACAAGACTTGGATCTACACAACTAACACCTAATCCAAGGATACCCATCACTTGGATATTCTACCCTTACAAACACATCCAAGTGTACCCACAACTTGGATCTTCTACATATACATAGTAGGAAGACAATAATCATGACTTGATCTAGAGAGATCTTCATCATGCTATGACTCTAGACACTAACACTTCACAAGGGTGAAAGTGTTCTTCTCATTGCTCTTGAGGAGGATGAGGAATGGGATGTTGGAAGGTTTTGTGTGTTTTTGTGCAAGTGAAATGGAAGAGAGGAGTCTTCTATTTATAGCTAAACCTTGCCTTGGAGAGCACCTTTTTACCCAATGGATAAAAGAGTGGACTACCCATTGGATAAAAGAGTAGACTACCCATTGGATAAAAGGATGCACCTTTTATTCTTGGAGCCCAAATTTAAAATTTGAATTTTGAATTTATTAGTTTCCCTCCATCTTCTAGAAGCTTCCAGAAATCTTGAGTTAGCCTAAACCGGCTTGACTGCCCGCGGTTCCATATCTTCCCGCGGTTCGATATCACTAAGGAACCGCGTGTTCTATAAGAGAACCGCGCGTCCTTCTTGTCTTTCATGACGAATGTAATCTTCAAGGTGTCGATAGAAGTATACATAAGTATGCTTGAGTGATTACGAGTATCTTACACATTTTACATTATGTATTACGAGTTATACGTTTGTCATCACCAAAACATGAAGGGATCATCTTGATTAGACATCGTAATGTTTGCACTAACACCTTGATTACCGCTTGAAAAATTGTTTCCTTGCTTAGCGTTGTTTGAAAAATTCGAGTTTTGATTGTTGTTGTTATCTCGATTTTGCCAACCTAAATTACGACCTTGATTTGAAAATTTTACTTGATTTGAAAATTTTCCTTGATTATTATTCCCTTGAAAATTGTTACGATTTTGAAAATTATTGCCTTGGTTGTTGTAATTCGTTTGTTGCGATGGACCGGCGTTATTTTGATTTTGATTTTGATTTTGAAATTTGCCATTTAACGCGTTTACGTTCGACGTTTGGCCATCCGTAGCCGTACACTCGTAATAATTATGTGGTCCATCGCAAAACGTACACGAACCGTCAACCGCTTTCACCGTAGCGGGGGCGTCTTTCTTTTGCATTTTGGATCAAGAACGACGTAAACACATTCGTCAATTTATCGACTTTTACGTCAACTCTCTTAATATCACGATTAGAATTACTAATATTGGCGACATTGGCAACACTCGGTGTGCTACGAAGTTGAAAAACCTTAGATCTATTCTCAATAATCATTAATGCGTCTCTCGGAGTTTTATACAAAAAATTACCACCGGCGGCGGAATTTAACGAATCTTGTTCGTGAAGATTAAGACCGTCAGAAAATCTATAGTGAGGACATTGCCTATGCAATTCCTTAAACGATCCCACGCGTCTCTAAACGATTCATTCGGTTTTTTGCTAAATCTCGTAATCTCGTTTTTGAAAAATGTCGTTTTAGACTGTGGGAAAAAATGATTAACGAATTTAGATACGAGATCGTCCCACATAGCTATGGAGTTAGGTGATTCTTTCTCGTACCAATCCTTGGCGGAGCTATCGAGCGATTATGGAAAAATCATAAGCTTGACGACATCGGTGTCGACGTTCTTGTACTTGCTCGTAGCCAAAAGGCGATTAAAATTCCGAATGTGACCGTGAGGATTATCCGCCTCATGACCTAAAAACTTCGTTGCTTGAATCAATGATAGCATTCCGCTTTTTATCTCAAAATTATCCGCTACGATTGCGGGAATAACGATCGCGTCTCCATAACCCTCGTTGGGCGTGTGGAGCAATTCCATCGTACGATTATCGGCCATCTCGTTGTTAGTTTCGACAACGATATTAGGAACGTCCGTTTCTAAATTTTGTCTTCGTCGTCGATTCCTTCGATTTCGATTGCGTCTATTCGAAACGATGCTAGAATTAGAATAATCCTTCGATCGAGTGCGCATGCACTAAACGTAGAATAGGGTAGGAAAGAAGAATATTTTTGGGGTTTTTAAGATTTCCAATTTTTTTGGTTTTTGATTGTTTTTTAATTTTTTTTAATTTTCGGTGTATTAGGTAGAAATTAACCCACAAAAACTATCCACAAATCATAATCTTGATTAATGAATCCAAAGAGGAATGAAGAAATTTACGTCAAGTAAAAACCTTCGTCGACTTTGATACGTTGGCGGAACGTTAAAACGTTTCGAGGTTCAATAATTAAAGATCACGAAAATAGATGTATTAATATTTGAATGGTAAACCCTTAGTCAATCGTCACTAAATCGATACGCACAAGCGAGCGAGGAAAACGAGGCAGCGCAAAGCACTTAAGAGCCTTCTTTCCTTAGGTCGTGAAATAAAACCGCCTTATACCCACCTTATGGTTTGTATCAATTGAGATAAAATTTCTTAAGAGTATATATCTATTTTTCCTTTGATTTTTGTTTGAATTCGATACGCTTAAAACTGACTGGAACGCCCACAATTAAGGTGCGATTGCTCGCGTATTTGGATGATATTGTGTATTTGTTCTTCTATGTAATATAATATAGTATTCACAAAAATAAAACGAAAACGATAAAATGAAAAATATTTTTGTGTTAATTGAGGAACAATTAACACTTTTTATTTAAATATTTATAATATAGTAGAAAAAATGAAAAACGATTATGTACGATATTTACGCTTTTCAAAAATTAAAAGCAAAACGCACTACTCACACAAACACGATATATATATGGCACTAAAAACACCTCCCCGGCAGCGACGCCAAAAACTGATGTAGTAAAATCGTACACGTTTTAGGAAAACGCGTATAAATGGCAAGTATTAAATTCTACGTTTTAGGAAAAACACAAAATCGAATAAATGCGAGTTTGTGCTCGAAGGACGTCTATGATGTGTGCCAATATGTATAAAACAATGTTTGGATTAGTGATCGTTTTTGGGTTTAGAAAGAGAGAAAAGAAAATGACGAGTTACGCTACTTTTAAACTACGACGAAAATTAAAACGTATACCTAAAGACGTAAAACGTGACGAAATAAAAAATTTAACCAAAAATTAATTAAAAGTACAAATTAAGTCTAAAATAATATAAATAAGAATAGAAATTCAATAAATAAATTTTAAAACTTATTATCGATTTAATATTTAATTTTAAATGCTAATTAAAGCCCTAAAATTAAATAAAATTAACAAAAAGCCCAAAATATTATTTTATTAAATAAATATCTTACTTACATTTGTTAAAAACTAAAAAGTATTTTTCTAGAATTTTTAAATTTTTTTTCTATTTTTAAAATGCTAAAAACTAATTTTATATTAAAATAATAATAAAAAATAATAAAATAATGAGAAAAATAAATTTACTTTTTTGAAAATTCTAAATTAATTATCTAAACATGAGAAAATTAAAATAGCAAGAAAAAAGTGATTTTTTACCACTAAATACAAAAACAGTCTAAAGATGAAACTGACATGTGACCTTTTTGTCACTTAGTGAAGGTAGTGGGAAAAGGACACGGGCAGTGGAAACTTGGTTCCCACCGGCCTATCACAGAGAATGACTTTGGGGGCTTTTGAGCCGTTTTGCTTGAAGCTTTTGGACAATTTGGGCACCCTACAACTAGTGGGTTGTTGGAAGTCAAGTACAATAAAAAAAACAACCACAAGAGTCACACCAATTAGCACAGAATTGACAATTAAGGTCACTGCTACAACAAATAGTGGGGGGTCTGGTGGTACGTATATGCTAACAGTGATCTAGAAGCCAATTTTAGCTACCCTACAGTTTATAAAAACTTAAAACTAGATATTACACAGTTCACAATACCCTAAAACTGGATGCTCACTTAAATTAAAACCTCAAAGTCCAAAATTAAAGGCAAAAGACATGTCAGTGTGTTTAACTGGACAGAATGGTGCATTAACTACTCTAATGTGCTCAAAAGTGAGAATGATACAGTCTTATAGCTTAGAATACCCCACCAAACATTGAACAACTAAACTAAACTCTACCTTAACACTTAGACTAGATGTAAACAAGCCTCAAACCCCAAAAATCACACAAACACACCTATTGTGCACACACAGTGAAATATTGGTGATGTTTGATGTTAAACTTGACACCATAATGAAATTAGACAGCTTATACTTGAAACAAAATAGTCCTAAATACAAAACACCAACATCCAACCCTTACGTTACCTATGAACTGATTATTCACCAAATAGCAAATACCAAAACATATAAAAACAAACTCTACAACCTATTTGGCCAGTTTTTAGATTGTCATAGAATTTTACCTTTCAAACCACCAATCTTAGAACTAAACACTTTAATAACTAAATGACAACTAATAAAAGGTGAGTGAACTAGACACAAACCCCTGTGTGTCACCCACGAGTTTATACACTCAAATCCAAACACATCTTAAACTTGAAAATGGAAAATTTTCAAGCAGATTTTAAACAAGTTAACTTCAAACTTGGACTAAACTAACAAGAACATATCAAAGCAACAACAAGTCAACCAAATAAACCATAATACCTAACAATTAAGCAGAGTGATAAGCACAATCACAATAAGCAGTCAAGCATAAGTCCAAATAGCAAATGACTAAGACAGAAAAAAGATAAAAAGGAAGATTTAGTTGTATTGAGTCAGGGCTTTGCAACCTTGCCTAATCTTACTACAAGAGTATCCAAATCTTCTTTAAGATTAACCTTCACAACATCAACTTATCATCCACCTTATCAGCAAGGATCTACACTAAACGTCTACCACATCAACTGAAATCTACCATCTACTATCATGGCACTTTGGAACCTGCCAATAAGAAAAGCAAACATGAAAAATACAAGAGCTATAAACTCAAATTTCCCAGCTTATTTGTCAAATAAGCTGTGAGATTATGACTTAACCTCCAATAAGCTAAAAATAAAACTTTGGATAAAACTTTGGAAATGAAGAAACTTTTGCAATGAATTAAAGGGAAAAGAAAAATAACCTTAGACCAAAAACATTACATGAGCTTAAGTGACCATTGAAGCTTATGTAATAGCTTATGATTCGAGGGATCTCAAAGTAAAGTAACAAAATTTTTGAAACTTTGCTTTGATAAACTGAAAATTTTAAAGTGAAAATATGGAAATGCTAGAAATTGAACACTTTCACATAAACCAAACTTCTAGCTTATTGATTAAGCTATAAGCTGACTTATCTAAAAATGGATCTTCAAAAAAACCCAAATAGGTGTTTCTGAATAAACAGATATGTAAAAACAAAATTTAAAGGTCAAATAATTTAAATGCAACAAACTAAAATGGAACTCAAACTTCGTTTTATTAAAAGACTTATATCAAATTACAAAGCTTAACAAAGGGAAAATCTAGAACAAAATAAAAAAGGACACATGTCATCCTTTTTATACCAATACATGGACTATTCTAGAATTCAAAATAAAAAATACAATGATATTAAACCCTGGCTCAATAAATTCTGATTTTGCCCTTTAGGTGTTGATCTTGAAAAGTGGTCAAATCATGCCATGTGAGTGTGGGTTGTTGCTAGCTGTTGTAGACTCATCGCAACCATCAAAATAAGAGTAGCCAGGAAGGAATTAAGCAAAACCATTGGTTTACTGCCAGGTTTTATTTCTTGCTAAATTTGGACCAACAGGGGGTAGGAGATGCCACGTGGGGTCTATTCTAGTCACGGGGATATGTTTGAGTGGTGGGGTTTTGTTAGTTTGGGGATAAATTGGGTTTCTGGATGTGGAATTAGGTAAAATCATAGGATTAGTGGAGGAAGTGATAAGGGTTCTTGGTGCTAGGAAAGGGGGATTAAGGGGATTTAATGTGAATAGGAATTGTTTAGCAAGGTTTTTAGGATTAATAATAATAATTTAAAACAAATTATTATACTAATCTGGTGTGAGTGTGTGTACATATGGAGAAGGAGAGTGGGTCGGTCAGGTTAAGGGTGGTCTACGATGGGTTTGTGGTTTGGATCAAAAGACGGGTTTGGGTTATATTGTTGGCAAAAGTGGTCCCTGAAGTCCCATTCTATGTTCATTTCATAATCAAACAACAACAACCTCAAATTCCTTTCTAATAACTTTGGTTCTCTTGTCACATTTGGCACAATGTGTTTCTAAACTTCAACCAAGGACTAAATATGCATTTTGTCCATTCTCCAAGGTCTCATAATGTAAATTCTTGAAACTCAAAGGACCCAAATGCAATTTTTGAGATTTACAGGGGTTAAAAGTGACAAGTCTTTAATTCTTGAGGGACCAAACTTGACAAATCTTCAAACTTCAAGGAATTCTTTGGAAAATCATGACTCGGGTCCGGTTCTTTGTGCGGCTTCGTTTCTCGTGTTCGTTTTTGCTTGATCTTGTGATCTTTTGTTAAACTCACGATATCCGTACCTAAAATACACAATGAACAAACACAAGTATATTTTGGGGTATTTTATAATATTTTTAGGCATTTTAAGCCCGATTTGGACGATGCGACTATGTATAAATGCAGTCTCATCAATAGCAAAAATATATGACACTTATTAAACTATATAAAAATTAGTAGGTGTGAAGTTGGAATGTAAAAAGATGGCTTTTTTTGGCTTGTTGAATTATTTATAGTGTACTGAGAATATATACATATATATATATATATATATATATATATATATATATATATATATATATATATATATATATATATATATATATTGTAGTGACTTTATGTACTTGGTAAATTTAATTAACTGTGATCATGGTTTTAGATATATAAAATCTAAAATAGTATAATGTAATGCTCATGAGTTAAGTTGCTAAAGTGATCACTGAAATGCTTGTATGCTCCTATTTATATAAAATAATATGAAGAGTTCTCGTGATCAAATATGTGAAAAGGTACTTATATAAAGTATGCTGTAAATGTAAGATAAAAATATCAAATGCAAAGGTGGTGATATGTATTAAAATCATGAGGTGACGTGTATAGTGATGTCATCCTAAGAATAAAATTTAGGGGTTTTACATATAAAAGGAGCATCCCAGGTGTGGATTTGCCCTTTGTCTCGGATTTGATTTTAAAAGTGTAATTCCTTTTTGTTTTACGAATGAACGTTGGTAGCTTTAAAAGTAATCCGAGCTCCATGTTTGTAATTCAAGTTTTATAAACTTAATTCCTTTTTCTTAAAATTAGAAAAGTTGGTAGTTTTAAAATCTGTTTTAAGTTCTTGTTGTTTTGAAACTTGGTACTTTAATTTGTTCATATCAAAGGTGGTCTTGTTTTTGTTATTAAAATCAATAATCATAGAGGTCACATAAGGGTGGTCATTAGGGTTTGATTATGACCATAGTTAACTGATATCGAGAAGATATCAAGGAACTGTGGGTACTTGATATTAGGTGATAAGACTTGTGAGGCAGGTGCTCACTTGATCTTTGTTCTCCCAAGGTGTTGTGTTAAGGTTTAGAGAAATTGAAAATAGATTTTGAGAAATACAAATTTAAGATATATATATATATATATATATATATATATATATATATATATATATATATATATATATATATATATATATATATATATATATATATATATATATATATATATATATATATATATATATATATATATATATATATATATATATATATATATATATATATATATATATATATATATATATATATATATATATATATATATATATATATATATATATATATATATATATATATATTTATATATATATATACATATATATATATATATATATATATATATATATATATATATATATATATATATATATATATATATATATATATATATATATATATATTATATATATATATATATATATATATATATA